>OY755205.1:13915650-14319391 GCA_963576765.1 Draba incana
AAAGATGTAACCCGTTGTTACTCTTTCGATTACATAAGAGGCGGTTAAACAAAGATCAAAGATCGATGCTCACAGTTTGTTAACCCGAGATACAAATGATACGATTGCGTAGTTCGATTTCGTTTGATGAAGCATTGAACCATAGAATCTCTTGGACCAGGCTACAAAATGATACAAACCAAGAAATTAAACAACATTTCCATAGGACTACACAATATAATGTGTTGGATTTGTGGTAGGAAACGAAAAACTCGAAATTGTATTCAGAAGAAGCAAATAACAATAAAGTAGAAAGTAAGAATTGTAGAAAGCTTTGAATATTATTGATAGGATATATTTTTCTCTTCTCGGCATACATTCATTATTTATAGCCTAAAGGCTTAACAATTTTGTAAAAAGGAAATTACCTTATTCTAATAATAAGGAAAATCATAACTAATTTCTAATTAGAATATAAGTAATATTCTTCATTGACCGACACTTCAATTTCTCCAAGTCATGTGCTTGTCACATGCTAACTTTATCTTCTTCTTCTTCTTTGTTGCAGGTCTCGTCATTTTCCAAACCAAAATCTTCTTTGTTCTCAATTAGGGGAGACAAGCTTATTCCAACATAATGTTCATATCTCTCTTGTTTAATGATCAATCGACATCATAATTTAGTAGCCATTCTAAGTTACAGAGCAAATACAATTCCAACATCAAAATCCAGCCTTGTATTTCCTCTATGAGGATCAAAAATCGTAACTTTATGCTTTACTTCAATACACATACCCAAAATAGACATAGGGAAAACTGGAGATGGTGATTGGGGAAGAAGAGAGAACCTGCTTGAGAGAGATGGGGAAAGTCAATTTAGAAGAGATCTCAGGAACAGAGACGGTTTCGTTCATGAGTGTTCGCCAGCCACGGCAGACGCCGGCGCAAGCCACGACGGAGCGTCGCTACGGCCATCCGATATAATTTCAAAAGATATTTTGTTTTATACATATGTAGAAAATTATCGATACAAATTACTATTGATAATAAATTAATAATTTAATTCTTTACGAATGTTTCACTTTCTTACGATGATATATTTTCATTCATTTATGTCAATGTCTTACCTAATTTAGAAATCAATAAACCAAATTATGTATTAAACTAATCGATAAAAAAAGACCCACGCGTAGCGTGGATGTAAAATCTAGTTAGTGCAATAACTATTATAGATGCTAATTTCTCTTAGTTTCTATTATCATAATTACATATGTTCGGTTAACATAATTTTCATGGTAATAATATGGTTTTAGGGATACAAATAAATTGTTAAAAAAGGTAGTCATAAAAAAATGTAAAACATAACATTTTTCAAAGATCATAGAATTTTACAATACGGTGAAATTAACTCTCTTTGGGACCGAAGAACTCATTTTTTCCCGAACGACCCTTGATTCGTCTTTGAATTTTGACATGATGACTTTTTATACTTAGACAACCATGAGAATCGAATTATCATTTTGGTTTGGCAACCATTAGAATCGAATTTTTTTTAAGTCAGTTAAAAAACATGCTTTCTCGAGACGTATGAATAAGTTTGATGGGATGAATCAACTCAAAAAAAAAATGTTTGATGGGATGATAAGTTGAAATTTTCCATTAATAACAATTAACAAACATGGGTCGACCAAAAAAAAAAAAAAACAATTAACAAACATGGAAAATTTCTGGAAAGAAAAAGCAAAATGGAATCTTAACTTTAATTAATATATAAAAAAAAAAGGCTCGATAGTAATATAAATTTTGAACCCTAAAAGCATTTTTTTTTTTTTTCTAAGAAACCCTAAAGCATATTGGTGCACCTGGATTGAGAAAAAGATGTTAGGAGGGCGTTCGCTTATTACATTCGGCTTCGTGTGTGTCGCATCTGGGATACTGAGATTGTTTTACAATGACCGATTTGTGAAGCGAACCGAAGACAGGATTAGTGCATTACATGACGATTTGCTCATAAATATATTGTTGCGTCTCCCTACAAAAGAAGCAGTGGCTACCATGATTTTGTCCAAAAGATGGCGGTCTGTTTGGACGTTGCTACCACAACTCTCATACGTGGATAGTGACTATGAAGAACGCCTTGGAATCAAAGAAGGCATCTTTACCAAAAAGAAAAAAAGCATTTGTTGGTTTCTTGACGAGTCATTGAAAGTCCACAAGGCCCCTGTATTAGAAAGTTTGGAGATAAAATTGGGTCCAACATGTCCGGTTGATGTTGATATCGGAAAGTGGATTGCTGATGCGGTTAATCGCAGGGTGCATTATCTATCGTTCATGCTCAACTGGTTGTCAGAGCACACCAGCTTGCTGCCTGAGAGCCTTTACATATGCGATACGCTTGTTTCCCTTACTATTTCCGACAAGATTCTCGTGGATGTTCCTTCTCCAGCTTGCCTCCCATCCCTAAAAACGCTTCGTCTTTGTTATGTGGTGTACAAAGATGAAGATTCTCTTGTTAGGCTTTTATTTGGTTGTCCTACTCTCAAGAATATGCAGTTATTGCGACATGACCGAGACAACTTGACAAATATCAGGGTGAAAGTGCCTTGTCTAGAGACCTTGATATATTTCTATGTGAAACTAGAAGCACCTAATGTTGGGAAAAAATTAGATGGATCTTTGGTTATAGATTCTGCAAGTCTAAAAACGATCGTCCTCAATGACTTTTCTGGAAACTCTAACACGTTAGAGAACGAACCTCGTCTTGATAGGGCATTGATCAACACTTATTGTTTCATGGACGACAAGTTTAAGAGATGTCTTTCCAGAGTCATGTATCTTTACATACACTTGAGCATTCGAACGGTACGTTATGCCTTCTTTAACCTCACTATTTATTTGCCTTGTTTATTAATGATCAAGTATACTTATTTGTTATATATACTCATTGTAGGACGTTGCATGTTATAATGCCATTCAGTTCTCCGAACTTATAGAGTTTGTACTATTGCCATATCCTTTCGATTGGTTGGAGACATTGATGTGTTTTCTTCAAAATTCTCCTAAATTAAAAGTTCTTGTAATCAACCAAATGTTCTTCAACAAAGATGTTGCTTCACAAGAAGATTTTTCATTCAACCGCCCGAGTTCTGTTCCCGGATGTTTGTCAACCAGTCTTGAGATCTTTGAGTGGAAAGAATACAAAGGAAGAAACGGAGAGAAACAAGCCGTAAGATACATACTTGACAACTCCAAGTGTTTAAAAAGAGCTGGTTTCTCAATTGTTCCAAACTGCACTCCTGAAAATCGAGACAAGGTGATGAAAGAGTTAGAATCTATGTCAAGGGTTTCAACATCTTCTAAGCTTCTCTTCTCCACTCAAACCGCATCCGCACCGGTACAAATTCTAGATTTATTCAGTGACTGATCTATTCATATCAAGAATCATATAAGCGCCATGAGACGTCAAACTATTATTTTTTACTTATTCTGACTTAAGATCGATGTGTTGGTTTCTCGTATTATGTTAATACCTCGAACAAACAATTGTTACTATGATGAGGCAAAATCAGAATAGTAGTTCACATCAATCAAACCATGTCTAGATGGAACTGAAAGAAAAACACAGGCTTCGATAAGAATACTAGACAAACTATGCTGCATTGTCGATGACCGAATGTGGTAGTAAATAATGATCGGTGGATCCATGACGGCCTGAAGCCTTAAATAACTTCGGATCATTTATATAACAGTCACTATCCATTCACATATCTACATAGTTGAATCCAATACCAATGTGAATTTAGGATTTAAATAAATAAAGATTTTAACTTTTCTTTCTTTCTTTATCACTACATGCTAACCTGCTTCTAATTTACAAAGTCTAGACTATTATTTGTACACTATCTCAAGTCAGGATGATTAGAACTAGGTCTAGCCCACAAAAGGAAGCCATGGCTCCTCCCATTGAATGACCAGTCACCCATGATGTTGATGTTCGCTCCATAAAATTTCGAAGCTCGTTTTACTGCACCCAAAACTGCAGGCCGTACAGTCGTATTGTGATAAGCACTATAGAATCCATGGTGCATCTGCCAATGCAGACAGCTATCACAAGTTCCACCTTACTACATAAACCAACATGAGGACAAAGACTTGCCATTAGCGCATACCATTGCATTAGGCATCTCAGGGTAATTTTGATCAAGCTGTTTACAGAATAAGTCTTCGACCCAATTTTGTTCTTGAGTTCCCCGAAATGCAATAACGATAGCATTGATGGATTTCTTTGGATTTTAGAAATTTTTAGAATCCATTGTTATTGGTTAGTGGATTTTTCATTTCTTAGTAAAATCCATTGTTATTCATATGAAGATTTTGACATTCTTTTTAAAATTCCTTGTTATTCAAAAAGTTTATGTCTCATTGATTCTCTAACTCAACTAAAATTTAAGGTTATTGGGAGATGAAATATCTACAATTTTAATCATACAACACAACTTTCAAAATACCATAGTTATTCATAAGATTCTTAAAATTGTAGGACCAAAATTTTGGAAGGCTACGAATCAGTTATAAATTGCGATAAGAAATACGTTAATGGAAGAAAAGAATTGTGGAGGCGAGACGAATCTCTTTCCTTAACCCTTTGAATCACCCGTAGTGCGACGAGATGACTGATTCAAGGATCCCAGGATACAACCACAAATAACCGTATTCGCGCTCACTCGAATCACGGTTCTAACGAACTAAAAATATCAACGATACTCTCGAGACACAATTTATTTCTTAGAGAAGAAAAGGGAGATTGTTAGAGAAATATTAGAGAGAACACATATTGTTGTGTTATTGTGTGTTTTTGAGAAGTGAGAAATGCTCTCCTTTTATAGCCATTTCTCATCTCAAGAATCATAGACATGTTCACACTCTTTTTTACTTGAAAATCATTTTTGGACAATTAAGTCAAAATGGTGTCATGACAATTGATGCCAATGTACACATAATTCAAAAGTGGTGTAATGACAATTGATGTCAATTGTTGCACCATGGGTTTAGCCCAAGGCAAAATCCTACTCCCAGCCCATCAAGCAAGAAGGCCCAACTCACTATCCTATCAACTAAGTATGGTTGCTTTAGTTTTTAGTATAGTTGCTTTATGCTCATTAAGGGTTACTTTATGGGGGCATATGGTTAAATTGTAACAATGTGTAACCAAAGCCCTAATACCAATGTACTATATATAGTTGTACCATCATTTGTGTACAACCAAGGTGGAATATACTACACTTTTGGCTAAAGACACATTATTCCTTTTGCCAATACAATTAACCTCCCTAAAATCCAAAATCTCTTAGTCGGTTACTGTTCATCCGAGCAGGATCTTTAACACCTCTAAACTTCCTTTCTCCATTTATCAAAGAATCCCCGAATTTATTACAAATTTAGTGTCGATCTCGATCCGAGTTCAACACCATTGTACACATAATTCAAAAGTGGTGTAATGACAATTGATGCCAATGTACACACAATTCAAAAGTGTATGCTATATCAAAATACACTGTGTTCGTGGCTTCACAAACCATGGTTAAAACATCTTAGCATCTTAAACATATATCTATAGTGATCAGGGGAGAGAAGTTGAAGGTTTGATATTAGTTGCAAAATTAGTCTTAATCCTATCCTCTTAGAATCCAACCTCCGACGAGCAATTTGACCAATCCCATTAGTGCAAATTAAACAGCAAAACACAGAGCATTTTTTGAACTAAGAGAGTAACATAAAAGAGGATGGCAAAGTTGCAGCTACTGACCTGAAATGATGCTTCCACAAGTTTTGTAAGATTTGCCAACTGCCTCAGGACTTGTGGAGTTACCATTTTGTTCTTAAACGACGAGCTTCCAAGAAGATGAAGAACCACAGGGAACAAGTGTGCATTAGTCTTTACAGGAGCACAGCTGTTAAGGGCAGAGACAGGTCCATGACGTCTTCCTGTCATCAGTTGCTGGATATCATTGGTTATTGTATCCAGCAAACCCGGTATTATGGAGGCGATTACATTCACAAATGCCTCAAGGCATTGTTGCACATAACTGTCTTTGTCTTTAGCTAATCTGTCCACCACAGGAAGAAATCTTGTGTTGCAGAAGAAATTTGATAACCAACGCCTACTGTTTTTGCAAAGAAGTGCAACGCAGAGAAGAGCTTTGCCCCTCAAAACTTCAGTTCCTTGCTCTATGATGGAGAGCAAACTAGGGAACAGACTTTTCTCCTCTGTCAATGTCACAAGATGCCTTCCAAAGCTAGTGAACGTGTGACTTCCAATCATAGCCATGTTCAGAAGATTTAAGCAGATTTGCTGCTCTCGTGGGCTGCCTTTCACAAATGATGAAGCTATTTCCTTCAACGATAGCTTTTCCACAACGGTCTGAATGCAAGGAGAATTAAATCGAGCAAGACGGACCAAACATGATCCAGCAGTCTGCCTCATGCTATCCTGTTTCCCAGTTGCTCTGTAGATATAGCAGAGGTTGCTAATCAGATCTTGGCTGGTGAAACGGGTAGCCCAGTAAGCTCCTTGGCTGCAGATGTTTTCTATTGTCCTTAAAGCATAGAGCTGTGTCAGGTCATCTTCTCCTTTTCGTAAGACAGAGGATACAAGAGATATCAAGGCATTTGAAACCTGGTTCAAGAAAACAGGAATCTATTTAAATAGGGACCAATTGAAAGAACATTCAGATAAAAGCAGTAGAGTTTAGTACGCCATGAAACAATAAAATCCATATAGTCCAAAATTTAAGAGTTTCTTTTGATGCTGACCTGCCAACCTGATGCAGACCGGGTTTCTTTTGATGGGGATTCTGCTGGTTTGAAATCCTTATGCTCATTCTGGGTGGAGATGTAGAATAACAATTCACCTAGAGCTGCCATGGAGAACCTTCTCACTTTTTCATGCTTGTCCCTTAGGCCATTAGTAAGAGAGTCTAGAATACCAGAGTTTGCCAAGTCATCTTCGATTGAAGTAGAATGCCGAATTAGCAACCCAATTACTGAAGCAATTTGTACACGAAAAGCTGGGGTCTTGGATAATCGCAGAACTTTGACAAGCACAAGCATTATTGGCCCGTTGGTCAAGATGTTGGCTGCATCAGCATTGTTACTCAATGTCTCAAGGTATCTTATCAAATTCTGTTTCTCTGACATGCCAGCACTGGTCCCACTTAGAACTGATACGATTCTATTGTTAAGCTGTTCTAATTCTTGCTTTCCCATCTTAGCAAAATCAGAAGGCTGTGGTGCTTCAAACGAGAGAGAAGGCACAGACTCTTTGTCAGATTTTCTGCTGGGCATGACCGGTCTAACAGAAAGATCAGACAAATGCCAAAGGACGTCAGTGAGGCTACTAGGTGTTTTAGACGAGTCATGATTAACTGCAACCCCAGGAACTTCTCTTCTTCGTTGAGTTTTAAGTAGAGGACTAGCACTTGGTGGTGCAGCTGACACTTCAGTAGGCTCTGACTGCTCTTCATGGTAATCTCTTGCTTCTTTCGAGGTTGGTGTTTCATTTGCAGACAAGTTCTCATCAGGGACATTATTGCTTATCACTCCTTGTCTTCTGTGACTCTCATTTTGACTCAAACCTCTTTCATCTTGTGCAGAAGAGGTGTTATCTGTTCCTTCACCTTCATCGGTTCCCTCGTCATCATTGTCTTCATCAAAATCGAGTTCCATATCAGTGTTCTCGATCTTCACTTCAGCACAGTTTTCGTTGCTATTAGGTAAGGGTCTTCTGTAGTTTTCCTTCTCGTTTTCCTTTTGGAGATTTGCTTTCGCTATCCTTGACAATCTTAGAATGTTAACCTGTCTGTTCGCACCAGAACGGCTTCCATGCTTTTCCTCAGTTACCTTACTAGTAAGCTTTGTTTGTGCTTTAGAGCCACCAGGTGTACCCTTTACCGGCGTCTCATGGCCTCTTGAACCTTGAATGGAGTTCTCATTGTGCTTTGAACCCCCTTTTGGGTCTTTCTCCCGATACTTTGGAGGGGTCTTGTTTGGCCTGTCTCCGTTACGCTCAGAAAGGCATGCCTTTGTGGATATGCCAATCATCTTATCAAAAGCAGGCTGAGGAGGCAACTGAACAAAATTTATCTTACTCTCCCAAAATGCATGACCACAGAGATCCGCCCATTGTATTCTTTGAGCTGGGTCTTTGATAAGTAGAGAATCAATGAGATTGACAAATGAAGGGCTTGGATTCCCAGGGAGTGGAGGAGTTGGATCTGAATGGATAGAGTTCACAAGCTGGGTAAACTCTCTTGCCACAAAAGGAGGTCCCCCTGTGTAACATTCATATAACACACAGCCAAGTGCCCATAGGTCAGAAGCAAAAGAATGAACCCCTCCATCTTCATATAGTTCTGGAGCCATATAATACGGAGTACCACGTTTCCCCTGATGCAAATATCACAAGAGATATATAAGTATATACAACTTGCAATTATTGAGATCATAGATTTACCAATACTTTAAAGATTTTATAAAAACAAAAAGGGACAAAACTGTTTACCGTGGAAGGAGATTTAGAAATATCATCTAGCTTCCTTGCCAATCCAAAATCACACAGCTGCAACACACAAGGACACAAAATCGTTAAAACCAAATAAACTATCATCATAAAGTACACACCTGGATACAAAAGGGAGCAACATGTGTACCTTAATATGTCCGTTTTCATCCAGTAAGACGTTTGATGGTTTCAGATCACAATATATAATTCCTTTCGAATGTAAATACCTGAGAGAATTAGGAAACATATGTCCATAAGGGAAAACAGTTTCCAGATGCAATAGAGGTCGTGTCAAAATGGTTTACAAGAAACTTACAGAAGGGCAATCACAAGATCATAAGTAAGACCATAAAATTGAATCTTCTGGCAGTTTACAATCCTGCAAAAAACAAGTTGAATTTCAGAAACCCTGTGACCTATCATCAATAACACAGCCAAATTACAAGCTATACCTGCTGCAACAATGTCCTGAGATCACCCCCAACACAATATTCCAGAACTAACCACATGTGAGCAGAAGTTTCATACCTGAAACCACACGAAGACCGATAATTAGAAACAAATAATGCATAGGAAGCCAAAATAATTGCTTAGATATGAGCTTAGTAAGTTTTACCAAGCATAGAACTTGAGTACATTTGGATGATTTAGCGAGTGAAGGATCCTGACCTGATAAAAGGAAGTAACCTAAACTTGTCAGTATCCAAGTCACACTTAAAACCAGAGAGAGATATTGAAAAATCAATTCGAGCCAGAAATAGAAACTTAAGAGCATCAATTGACAAATCTAGTGTGAATCCGTCACAATCCAGAGATCAAACCGATAAAATCAAGCAATCCAAGCATAACCGCAGGAAAATCCCAGGTAACCCAAGCAATGAATCACTAATTCGGCTTACCTCTTGGAGAACCTTGCTCTTCCGCGATTTGTCAACACTCTTACAGGCGAAATACTCGATCGTCTTCTTCTTCCTTCCTTTATACACAGTCTGCAAATAAATTGAATCCGATTAGAACAAAAAATTGCAGAAGAAGAAGAAGAAGAAGAAGATTCTGGAGGAATGTTAAAAGCAGATTCAAAATTACCGAGCATTTTCCATGACCAATAGCTTCGTATATGTGATACTGATTCATCGTACAAGCTTCAAACTCGACTCAGATGCGATTCCGAATTTCTCAGCTCTCAGGAAAATCGAACCGTTGTTGAATTGAAAATCGAAGAGAGAGAGAGAGAGAGAAATTGAAATTTCAAAAATGGAGGCCTAAGCCCATGTTCATTGGGTGACACCATCGTGTCTTAAGAAGTGTTCTTATAATATAAAATTATTATAAAACACACTCTCTCTTCCTTTTACTCAACTTTATACCTTCTCTTTCATCCTTTTACTCAACTTTATATCCTCTCTTTCATCATTTTACTCAACTTTAATTAAGAACACTCTCCAAAAGTGTCTAATTTTAGACACTCTCTCTCCTCTTTAAGAACACTTCATCATCACTTACTCAATTTTTATACATTTCAATATACCCCACAAAAATACTCTCTTTCTTCCTTTTACTCAAATTTTAATAATTTTATATTTTAAGAACACCTATAAGACACCATAAGATCTCCAAGCCCTAAGGAAAGCTGGACAAATTTAGAATCGTTATTATTAAATTTTCAAAATAAGGAATCTATATGTTTCGCCGGATCTTCGGATCTTATTTTATTTTATTTTATGAAATGAAATAAAAATAACTGGGCTTGTTGGGCCAATAACGATCATTGACCCTTTTATACTCTTCGCAGTGAAACATTTTCCCGCTAAAACAAATTGGGGAAAAGGGTTTTACCGCCGTGAAGAGGGGAAAGGAGACGACGACGGAACTTTCGCCTGAGCACTGTTTTCTCCGACGTCAGCTTCTCAGATTGAGTGAGTCCCTTAATCGGCTTTCTTATTTCTTCTTCCTTATCCGGCGAAATTCGCCCGCCGAAATAGGTACTTTTGGGTTTAATTTCCGTTGTTGTGTAAACCTTTGAATCCTTGATCAAAATGTTTAATCTGGTGTGGCATTTCTGGGCTGTATCCTCCGATTCACGTAGAGTTGGGTATTGCGCTCTCTATCATGATACATGGTTAGGGGTTTGGGGACTTTTCAATTGTATGAAATAGAAATGGGTTTGTAGTACTAAATAATATTCTTACTTGCTTACTTATAGTCTTGGCTTTTTTTGTTAATTTTACCCCTCTTATCCTCTCTATGTTGTTTGCTTGATTTGGATTATCTTGTTTGTTCATTTGATAGCCATAAACTGTATTCTTCGGAATTTGTCTTCTCAAGATCTTGTCTTCCTGGACTGTATCTGATTCACCTAGTGCTGGATATTGCTCTCTCTATCTTGGTACATCACGGGTAGATTTTTGGGGATTTAGGGCTTTTTCACACTATAGACTTGGGAGTTTTAATAGATTCTTTGTTGTTCCTTCCGAGGAATTTTCAGTTGTTTACTCCTTGTCTTGACTTTTTGTAAGTTTTTTCTTGGTTCTGATTACTTTGTTTGTTCATTGTCGATGATGAAAAGGCCTTACCCTGACCAAGTTGAGATCATAATGGAGGAGCCACTCAAGATGGAAAAGAACAACCTTGATGGTACTCGAGAGCTTCCTAAGACATTCTCTTCTGCGACAAACACTGGTGAGAAGAGAAAGAGGGAAGCAGAAAGTAGAAACAGCAGCGAGGCTGAACAAGTTATTTTTGCTGGTGACACTGAAGCTTTAAAAGAGTTTGTCGTAAGTCACTAATGCTCTGCCATTTGAATGGTTGTAATTATGTGCCCACCAGGATTTCTGAAACATATGTTACATAATAATGCAGAGGTATATTCGCGATGAACTGCTAGTTGCAGGAAAATTTGACATTTGTGTTACTAGCTTTGAGATGGCTATCAAAGAGAAGACAACATTGCGCCGTTTTTGCTGGCGTTATATAATCAATCATTGATGAAGCACATCGAATCAAGAATGAGAACTCACTTCCTTCAAAGACCATGAGACTTTTTAACACCAATTTCCGTCTTCTTATCACGGGAACCCCGCTTCAGGTATTTGTTCAATCTCGTGACCTAGAATTGCTTAGATCCTTCAAATTTTCTGTCATATTGCGTCGGACTGTATGTTGGAACTATTCTTCTTGCATGAGTCTGTTTGAAAATAGTTGTTTTGATTTATGTCGTTGTACATGCTTCTTATTATCTTTCACACTTAAGTTTGTTTTGGATAATACTGTTATCGTTTGTTATATCTCATATTTGTTTCTTATGCAGAATAATCTCCATGAATTGTGGGCTCTTCTCAATTATGCTAATCATTTACTTCTTTCTCTTCTAGGCCCTCCGATCATTTCTTCTTCGGAGATTGAAATCAGATGTAGAGAAAGGCCTACCTCCAAAAAAGGAGACAATACTCAAAGTTGGCCTGTCTCAGATGCAAAAGCAGTACTACAAGGCTTTACTGCAGAAGGATCTTGAAGTGGTTAATGGTGGTGGAGAACGCAAACGACTGTTGAACATAGCAATGCAGTTGCGCAAATGCTGCAATCACCCTTATCTCTTCCAGGGTGCGGAGCCTGGTCCCCCCTACACCACAGGAGATCACCTTGTAACAAATGCAGGTAAGACTTACATTCAAATTAGGCCCTCTCGATATAAGTGGCTAAGTGTCGTAATTATTTTCTGTTGCATTTTCTTGTTTCTAGGTAAGATGGTTCTCTTAGATAAATTACTACCTAAGTTGAAGGAACGCGATTCAAGGGTTCTGATATTTTCTCAGGTAAAACATTACCGCAAACATGTTATGGCTCCTTTTGTGATTTTCTTTTATCTAAGTGCTATTCTTGTTTGATTGTGCTATATCAGATGACAAGGCTTTTGGACATTCTTGAGGATTATTTAATGTATCGCGGTTACCAATACTGCCGTATTGATGGAAATACTGGTGGTGATGATCGAGATGCTTCCATAGAAGCTTATAACAAGCCAGGAAGTGAGAAATTTGTTTTCTTGTTATCTACTAGAGCTGGAGGGCTTGGTATCAATCTTGCCACTGCAGATGTTGTTATCCTTTATGACAGTGACTGGTAAGGATCTTTTCATTTCCACTGTACTTTATGAGTGTTTTCTTCATGCTTAATGAGATGGGCAGATTCTGGCAGGAATCCCCAAGTTGACTTGCAAGCTCAAGATCGTGCACATAGGATTGGTCCAAGTATTTCGGTTCTGCACAGAGGTTAATCTTCTACCCACGTGTATTGAGCAAGAAAAACATTAAGACCTTAAACTAAATTTGTACTGGGCATTTACAGAATGCTATTGAGGAGAAGGTGATTGAGAGAGCTTACAAGAAGTTGGCGCTTGATGCTCTGGTTATTCAGCAAGGGCGATTGGCAGAACAGAAAAGTAAGTGTTTGTGTACGGAGGCTCTAAAATGCATTGGTTTGTCTCTTATGAATTTTTTTTATTTTTTATTTTGCTCCAAATGGTGAGATATGGTGCTGAAATGGTGTTTAGTTCTAAAGATAGCACAATTATGGATGAGGATATTGACAGAATCATTGCAAAAGGAGAAGAGGCAAAGGCTGAACTTGATGCCAAGATGAAGAAATTCACTGAAGATGCGATACAGTTTAAAATGGATGACAGTAAGCTTGGCATATATCCCTTTCTCTTGTTATTTATGATAACTCCCTTGCATGCGTAATGGGGTGTCTGAAATAATTTATTTTTGGGTTTGTTGCAGGTGCTGACTTTTATATCTTTGACGATGATGATAAGGTACTCTTGAGTAGCATGCTTTTCGGAAATTGTGGAGATAAGAACTTGATGATTCAAGTTTATTCAAACCGAAATTAAGTTACTAGGGACCAAAAAGTTATAGGTTCTTGGTTATGAGAAAAGTTTGTCTCCCTTGTCTCCAAGACTTTATTGGTTGAACAAAAAAGGTAGTCTTCTTGAGACTTGTTCTTTGCACATTGATAAAAGGTGAGAGAGAAGCCAAAAGTGTGGTGTGGGAGCAGAGATGAGACACACGGTAAAGAAGAAGAGAAGAACATTGAAGGCATAAGCCTTGAAGAATGAAGAAGAGAGAAACACTAAGCTTAAGTGTGTTTCTCAAGTGATACATAGAGAGATTCTAAAGAGTGATTCCAAGAGTAATATGATGAGTGAATCACTTGTATCTCTATTGTAATATGTTCTTCTTCTTCTAGTGGATTCCGAGGAAGTCTCGGGGAGATGTAGCGACCCTCGTTAATGGGCGTGAACTCCTTGAATTGTGTGTGTGCTCCCCCCATCTCTTCTTTCTCTCTTTCTCTCAATCTCTTTGTTCTGTTTTTATGCTTTGTTCCAGCTCTGTTCCAGTAGCTACACTCTCCATTTTGTGCTAGTTACGGTTCCATGACATCAAACAACTTCAAGTCTTGGGTTGTTGGGGTTTATGCTCTGTAAAGACTCATCTTTGAGCCTCTAAATCCTAACAAATTGGTATCAGAGCAAGGTTATGTGCTCGGTGGTTCTCTCAAGCCAAGAATCACGGTGGTTTCAAGAAGAGAAGTGGAACGTTTGATGATCTACGAGGCAGCAGTCATGGAAGAAGAAATTCGTGGTTTATGAGGTGATTCTAAGCCATGAGAGAAGCTTGATGATGACTGAGATTTTCAGTAAGGGAAGTCTCAAATCAAGAAGAAGAGCAAGAGAAAGAAGACTCATATCTAGGAGAGGAAAGGTCTAGAGAAAGAAGGAGAGTGAAGAAAAGGGTAAAACGGTTGGAGCTTTGGAAGGTTGGAGTTTACCTTAAGCATCCACATTCCTTTTCTTTGAAGAGCTTGATCGTGTAGAGACATGGAACGTCTCGGGTGGCACAGCAAAAATCAGTAGCTCTTGGTAAATGGTGTAGAAGAGAAGAAGGAGCCATAAAGCTCTATCTCGGTAAAACATCATTGTTTTCTTCGGTTGTGAAGAAGGTTGTGGAGACAAAATCGTCTCTGCTGGAAGCAAAGCTACCTCTTGGTGAATAGCACGTGAGTGGAAGGAGTTGTAAGACTCATCATGATGAACGTTGAAGCATCTCAAAGAAGAAGAACCAAGATTGTCGCAAGGTGTTTCAAAAACAGCGACAAAGACCGTTTTTCGGTAAGTTGTTACTTCTGCTCATTAGAAAATTTGGTTAGATCTTAGGTGGAGTAACAAGAGGTTCTTGAGATGCTTAGGATGTTAAAAACATGCTTAGTTCATGGTATTAAGTTTGGAACACAAGTAAGGGAGATGTAAGCTAGTTGTGTCTTAAGGAGAGATTCTTAGTTTAAGCTAGAATCAAGAGAAGTGGTGACCATTACGACCACAAAGCGTGCATGTTAGAGACCCGGAAGTTGCAAAACGAGCATCTTGACTTGGCTTTGTTTGAGTTTGAACGGCAAAGCTAACACCTCCTGCTCTTTCTTCGTGTAATCTAGCTAGAGATTTAGCTTCCTCATCTTGAGTCAAGACGTTATAAGCTTCATCCAGTGATGGAAGTGGCGTACGAGACAACAAGTTTGACTTGACCGCGCCATAGAGAGTTTCGTCCAAACCCATCAAAAACTGGTGCAGTTTATCTTCTTCTCTTTCCCTTGCTATTTCTTCTAAAGTTTTTGCTTGCTGATAATCGGCAAGGCTAGTCCACAATTTTGTGAGTTTCCCATAATATGCTTCAATAGCAGATCCGTTTTGTCGACATGTTGCAAGCTCGGTTTTGAGTCTTTGCACTCGCTATCCATTCTTCACTCCAAAACGTCTTTGAATCTGTGTCCAAAGACTAAACGCATCGTCACAGTGTGAGAGAGACGCGCACAGTGTTTCGTCAATAGTGAGCTTGATCCAAGACACCACTAGAGCATTATTAGCACATCAATCTTCGTAATCTTCAGAGTCATCATCTGGCTGTTGTATTGTGCCATCGACAAACCCAAATTTCTTTCTTGCTTTCAACGCCAATCTCAAACTTGCTGCCCATTCATCGTAGTTAGGACCGCGTAAGGAAGGACGTGATATTATTGTTCCTGGGTTATCATCAGCGGTAAGATCGTAAGGAGAGATCGTTCGTCGTGTGGTCTCAAACCTAGATTTTGTTTTCGTGATAGCAGACCCGGAGGATTGATCTTCATCACCCGGCATCGTGAAGGAGAGTTCGATACTAGGATATTTTTAAATATGTTTTGTGTAGTGGAATCGTAGACAAAATCGAAACACTAAACCTTAGAGTAGTTAGGTTTAGGGCTCTGATACCATGTCAAGAAACCTAGAAGTTGTAAAGAGGTTTTCTTATTGATAAAGTAATGAGGCTATTAGCCTTATATAGATATTACATCATGACCTAAGTGCAGTGTTAAGACTATTATTACAATGGGCCATAATATGGCCTAATAGAGACAACAATGTTTCTCTAAGTAACTGGATTGTAGTTGGTAATGTATGAAAGAAAATGAGTTAAAAATTTAGGAATTGGTTTTTATTTAAAAAGAAGCAATAGTTTTCTTTTGATTTTCCTTGAACACCAACACTATT
Organism: Draba incana; assembly: GCA_963576765.1. Lineage (NCBI taxonomy): Eukaryota > Viridiplantae > Streptophyta > Magnoliopsida > Brassicales > Brassicaceae > Draba > Draba incana. Next base: position 13,931,768 of record OY755205.1, read on the forward strand.
CGTAATATGTATTGTTATCTTAAATTTATTAGCCCATCACAAGAAACAACAAGCATATATAGAAGAACGAAATATGAAACTTTTCAAGAAACAGAAATTAAAAACCAAGACAAAGATAAAGATAATTCACTTTCCCGTCAATTTATGACCAAAACCCACCAAACGAACATTATTCAAGCTTGATAAGTATCACACATTTGTGGTCAATAATTTCCGCCGTTAATAGAGAACGCAAAACTATATTAACTGATCCAGTCTACTATAAATCTCTTTGCCAAAATTTGTCGTCAAATAAACATAAACAACCCTTTAAACTGAAAAATATGTGTATTTATCTATCTTAAAAGTCATAATAGAATTCTATTTTAATGACCCACAAAGAAGATCAGATAACATCTAATATATGAATGTCAATGTCATTACCTGTTTTTCATCTTCTTGGTACACTTAACTTGGTGATGGATAAAGTAGCTAATAGACCAAGCGGTTTAGCATTCTAACAGTATGAAAGGAGATTTGAATGAAAGCTACTAAAAAGCTTCGTTGCAAATCGAAATTCTTGTGTTCTAAAACTCTGACTTGTTTCATATAGTTTCTGGATGAAAGGGTCATATGACTCATATTAGTGGAGAAGTTGCGGCAAGATATATATTAAAAAGCTAAACCAAGATTAAATGGTTTGCAAGTATGTAATACGTAGGTTTGGGAAAACGTAAACTAACCCTATACAATGATACAAAGTGACCCATACAACACCTCCACCGTCTCATTAAACGAATGCTTAAACCAACCATACCTTCACAATCAAAACTCAAAATGAGAACATAGCAAAAAAATGAAAAGTTACTTTCCTTTCTATTAAGACTTTTTGTCTTGGACACCCAAGCTATACTATGATTAAAGCCAGGCACTTAGTCATCAAGTAAGCATCAACGGAATCAAGTAAGCATCAACTGGTTTTCTATAACCTCAAAATCTTTTCTGAAGATCTATTAACAGTGTTTGACAACCAACAACAAATATCACCACTAAAACCAAACAACACACCTCATCCTATCTATGGCACGAAACGATTAACAAGAACAATGAACAAACATATAAAACGAAATGTCGTACATGTAATGAGAATAACCAAATACCGCTTCTTTCTCCTTAACAATTGTTTAATGTTTAGTAGATTATATTTAATTTTGGTTTAAGATTTGGGAAGATCATCAAGGTAAACGAAATCTATCCGTGCTAAATTAAACGATACTCATTAATCACTCCATCAAGCGAGATTAAGGTTTCTATAACTCGTTCTCTTCAACAAAATTTCGATCCACTATATAAAAACTTTTCAAATTACAAATCTAAAAACACATACCTTTGAAATTTGTAACTTTTAATAAGTTTCCAAAAAAAGAAATTTGTGAATTTTAATCAAATAGAGAGATTAATGAAGCGGTGAAGTGGAAGGATACGAACAACGTTATGACTTATGAAAGGTTTTGTTGATATATATATAATAATATGAATTTGGGTTTCCTAATATTAACCTCTCCTAACCCAATCAGAAATCTTTCAAAAAGTCTAAAATCAATGAAAGTTTACAAACAAAGGGGATGACAAACATGCAGAATTCGAAGTTTACAGCGAAACAAAGAGTAGCGATGAGAGATTACCCAACTAAGTTAGGATGGATGTTGAATGATAAGAGAAGAAATTAGACTTTCTTGCGAAGGGATTTCTCATTATCTTCTTTAATATTGGGTTAACAAATCGTTCTTTGTAAAAACAGGCCCCAAAAACCCTAATTGATCTTAATCAAAACCAGATTCTTCCGATTTCTTACTGCTTCGTCTTCTTCCTCGAGAGAAATTGGAAACAGAAACTTGATGACGATGAATATGTGGAGAGGGTGTGTATTCTCTTTAAATAAGGTATTTTATGGGTATGTGTTGTAAGGAGGTGTTTTTACAAAATATTGTAAAGTTGTGAGTTGTAACTTGTAACCCAACCAATGTATCTTTTGAAAAAAAAGATTCCAAACAGGCATGATACTAATGACGTACCCAACAAAACTTTTCTTTTTCAAAATAAATCTGGGCCATCCGTTAGATGAAATGAAGATATATCAACCATTGGATTCAAAAAAAATTTCCTACAAAAAAAATGGTGATGTCATGAATTCCAAGAGTTCAAAATAACATTTTTAGCTTCATCGCATAAATCGTTTGTTCTGTTTGTGTATATAATAACATTCATGTATCACTTTATCTTAATAATTCACAGATGTTTGGATACACAGCTCTTGCATTTCAGTGATCCTATGTACTGACCAAAAATAAAAAATGGAACTTAACCACGCAAAATCGTACCAATTGATAAAAACAGAACCAAATGAAAGTTGATTTGAGATCATGGTAATATCAAGATAAGTTTCACATGAGAACAAGAGAGAATGATGTCCAATTGATTACAAAGCATACTGAAATCACAAAGATGAGAGTATTAAGGTTTACAAATCTGCTTCCCGGACGATATGAAGTTTGACAGCGTAAACAAAGATATCAATCTTGCAGAACCAAGAAACGAGAAAGATGTAACCCGTTGTTACTCTTTCGATTACATAAGAGGCGGTTAAACAAAGATCAAAGATCGATGCTCACAGTTTGTTAACCCGAGATACAAATGATACGATTGCGTAGTTCGATTTCGTTTGATGAAGCATTGAACCATAGAATCTCTTGGACCAGGCTACAAAATGATACAAACCAAGAAATTAAACAACATTTCCATAGGACTACACAATATAATGTGTTGGATTTGTGGTAGGAAACGAAAAACTCGAAATTGTATTCAGAAGAAGCAAATAACAATAAAGTAGAAAGTAAGAATTGTAGAAAGCTTTGAATATTATTGATAGGATATATTTTTCTCTTCTCGGCATACATTCATTATTTATAGCCTAAAGGCTTAACAATTTTGTAAAAAGGAAATTACCTTATTCTAATAATAAGGAAAATCATAACTAATTTCTAATTAGAATATAAGTAATATTCTTCATTGACCGACACTTCAATTTCTCCAAGTCATGTGCTTGTCACATGCTAACTTTATCTTCTTCTTCTTCTTTGTTGCAGGTCTCGTCATTTTCCAAACCAAAATCTTCTTTGTTCTCAATTAGGGGAGACAAGCTTATTCCAACATAATGTTCATATCTCTCTTGTTTAATGATCAATCGACATCATAATTTAGTAGCCATTCTAAGTTACAGAGCAAATACAATTCCAACATCAAAATCCAGCCTTGTATTTCCTCTATGAGGATCAAAAATCGTAACTTTATGCTTTACTTCAATACACATACCCAAAATAGACATAGGGAAAACTGGAGATGGTGATTGGGGAAGAAGAGAGAACCTGCTTGAGAGAGATGGGGAAAGTCAATTTAGAAGAGATCTCAGGAACAGAGACGGTTTCGTTCATGAGTGTTCGCCAGCCACGGCAGACGCCGGCGCAAGCCACGACGGAGCGTCGCTACGGCCATCCGATATAATTTCAAAAGATATTTTGTTTTATACATATGTAGAAAATTATCGATACAAATTACTATTGATAATAAATTAATAATTTAATTCTTTACGAATGTTTCACTTTCTTACGATGATATATTTTCATTCATTTATGTCAATGTCTTACCTAATTTAGAAATCAATAAACCAAATTATGTATTAAACTAATCGATAAAAAAAGACCCACGCGTAGCGTGGATGTAAAATCTAGTTAGTGCAATAACTATTATAGATGCTAATTTCTCTTAGTTTCTATTATCATAATTACATATGTTCGGTTAACATAATTTTCATGGTAATAATATGGTTTTAGGGATACAAATAAATTGTTAAAAAAGGTAGTCATAAAAAAATGTAAAACATAACATTTTTCAAAGATCATAGAATTTTACAATACGGTGAAATTAACTCTCTTTGGGACCGAAGAACTCATTTTTTCCCGAACGACCCTTGATTCGTCTTTGAATTTTGACATGATGACTTTTTATACTTAGACAACCATGAGAATCGAATTATCATTTTGGTTTGGCAACCATTAGAATCGAATTTTTTTTAAGTCAGTTAAAAAACATGCTTTCTCGAGACGTATGAATAAGTTTGATGGGATGAATCAACTCAAAAAAAAAATGTTTGATGGGATGATAAGTTGAAATTTTCCATTAATAACAATTAACAAACATGGGTCGACCAAAAAAAAAAAAAAACAATTAACAAACATGGAAAATTTCTGGAAAGAAAAAGCAAAATGGAATCTTAACTTTAATTAATATATAAAAAAAAAAGGCTCGATAGTAATATAAATTTTGAACCCTAAAAGCATTTTTTTTTTTTTTCTAAGAAACCCTAAAGCATATTGGTGCACCTGGATTGAGAAAAAGATGTTAGGAGGGCGTTCGCTTATTACATTCGGCTTCGTGTGTGTCGCATCTGGGATACTGAGATTGTTTTACAATGACCGATTTGTGAAGCGAACCGAAGACAGGATTAGTGCATTACATGACGATTTGCTCATAAATATATTGTTGCGTCTCCCTACAAAAGAAGCAGTGGCTACCATGATTTTGTCCAAAAGATGGCGGTCTGTTTGGACGTTGCTACCACAACTCTCATACGTGGATAGTGACTATGAAGAACGCCTTGGAATCAAAGAAGGCATCTTTACCAAAAAGAAAAAAAGCATTTGTTGGTTTCTTGACGAGTCATTGAAAGTCCACAAGGCCCCTGTATTAGAAAGTTTGGAGATAAAATTGGGTCCAACATGTCCGGTTGATGTTGATATCGGAAAGTGGATTGCTGATGCGGTTAATCGCAGGGTGCATTATCTATCGTTCATGCTCAACTGGTTGTCAGAGCACACCAGCTTGCTGCCTGAGAGCCTTTACATATGCGATACGCTTGTTTCCCTTACTATTTCCGACAAGATTCTCGTGGATGTTCCTTCTCCAGCTTGCCTCCCATCCCTAAAAACGCTTCGTCTTTGTTATGTGGTGTACAAAGATGAAGATTCTCTTGTTAGGCTTTTATTTGGTTGTCCTACTCTCAAGAATATGCAGTTATTGCGACATGACCGAGACAACTTGACAAATATCAGGGTGAAAGTGCCTTGTCTAGAGACCTTGATATATTTCTATGTGAAACTAGAAGCACCTAATGTTGGGAAAAAATTAGATGGATCTTTGGTTATAGATTCTGCAAGTCTAAAAACGATCGTCCTCAATGACTTTTCTGGAAACTCTAACACGTTAGAGAACGAACCTCGTCTTGATAGGGCATTGATCAACACTTATTGTTTCATGGACGACAAGTTTAAGAGATGTCTTTCCAGAGTCATGTATCTTTACATACACTTGAGCATTCGAACGGTACGTTATGCCTTCTTTAACCTCACTATTTATTTGCCTTGTTTATTAATGATCAAGTATACTTATTTGTTATATATACTCATTGTAGGACGTTGCATGTTATAATGCCATTCAGTTCTCCGAACTTATAGAGTTTGTACTATTGCCATATCCTTTCGATTGGTTGGAGACATTGATGTGTTTTCTTCAAAATTCTCCTAAATTAAAAGTTCTTGTAATCAACCAAATGTTCTTCAACAAAGATGTTGCTTCACAAGAAGATTTTTCATTCAACCGCCCGAGTTCTGTTCCCGGATGTTTGTCAACCAGTCTTGAGATCTTTGAGTGGAAAGAATACAAAGGAAGAAACGGAGAGAAACAAGCCGTAAGATACATACTTGACAACTCCAAGTGTTTAAAAAGAGCTGGTTTCTCAATTGTTCCAAACTGCACTCCTGAAAATCGAGACAAGGTGATGAAAGAGTTAGAATCTATGTCAAGGGTTTCAACATCTTCTAAGCTTCTCTTCTCCACTCAAACCGCATCCGCACCGGTACAAATTCTAGATTTATTCAGTGACTGATCTATTCATATCAAGAATCATATAAGCGCCATGAGACGTCAAACTATTATTTTTTACTTATTCTGACTTAAGATCGATGTGTTGGTTTCTCGTATTATGTTAATACCTCGAACAAACAATTGTTACTATGATGAGGCAAAATCAGAATAGTAGTTCACATCAATCAAACCATGTCTAGATGGAACTGAAAGAAAAACACAGGCTTCGATAAGAATACTAGACAAACTATGCTGCATTGTCGATGACCGAATGTGGTAGTAAATAATGATCGGTGGATCCATGACGGCCTGAAGCCTTAAATAACTTCGGATCATTTATATAACAGTCACTATCCATTCACATATCTACATAGTTGAATCCAATACCAATGTGAATTTAGGATTTAAATAAATAAAGATTTTAACTTTTCTTTCTTTCTTTATCACTACATGCTAACCTGCTTCTAATTTACAAAGTCTAGACTATTATTTGTACACTATCTCAAGTCAGGATGATTAGAACTAGGTCTAGCCCACAAAAGGAAGCCATGGCTCCTCCCATTGAATGACCAGTCACCCATGATGTTGATGTTCGCTCCATAAAATTTCGAATCTCGTTTTACTGCACCCAAAACTGCAGGCCGTACAGTCGTATTGTGATAAGCACTATAGAATCCATGGTGCATCTGCCAATGCAGACAGCTATCACAAGTTCCACCTTACTACATAAACCAACATGAGGACAAAGACTTGCCATTAGCGCATACCATTGCATTAGGCATCTCAGGGTAATTTTGATCAAGCTGTTTACAGAATAAGTCTTCGACCCAATTTTGTTCTTGAGTTCCCCGAAATGCAATAACGATAGCATTGATGGATTTCTTTGGATTTTAGAAATTTTTAGAATCCATTGTTATTGGTTAGTGGATTTTTCATTTCTTAGTAAAATCCATTGTTATTCATATGAAGATTTTGACATTCTTTTTAAAATTCCTTGTTATTCAAAAAGTTTATGTCTCATTGATTCTCTAACTCAACTAAAATTTAAGGTTATTGGGAGATGAAATATCTACAATTTTAATCATACAACACAACTTTCAAAATACCATAGTTATTCATAAGATTCTTAAAATTGTAGGACCAAAATTTTGGAAGGCTACGAATCAGTTATAAATTGCGATAAGAAATACGTTAATGGAAGAAAAGAATTGTGGAGGCGAGACGAATCTCTTTCCTTAACCCTTTGAATCACCCGTAGTGCGACGAGATGACTGATTCAAGGATCCCAGGATACAACCACAAATAACCGTATTCGCGCTCACTCGAATCACGGTTCTAACGAACTAAAAATATCAACGATACTCTCGAGACACAATTTATTTCTTAGAGAAGAAAAGGGAGATTGTTAGAGAAATATTAGAGAGAACACATATTGTTGTGTTATTGTGTGTTTTTGAGAAGTGAGAAATGCTCTCCTTTTATAGCCATTTCTCATCTCAAGAATCATAGACATGTTCACACTCTTTTTTACTTGAAAATCATTTTTGGACAATTAAGTCAAAATGGTGTCATGACAATTGATGCCAATGTACACATAATTCAAAAGTGGTGTAATGACAATTGATGTCAATTGTTGCACCATGGGTTTAGCCCAAGGCAAAATCCTACTCCCAGCCCATCAAGCAAGAAGGCCCAACTCACTATCCTATCAACTAAGTATGGTTGCTTTAGTTTTTAGTATAGTTGCTTTATGCTCATTAAGGGTTACTTTATGGGGGCATATGGTTAAATTGTAACAATGTGTAACCAAAGCCCTAATACCAATGTACTATATATAGTTGTACCATCATTTGTGTACAACCAAGGTGGAATATACTACACTTTTGGCTAAAGACACATTATTCCTTTTGCCAATACAATTAACCTCCCTAAAATCCAAAATCTCTTAGTCGGTTACTGTTCATCCGAGCAGGATCTTTAACACCTCTAAACTTCCTTTCTCCATTTATCAAAGAATCCCCGAATTTATTACAAATTTAGTGTCGATCTCGATCCGAGTTCAACACCATTGTACACATAATTCAAAAGTGGTGTAATGACAATTGATGCCAATGTACACACAATTCAAAAGTGTATGCTATATCAAAATACACTGTGTTCGTGGCTTCACAAACCATGGTTAAAACATCTTAGCATCTTAAACATATATCTATAGTGATCAGGGGAGAGAAGTTGAAGGTTTGATATTAGTTGCAAAATTAGTCTTAATCCTATCCTCTTAGAATCCAACCTCCGACGAGCAATTTGACCAATCCCATTAGTGCAAATTAAACAGCAAAACACAGAGCATTTTTTGAACTAAGAGAGTAACATAAAAGAGGATGGCAAAGTTGCAGCTACTGACCTGAAATGATGCTTCCACAAGTTTTGTAAGATTTGCCAACTGCCTCAGGACTTGTGGAGTTACCATTTTGTTCTTAAACGACGAGCTTCCAAGAAGATGAAGAACCACAGGGAACAAGTGTGCATTAGTCTTTACAGGAGCACAGCTGTTAAGGGCAGAGACAGGTCCATGACGTCTTCCTGTCATCAGTTGCTGGATATCATTGGTTATTGTATCCAGCAAACCCGGTATTATGGAGGCGATTACATTCACAAATGCCTCAAGGCATTGTTGCACATAACTGTCTTTGTCTTTAGCTAATCTGTCCACCACAGGAAGAAATCTTGTGTTGCAGAAGAAATTTGATAACCAACGCCTACTGTTTTTGCAAAGAAGTGCAACGCAGAGAAGAGCTTTGCCCCTCAAAACTTCAGTTCCCTGCTCTATGATGGAGAGCAAACTAGGGAACAGACTTTTCTCCTCTGTCAATGTCACAAGATGCCTTCCAAAGCTAGTGAACGTGTGACTTCCAATCATAGCCATGTTCAGAAGATTTAAGCAGATTTGCTGCTCTCGTGGGCTGCCTTTCACAAATGATGAAGCTATTTCCTTCAACGATAGCTTTTCCACAACGGTCTGAATGCAAGGAGAATTAAATCGAGCAAGACGGACCAAACATGATCCAGCAGTCTGCCTCATGCTATCCTGTTTCCCAGTTGCTCTGTAGATATAGCAGAGGTTGCTAATCAGATCTTGGCTGGTGAAACGGGTAGCCCAGTAAGCTCCTTGGCTGCAGATGTTTTCTATTGTCCTTAAAGCATAGAGCTGTGTCAGGTCATCTTCTCCTTTTCGTAAGACAGAGGATACAAGAGATATCAAGGCATTTGAAACCTGGTTCAAGAAAACAGGAATCTATTTAAATAGGGACCAATTGAAAGAACATTCAGATAAAAGCAGTAGAGTTTAGTACGCCATGAAACAATAAAATCCATATAGTCCAAAATTTAAGAGTTTCTTTTGATGCTGACCTGCCAACCTGATGCAGACCGGGTTTCTTTTGATGGGGATTCTGCTGGTTTGAAATCCTTATGCTCATTCTGGGTGGAGATGTAGAATAACAATTCACCTAGAGCTGCCATGGAGAACCTTCTCACTTTTTCATGCTTGTCCCTTAGGCCATTAGTAAGAGAGTCTAGAATACCAGAGTTTGCCAAGTCATCTTCGATTGAAGTAGAATGCCGAATTAGCAACCCAATTACTGAAGCAATTTGTACACGAAAAGCTGGGGTCTTGGATAATCGCAGAACTTTGACAAGCACAAGCATTATTGGCCCGTTGGTCAAGATGTTGGCTGCATCAGCATTGTTACTCAATGTCTCAAGGTATCTTATCAAATTCTGTTTCTCTGACATGCCAGCACTGGTCCCACTTAGAACTGATACGATTCTATTGTTAAGCTGTTCTAATTCTTGCTTTCCCATCTTAGCAAAATCAGAAGGCTGTGGTGCTTCAAACGAGAGAGAAGGCACAGACTCTTTGTCAGATTTTCTGCTGGGCATGACCGGTCTAACAGAAAGATCAGACAAATGCCAAAGGACGTCAGTGAGGCTACTAGGTGTTTTAGACGAGTCATGATTAACTGCAACCCCAGGAACTTCTCTTCTTCGTTGAGTTTTAAGTAGAGGACTAGCACTTGGTGGTGCAGCTGACACTTCAGTAGGCTCTGACTGCTCTTCATGGTAATCTCTTGCTTCTTTCGAGGTTGGTGTTTCATTTGCAGACAAGTTCTCATCAGGGACATTATTGCTTATCACTCCTTGTCTTCTGTGACTCTCATTTTGACTCAAACCTCTTTCATCTTGTGCAGAAGAGGTGTTATCTGTTCCTTCACCTTCATCGGTTCCCTCGTCATCATTGTCTTCATCAAAATCGAGTTCCATATCAGTGTTCTCGATCTTCACTTCAGCACAGTTTTCGTTGCTATTAGGTAAGGGTCTTCTGTAGTTTTCCTTCTCGTTTTCCTTTTGGAGATTTGCTTTCGCTATCCTTGACAATCTTAGAATGTTAACCTGTCTGTTCGCACCAGAACGGCTTCCATGCTTTTCCTCAGTTACCTTACTAGTAAGCTTTGTTTGTGCTTTAGAGCCACCAGGTGTACCCTTTACCGGCGTCTCATGGCCTCTTGAACCTTGAATGGAGTTCTCATTGTGCTTTGAACCCCCTTTTGGGTCTTTCTCCCGATACTTTGGAGGGGTCTTGTTTGGCCTGTCTCCGTTACGCTCAGAAAGGCATGCCTTTGTGGATATGCCAATCATCTTATCAAAAGCAGGCTGAGGAGGCAACTGAACAAAATTTATCTTACTCTCCCAAAATGCATGACCACAGAGATCCGCCCATTGTATTCTTTGAGCTGGGTCTTTGATAAGTAGAGAATCAATGAGATTGACAAATGAAGGGCTTGGATTCCCAGGGAGTGGAGGAGTTGGATCTGAATGGATAGAGTTCACAAGCTGGGTAAACTCTCTTGCCACAAAAGGAGGTCCCCCTGTGTAACATTCATATAACACACAGCCAAGTGCCCATAGGTCAGAAGCAAAAGAATGAACCCCTCCATCTTCATATAGTTCTGGAGCCATATAATACGGAGTACCACGTTTCCCCTGATGCAAATATCACAAGAGATATATAAGTATATACAACTTGCAATTATTGAGATCATAGATTTACCAATACTTTAAAGATTTTATAAAAACAAAAAGGGACAAAACTGTTTACCGTGGAAGGAGATTTAGAAATATCATCTAGCTTCCTTGCCAATCCAAAATCACACAGCTGCAACACACAAGGACACAAAATCGTTAAAACCAAATAAACTATCATCATAAAGTACACACCTGGATACAAAAGGGAGCAACATGTGTACCTTAATATGTCCGTTTTCATCCAGTAAGACGTTTGATGGTTTCAGATCACAATATATAATTCCTTTCGAATGTAAATACCTGAGAGAATTAGGAAACATATGTCCATAAGGGAAAACAGTTTCCAGATGCAATAGAGGTCGTGTCAAAATGGTTTACAAGAAACTTACAGAAGGGCAATCACAAGATCATAAGTAAGACCATAAAATTGAATCTTCTGGCAGTTTACAATCCTGCAAAAAACAAGTTGAATTTCAGAAACCCTGTGACCTATCATCAATAACACAGCCAAATTACAAGCTATACCTGCTGCAACAATGTCCTGAGATCACCCCCAACACAATATTCCAGAACTAACCACATGTGAGCAGAAGTTTCATACCTGAAACCACACGAAGACCGATAATTAGAAACAAATAATGCATAGGAAGCCAAAATAATTGCTTAGATATGAGCTTAGTAAGTTTTACCAAGCATAGAACTTGAGTACATTTGGATGATTTAGCGAGTGAAGGATCCTGACCTGATAAAAGGAAGTAACCTAAACTTGTCAGTATCCAAGTCACACTTAAAACCAGAGAGAGATATTGAAAAATCAATTCGAGCCAGAAATAGAAACTTAAGAGCATCAATTGACAAATCTAGTGTGAATCCGTCACAATCCAGAGATCAAACCGATAAAATCAAGCAATCCAAGCATAACCGCAGGAAAATCCCAGGTAACCCAAGCAATGAATCACTAATTCGGCTTACCTCTTGGAGAACCTTGCTCTTCCGCGATTTGTCAACACTCTTACAGGCGAAATACTCGATCGTCTTCTTCTTCCTTCCTTTATACACAGTCTGCAAATAAATTGAATCCGATTAGAACAAAAAATTGCAGAAGAAGAAGAAGAAGAAGAAGATTCTGGAGGAATGTTAAAAGCAGATTCAAAATTACCGAGCATTTTCCATGACCAATAGCTTCGTATATGTGATACTGATTCATCGTACAAGCTTCAAACTCGACTCAGATGCGATTCCGAATTTCTCAGCTCTCAGGAAAATCGAACCGTTGTTGAATTGAAAATCGAAGAGAGAGAGAGAGAGAGAGAAATTGAAATTTCAAAAATGGAGGCCTAAGCCCATGTTAATTGGGTGACACCATCGTGTCTTAAGAAGTGTTCTTATAATATAAAATTATTATAAAACACACTCTCTCTTCCTTTTACTCAACTTTATACCTTCTCTTTCATCCTTTTACTCAACTTTATATCCTCTCTTTCATCATTTTACTCAACTTTAATTAAGAACACTCTCCAAAAGTGTCTAATTTTAGACACTCTCTCTCCTCTTTAAGAACACTTCATCATCACTTACTCAATTTTTATACATTTCAATATACCCCACAAAAATACTCTCTTTCTTCCTTTTACTCAAATTTTAATAATTTTATATTTTAAGAACACCTATAAGACACCATAAGATCTCCAAGCCCTAAGGAAAGCTGGACAAATTTAGAATCGTTATTATTAAATTTTCAAAATAAGGAATCTATATGTTTCGCCGGATCTTCGGATCTTATTTTATTTTATTTTATGAAATGAAATAAAAATAACTGGGCTTGTTGGGCCAATAACGATCATTGACCCTTTTATACTCTTCGCAGTGAAACATTTTCCCGCTAAAACAAATTGGGGAAAAGGGTTTTACCGCCGTGAAGAGGGGAAAGGAGACGACGACGGAACTTTCGCCTGAGCACTGTTTTCTCCGACGTCAGCTTCTCAGATTGAGTGAGTCCCTTAATCGGCTTTCTTATTTCTTCTTCCTTATCCGGCGAAATTCGCCCGCCGAAATAGGTACTTTTGGGTTTAATTTCCGTTGTTGTGTAAACCTTTGAATCCTTGATCAAAATGTTTAATCTGGTGTGGCATTTCTGGGCTGTATCCTCCGATTCACGTAGAGTTGGGTATTGCGCTCTCTATCATGATACATGGTTAGGGGTTTGGGGACTTTTCAATTGTATGAAATAGAAATGGGTTTGTAGTACTAAATAATATTCTTACTTGCTTACTTATAGTCTTGGCTTTTTTTGTTAATTTTACCCCTCTTATCCTCTCTATGTTGTTTGCTTGATTTGGATTATCTTGTTTGTTCATTTGATAGCCATAAACTGTATTCTTCGGAATTTGTCTTCTCAAGATCTTGTCTTCCTGGACTGTATCTGATTCACCTAGTGCTGGATATTGCTCTCTCTATCTTGGTACATCACGGGTAGATTTTTGGGGATTTAGGGCTTTTTCACACTATAGACTTGGGAGTTTTAATAGATTCTTTGTTGTTCCTTCCGAGGAATTTTCAGTTGTTTACTCCTTGTCTTGACTTTTTGTAAGTTTTTTCTTGGTTCTGATTACTTTGTTTGTTCATTGTCGATGATGAAAAGGCCTTACCCTGACCAAGTTGAGATCATAATGGAGGAGCCACTCAAGATGGAAAAGAACAACCTTGATGGTACTCGAGAGCTTCCTAAGACATTCTCTTCTGCGACAAACACTGGTGAGAAGAGAAAGAGGGAAGCAGAAAGTAGAAACAGCAGCGAGGCTGAACAAGTTATTTTTGCTGGTGACACTGAAGCTTTAAAAGAGTTTGTCGTAAGTCACTAATGCTCTGCCATTTGAATGGTTGTAATTATGTGCCCACCAGGATTTCTGAAACATATGTTACATAATAATGCAGAGGTATATTCGCGATGAACTGCTAGTTGCAGGAAAATTTGACATTTGTGTTACTAGCTTTGAGATGGCTATCAAAGAGAAGACAACATTGCGCCGTTTTTGCTGGCGTTATATAATCAATCATTGATGAAGCACATCGAATCAAGAATGAGAACTCACTTCCTTCAAAGACCATGAGACTTTTTAACACCAATTTCCGTCTTCTTATCACGGGAACCCCGCTTCAGGTATTTGTTCAATCTCGTGACCTAGAATTGCTTAGATCCTTCAAATTTTCTGTCATATTGCGTCGGACTGTATGTTGGAACTATTCTTCTTGCATGAGTCTGTTTGAAAATAGTTGTTTTGATTTATGTCGTTGTACATGCTTCTTATTATCTTTCACACTTAAGTTTGTTTTGGATAATACTGTTATCGTTTGTTATATCTCATATTTGTTTCTTATGCAGAATAATCTCCATGAATTGTGGGCTCTTCTCAATTATGCTAATCATTTACTTCTTTCTCTTCTAGGTCCTCCGATCATTTCTTCTTCGGAGATTGAAATCAGATGTAGAGAAAGGCCTACCTCCAAAAAAGGAGACAATACTCAAAGTTGGCCTGTCTCAGATGCAAAAGCAGTACTACAAGGCTTTACTGCAGAAGGATCTTGAAGTGGTTAATGGTGGTGGAGAACGCAAACGACTGTTGAACATAGCAATGCAGTTGCGCAAATGCTGCAATCACCCTTATCTCTTCCAGGGTGCGGAGCCTGGTCCCCCCTACACCACAGGAGATCACCTTGTAACAAATGCAGGTAAGACTTACATTCAAATTAGGCCCTCTCGATATAAGTGGCTAAGTGTCGTAATTATTTTCTGTTGCATTTTCTTGTTTCTAGGTAAGATGGTTCTCTTAGATAAATTACTACCTAAGTTGAAGGAACGCGATTCAAGGGTTCTGATATTTTCTCAGGTAAAACATTACCGCAAACATGTTATGGCTCCTTTTGTGATTTTCTTTTATCTAAGTGCTATTCTTGTTTGATTGTGCTATATCAGATGACAAGGCTTTTGGACATTCTTGAGGATTATTTAATGTATCGCGGTTACCAATACTGCCGTATTGATGGAAATACTGGTGGTGATGATCGAGATGCTTCCATAGAAGCTTATAACAAGCCAGGAAGTGAGAAATTTGTTTTCTTGTTATCTACTAGAGCTGGAGGGCTTGGTATCAATCTTGCCACTGCAGATGTTGTTATCCTTTATGACAGTGACTGGTAAGGATCTTTTCATTTCCACTGTACTTTATGAGTGTTTTCTTCATGCTTAATGAGATGGGCGGATTCTGGCAGGAATCCCCAAGTTGACTTGCAAGCTCAAGATCGTGCACATAGGATTGGTCCAAGTATTTCGGTTCTGCACAGAGGTTAATCTTCTACCCACGTGTATTGAGCAAGAAAAACATTAAGACCTTAAACTAAATTTGTACTGGGCATTTACAGAATGCTATTGAGGAGAAGGTGATTGAGAGAGCTTACAAGAAGTTGGCGCTTGATGCTCTGGTTATTCAGCAAGGGCGATTGGCAGAACAGAAAAGTAAGTGTTTGTGTACGGAGGCTCTAAAATGCATTGGTTTGTCTCTTATGAATTTTTTTTATTTTTTATTTTGCTCCAAATGGTGAGATATGGTGCTGAAATGGTGTTTAGTTCTAAAGATAGCACAATTATGGATGAGGATATTGACAGAATCATTGCAAAAGGAGAAGAGGCAAAGGCTGAACTTGATGCCAAGATGAAGAAATTCACTGAAGATGCGATACAGTTTAAAATGGATGCCAGTAAGCTTGGCATATATCCCTTTCTCTTGTTATTTATGATAACTCCCTTGCATGCGTAATGGGGTGTCTGAAATAATTTATTTTTGGGTTTGTTGCAGGTGCTGACTTTTATATCTTTGACGATGATGATAAGGTACTCTTGAGTAGCATGCTTTTCGGAAATTGTGGAGATAAGAACTTGATGATTCAAGTTTATTCAAACCGAAATTAAGTTACTAGGGACCAAAAAGTTATAGGTTCTTGGTTATGAGAAAAGTTTGTCTCCCTTGTCTCCAAGACTTTATTGGTTGAACAAAAAAGGTAGTCTTCTTGAGACTTGTTCTTTGCACATTGATAAAAGGTGAGAGAGAAGCCAAAAGTGTGGTGTGGGAGCAGAGATGAGACACACGGTAAAGAAGAAGAGAAGAACATTGAAGGCATAAGCCTTGAAGAATGAAGAAGAGAGAAACACTAAGCTTAAGTGTGTTTCTCAAGTGATACATAGAGAGATTCTAAAGAGTGATTCCAAGAGTAATATGATGAGTGAATCACTTGTATCTCTATTGTAATATGTTCTTCTTCTTCTAGTGGATTCCGAGGAAGTCTCGGGGAGATGTAGCGACCCTCGTTAATGGGCGTGAACTCCTTGAATTGTGTGTGTGCTCCCCCCATCTCTTCTTTCTCTCTTTCTCTCAATCTCTTTGTTCTGTTTTTATGCTTTGTTCCAGCTCTGTTCCAGTAGCTACACTCTCCATTTTGTGCTAGTTACGGTTCCATGACATCAAACAACTTCAAGTCTTGGGTTGTTGGGGTTTATGCTCTGTAAAGACTCATCTTTGAGCCTCTAAATCCTAACAAATTGGTATCAGAGCAAGGTTATGTGCTCGGTGGTTCTCTCAAGCCAAGAATCACGGTGGTTTCAAGAAGAGAAGTGGAACGTTTGATGATCTACGAGGCAGCAGTCATGGAAGAAGAAATTCGTGGTTTATGAGGTGATTCTAAGCCATGAGAGAAGCTTGATGATGACTGAGATTTTCAGTAAGGGAAGTCTCAAATCAAGAAGAAGAGCAAGAGAAAGAAGACTCATATCTAAGAGAGGAAAGGTCTAGAGAAAGAAGGAGAGTGAAGAAAAGGGTAAAACGGTTGGAGCTTTGGAAGGTTGGAGTTTACCTTAAGCATCCACATTCCTTTTCTTTGAAGAGCTTGATCGTGTAGAGACATGGAACGTCTCGGGTGGCACAGCAAAAATCAGTAGCTCTTGGTAAATGGTGTAGAAGAGAAGAAGGAGCCATAAAGCTCTATCTCGGTAAAACATCATTGTTTTCTTCGGTTGTGAAGAAGGTTGTGGAGACAAAATCGTCTCTGCTGGAAGCAAAGCTACCTCTTGGTGAATAGCACGTGAGTGGAAGGAGTTGTAAGACTCATCATGATGAACGTTGAAGCATCTCAAAGAAGAAGAACCAAGATTGTCGCAAGGTGTTTCAAAAACAGCGACAAAGACCGTTTTTCGGTAAGTTGTTACTTCTGCTCATTAGAAAATTTGGTTAGATCTTAGGTGGAGTAACAAGAGGTTCTTGAGATGCTTAGGATGTTAAAAACATGCTTAGTTCATGGTATTAAGTTTGGAACACAAGTAAGGGAGATGTAAGCTAGTTGTGTCTTAAGGAGAGATTCTTAGTTTAAGCTAGAATCAAGAGAAGTGGTGACCATTACGACCACAAAGCGTGCATGTTAGAGACCCGGAAGTTGCAAAACGAGCATCTTGACTTGGCTTTGTTTGAGTTTGAACGGCAAAGCTAACACCTCCTGCTCTTTCTTCGTGTAATCTAGCTAGAGATTTAGCTTCCTCATCTTGAGTCAAGACGTTATAAGCTTCATCCAGTGATGGAAGTGGCGTACGAGACAACAAGTTTGACTTGACCGCGCCATAGAGAGTTTCGTCCAAACCCATCAAAAACTGGTGCAGTTTATCTTCTTCTCTTTCCCTTGCTATTTCTTCTAAAGTTTTTGCTTGCTGATAATCGGCAAGGCTAGTCCACAATTTTGTGAGTTTCCCATAATATGCTTCAATAGCAGATCCGTTTTGTCGACATGTTGCAAGCTCGGTTTTGAGTCTTTGCACTCGCTATCCATTCTTCACTCCAAAACGTCTTTGAATCTGTGTCCAAAGACTAAACGCATCGTCACAGTGTGAGAGAGACGCGCACAGTGTTTCGTCAATAGTGAGCTTGATCCAAGACACCACTAGAGCATTATTAGCACATCAATCTTCGTAATCTTCAGAGTCATCATCTGGCTGTTGTATTGTGCCATCGACAAACCCAAATTTCTTTCTTGCTTTCAACGCCAATCTCAAACTTGCTGCCCATTCATCGTAGTTAGGACCGCGTAAGGAAGGACGTGATATTATTGTTCCTGGGTTATCATCAGCGGTAAGATCGTAAGGAGAGATCGTTCGTCGTGTGGTCTCAAACCTAGATTTTGTTTTCGTGATAGCAGACCCGGAGGATTGATCTTCATCACCCGGCATCGTGAAGGAGAGTTCGATACTAGGATATTTTTAAATATGTTTTGTGTAGTGGAATCGTAGACAAAATCGAAACACTAAACCTTAGAGTAGTTAGGTTTAGGGCTCTGATACCATGTCAAGAAACCTAGAAGTTGTAAAGAGGTTTTCTTATTGATAAAGTAATGAGGCTATTAGCCTTATATAGATATTACATCATGACCTAAGTGCAGTGTTAAGACTATTATTACAATGGGCCATAATATGGCCTAATAGAGACAACAATGTTTCTCTAAGTAACTGGATTGTAGTTGGTAATGTATGAAAGAAAATGAGTTAAAAATTTAGGAATTGGTTTTTATTTAAAAAGAAGCAATAGTTTTCTTTTGATTTTCCTTGAACACCAACACTATTCGTAATATGTATTGTTATCTTAAATTTATTAGCCCATCACAAGAAACAACAAGCATATATAGAAGAACGAAATATGAAACTTTTCAAGAAACAGAAATTAAAAACCAAGACAAAGATAAAGATAATTCACTTTCCCGTCAATTTATGACCAAAACCCACCAAACGAACATTATTCAAGCTTGATAAGTATCACACATTTGTGGTCAATAATTTCCGCCGTTAATAGAGAACGCAAAACTATATTAACTGATCCAGTCTACTATAAATCTCTTTGCCAAAATTTGTCGTCAAATAAACATAAACAACCCTTTAAACTGAAAAATATGTGTATTTATCTATCTTAAAAGTCATAATAGAATTCTATTTTAATGACCCACAAAGAAGATCAGATAACATCTAATATATGAATGTCAATGTCATTACCTGTTTTTCATCTTCTTGGTACACTTAACTTGGTGATGGATAAAGTAGCTAATAGACCAAGCGGTTTAGCATTCTAACAGTATGAAAGGAGATTTGAATGAAAGCTACTAAAAAGCTTCGTTGCAAATCGAAATTCTTGTGTTCTAAAACTCTGACTTGTTTCATATAGTTTCTGGATGAAAGGGTCATATGACTCATATTAGTGGAGAAGTTGCGGCAAGATATATATTAAAAAGCTAAACCAAGATTAAATGGTTTGCAAGTATGTAATACGTAGGTTTGGGAAAACGTAAACTAACCCTATACAATGATACAAAGTGACCCATACAACACCTCCACCGTCTCATTAAACGAATGCTTAAACCAACCATACCTTCACAATCAAAACTCAAAATGAGAACATAGCAAAAAAATGAAAAGTTACTTTCCTTTCTATTAAGACTTTTTGTCTTGGACACCCAAGCTATACTATGATTAAAGCCAGGCACTTAGTCATCAAGTAAGCATCAACGGAATCAAGTAAGCATCAACTGGTTTTCTATAACCTCAAAATCTTTTCTGAAGATCTATTAACAGTGTTTGACAACCAACAACAAATATCACCACTAAAACCAAACAACACACCTCATCCTATCTATGGCACGAAACGATTAACAAGAACAATGAACAAACATATAAAACGAAATGTCGTACATGTAATGAGAATAACCAAATACCGCTTCTTTCTCCTTAACAATTGTTTAATGTTTAGTAGATTATATTTAATTTTGGTTTAAGATTTGGGAAGATCATCAAGGTAAACGAAATCTATCCGTGCTAAATTAAACGATACTCATTAATCACTCCATCAAGCGAGATTAAGGTTTCTATAACTCGTTCTCTTCAACAAAATTTCGATCCACTATATAAAAACTTTTCAAATTACAAATCTAAAAACACATACCTTTGAAATTTGTAACTTTTAATAAGTTTCCAAAAAAAGAAATTTGTGAATTTTAATCAAATAGAGAGATTAATGAAGCGGTGAAGTGGAAGGATACGAACAACGTTATGACTTATGAAAGGTTTTGTTGATATATATATAATAATATGAATTTGGGTTTCCTAATATTAACCTCTCCTAACCCAATCAGAAATCTTTCAAAAAGTCTAAAATCAATGAAAGTTTACAAACAAAGGGGATGACAAACATGCAGAATTCGAAGTTTACAGCGAAACAAAGAGTAGCGATGAGAGATTACCCAACTAAGTTAGGATGGATGTTGAATGATAAGAGAAGAAATTAGACTTTCTTGCGAAGGGATTTCTCATTATCTTCTTTAATATTGGGTTAACAAATCGTTCTTTGTAAAAACAGGCCCCAAAAACCCTAATTGATCTTAATCAAAACCAGATTCTTCCGATTTCTTACTGCTTCGTCTTCTTCCTCGAGAGAAATTGGAAACAGAAACTTGATGACGATGAATATGTGGAGAGGGTGTGTATTCTCTTTAAATAAGGTATTTTATGGGTATGTGTTGTAAGGAGGTGTTTTTACAAAATATTGTAAAGTTGTGAGTTGTAACTTGTAACCCAACCAATGTATCTTTTGAAAAAAAAGATTCCAAACAGGCATGATACTAATGACGTACCCAACAAAACTTTTCTTTTTCAAAATAAATCTGGGCCATCCGTTAGATGAAATGAAGATATATCAACCATTGGATTCAAAAAAAATTTCCTACAAAAAAAATGGTGATGTCATGAATTCCAAGAGTTCAAAATAACATTTTTAGCTTCATCGCATAAATCGTTTGTTCTGTTTGTGTATATAATAACATTCATGTATCACTTTATCTTAATAATTCACAGATGTTTGGATACACAGCTCTTGCATTTCAGTGATCCTATGTACTGACCAAAAATAAAAAATGGAACTTAACCACGCAAAATCGTACCAATTGATAAAAACAGAACCAAATGAAAGTTGATTTGAGATCATGGTAATATCAAGATAAGTTTCACATGAGAACAAGAGAGAATGATGTCCAATTGATTACAAAGCATACTGAAATCACAAAGATGAGAGTATTAAGGTTTACAAATCTGCTTCCCGGACGATATGAAGTTTGACAGCGTAAACAAAGATATCAATCTTGCAGAACCAAGAAACGAGAAAGATGTAACCCGTTGTTACTCTTTCGATTACATAAGAGGCGGTTAAACAAAGATCAAAGATCGATGCTCACAGTTTGTTAACCCGAGATACAAATGATACGATTGCGTAGTTCGATTTCGTTTGATGAAGCATTGAACCATAGAATCTCTTGGACCAGGCTACAAAATGATACAAACCAAGAAATTAAACAACATTTCCATAGGACTACACAATATAATGTGTTGGATTTGTGGTAGGAAACGAAAAACTCGAAATTGTATTCAGAAGAAGCAAATAACAATAAAGTAGAAAGTAAGAATTGTAGAAAGCTTTGAATATTATTGATAGGATATATTTTTCTCTTCTCGGCATACATTCATTATTTATAGCCTAAAGGCTTAACAATTTTGTAAAAAGGAAATTACCTTATTCTAATAATAAGGAAAATCATAACTAATTTCTAATTAGAATATAAGTAATATTCTTCATTGACCGACACTTCAATTTCTCCAAGTCATGTGCTTGTCACATGCTAACTTTATCTTCTTCTTCTTCTTTGTTGCAGGTCTCGTCATTTTCCAAACCAAAATCTTCTTTGTTCTCAATTAGGGGAGACAAGCTTATTCCAACATAATGTTCATATCTCTCTTGTTTAATGATCAATCGACATCATAATTTAGTAGCCATTCTAAGTTACAGAGCAAATACAATTCCAACATCAAAATCCAGCCTTGTATTTCCTCTATGAGGATCAAAAATCGTAACTTTATGCTTTACTTCAATACACATACCCAAAATAGACATAGGGAAAACTGGAGATGGTGATTGGGGAAGAAGAGAGAACCTGCTTGAGAGAGATGGGGAAAGTCAATTTAGAAGAGATCTCAGGAACAGAGACGGTTTCGTTCATGAGTGTTCGCCAGCCACGGCAGACGCCGGCGCAAGCCACGACGGAGCGTCGCTACGGCCATCCGATATAATTTCAAAAGATATTTTGTTTTATACATATGTAGAAAATTATCGATACAAATTACTATTGATAATAAATTAATAATTTAATTCTTTACGAATGTTTCACTTTCTTACGATGATATATTTTCATTCATTTATGTCAATGTCTTACCTAATTTAGAAATCAATAAACCAAATTATGTATTAAACTAATCGATAAAAAAAGACCCACGCGTAGCGTGGATGTAAAATCTAGTTAGTGCAATAACTATTATAGATGCTAATTTCTCTTAGTTTCTATTATCATAATTACATATGTTCGGTTAACATAATTTTCATGGTAATAATATGGTTTTAGGGATACAAATAAATTGTTAAAAAAGGTAGTCATAAAAAAATGTAAAACATAACATTTTTCAAAGATCATAGAATTTTACAATACGGTGAAATTAACTCTCTTTGGGACCGAAGAACTCATTTTTTCCCGAACGACCCTTGATTCGTCTTTGAATTTTGACATGATGACTTTTTATACTTAGACAACCATGAGAATCGAATTATCATTTTGGTTTGGCAACCATTAGAATCGAATTTTTTTTAAGTCAGTTAAAAAACATGCTTTCTCGAGACGTATGAATAAGTTTGATGGGATGAATCAACTCAAAAAAAAAATGTTTGATGGGATGATAAGTTGAAATTTTCCATTAATAACAATTAACAAACATGGGTCGACCAAAAAAAAAAAAAAACAATTAACAAACATGGAAAATTTCTGGAAAGAAAAAGCAAAATGGAATCTTAACTTTAATTAATATATAAAAAAAAAAGGCTCGATAGTAATATAAATTTTGAACCCTAAAAGCATTTTTTTTTTTTTTCTAAGAAACCCTAAAGCATATTGGTGCACCTGGATTGAGAAAAAGATGTTAGGAGGGCGTTCGCTTATTACATTCGGCTTCGTGTGTGTCGCATCTGGGATACTGAGATTGTTTTACAATGACCGATTTGTGAAGCGAACCGAAGACAGGATTAGTGCATTACATGACGATTTGCTCATAAATATATTGTTGCGTCTCCCTACAAAAGAAGCAGTGGCTACCATGATTTTGTCCAAAAGATGGCGGTCTGTTTGGACGTTGCTACCACAACTCTCATACGTGGATAGTGACTATGAAGAACGCCTTGGAATCAAAGAAGGCATCTTTACCAAAAAGAAAAAAAGCATTTGTTGGTTTCTTGACGAGTCATTGAAAGTCCACAAGGCCCCTGTATTAGAAAGTTTGGAGATAAAATTGGGTCCAACATGTCCGGTTGATGTTGATATCGGAAAGTGGATTGCTGATGCGGTTAATCGCAGGGTGCATTATCTATCGTTCATGCTCAACTGGTTGTCAGAGCACACCAGCTTGCTGCCTGAGAGCCTTTACATATGCGATACGCTTGTTTCCCTTACTATTTCCGACAAGATTCTCGTGGATGTTCCTTCTCCAGCTTGCCTCCCATCCCTAAAAACGCTTCGTCTTTGTTATGTGGTGTACAAAGATGAAGATTCTCTTGTTAGGCTTTTATTTGGTTGTCCTACTCTCAAGAATATGCAGTTATTGCGACATGACCGAGACAACTTGACAAATATCAGGGTGAAAGTGCCTTGTCTAGAGACCTTGATATATTTCTATGTGAAACTAGAAGCACCTAATGTTGGGAAAAAATTAGATGGATCTTTGGTTATAGATTCTGCAAGTCTAAAAACGATCGTCCTCAATGACTTTTCTGGAAACTCTAACACGTTAGAGAACGAACCTCGTCTTGATAGGGCATTGATCAACACTTATTGATCGTCCTCAATGACTTTTCTGGAAACTCTAACACGTTAGAGAACGAACCTCGTCTTGATAGGGCATTGATCAACACTTATTGTTTCATGGACGACAAGTTTAAGAGATGTCTTTCCAGAGTCATGTATCTTTACATACACTTGAGCATTCGAACGGTACGTTATGCCTTCTTTAACCTCACTATTTATTTGCCTTGTTTATTAATGATCAAGTATACTTATTTGTTATATATACTCATTGTAGGACGTTGCATGTTATAATGCCATTCAGTTCTCCGAACTTATAGAGTTTGTACTATTGCCATATCCTTTCGATTGGTTGGAGACATTGATGTGTTTTCTTCAAAATTCTCCTAAATTAAAAGTTCTTGTAATCAACCAAATGTTCTTCAACAAAGATGTTGCTTCACAAGAAGATTTTTCATTCAACCGCCCGAGTTCTGTTCCCGGATGTTTGTCAACCAGTCTTGAGATCTTTGAGTGGAAAGAATACAAAGGAAGAAACGGAGAGAAACAAGCCGTAAGATACATACTTGACAACTCCAAGTGTTTAAAAAGAGCTGGTTTCTCAATTGTTCCAAACTGCACTCCTGAAAATCGAGACAAGGTGATGAAAGAGTTAGAATCTATGTCAAGGGTTTCAACATCTTCTAAGCTTCTCTTCTCCACTCAAACCGCATCCGCACCGGTACAAATTCTAGATTTATTCAGTGACTGATCTATTCATATCAAGAATCATATAAGCGCCATGAGACGTCAAACTATTATTTTTTACTTATTCTGACTTAAGATCGATGTGTTGGTTTCTCGTATTATGTTAATACCTCGAACAAACAATTGTTACTATGATGAGGCAAAATCAGAATAGTAGTTCACATCAATCAAACCATGTCTAGATGGAACTGAAAGAAAAACACAGGCTTCGATAAGAATACTAGACAAACTATGCTGCATTGTCGATGACCGAATGTGGTAGTAAATAATGATCGGTGGATCCATGACGGCCTGAAGCCTTAAATAACTTCGGATCATTTATATAACAGTCACTATCCATTCACATATCTACATAGTTGAATCCAATACCAATGTGAATTTAGGATTTAAATAAATAAAGATTTTAACTTTTCTTTCTTTCTTTATCACTACATGCTAACCTGCTTCTAATTTACAAAGTCTAGACTATTATTTGTACACTATCTCAAGTCAGGATGATTAGAACTAGGTCTAGCCCACAAAAGGAAGCCATGGCTCCTCCCATTGAATGACCAGTCACCCATGATGTTGATGTTCGCTCCATAAAATTTCGAAGCTCGTTTTACTGCACCCAAAACTGCAGGCCGTACAGTCGTATTGTGATAAGCACTATAGAATCCATGGTGCATCTGCCAATGCAGACAGCTATCACAAGTTCCACCTTACTACATAAACCAACATGAGGACAAAGACTTGCCATTAGCGCATACCATTGCATTAGGCATCTCAGGGTAATTTTGATCAAGCTGTTTACAGAATAAGTCTTCGACCCAATTTTGTTCTTGAGTTCCCCGAAATGCAATAACGATAGCATTGATGGATTTCTTTGGATTTTAGAAATTTTTAGAATCCATTGTTATTGGTTAGTGGATTTTTCATTTCTTAGTAAAATCCATTGTTATTCATATGAAGATTTTGACATTCTTTTTAAAATTCCTTGTTATTCAAAAAGTTTATGTCTCATTGATTCTCTAACTCAACTAAAATTTAAGGTTATTGGGAGATGAAATATCTACAATTTTAATCATACAACACAACTTTCAAAATACCATAGTTATTCATAAGATTCTTAAAATTGTAGGACCAAAATTTTGGAAGGCTACGAATCAGTTATAAATTGCGATAAGAAATACGTTAATGGAAGAAAAGAATTGTGGAGGCGAGACGAATCTCTTTCCTTAACCCTTTGAATCACCCGTAGTGCGACGAGATGACTGATTCAAGGATCCCAGGATACAACCACAAATAACCGTATTCGCGCTCACTCGAATCACGGTTCTAACGAACTAAAAATATCAACGATACTCTCGAGACACAATTTATTTCTTAGAGAAGAAAAGGGAGATTGTTAGAGAAATATTAGAGAGAACACATATTGTTGTGTTATTGTGTGTTTTTGAGAAGTGAGAAATGCTCTCCTTTTATAGCCATTTCTCATCTCAAGAATCATAGACATGTTCACACTCTTTTTTACTTGAAAATCATTTTTGGACAATTAAGTCAAAATGGTGTCATGACAATTGATGCCAATGTACACATAATTCAAAAGTGGTGTAATGACAATTGATGTCAATTGTTGCACCATGGGTTTAGCCCAAGGCAAAATCCTACTCCCAGCCCATCAAGCAAGAAGGCCCAACTCACTATCCTATCAACTAAGTATGGTTGCTTTAGTTTTTAGTATAGTTGCTTTATGCTCATTAAGGGTTACTTTATGGGGGCATATGGTTAAATTGTAACAATGTGTAACCAAAGCCCTAATACCAATGTACTATATATAGTTGTACCATCATTTGTGTACAACCAAGGTGGAATATACTACACTTTTGGCTAAAGACACATTATTCCTTTTGCCAATACAATTAACCTCCCTAAAATCCAAAATCTCTTAGTCGGTTACTGTTCATCCGAGCAGGATCTTTAACACCTCTAAACTTCCTTTCTCCATTTATCAAAGAATCCCCGAATTTATTACAAATTTAGTGTCGATCTCGATCCGAGTTCAACACCATTGTACACATAATTCAAAAGTGGTGTAATGACAATTGATGCCAATGTACACACAATTCAAAAGTGTATGCTATATCAAAATACACTGTGTTCGTGGCTTCACAAACCATGGTTAAAACATCTTAGCATCTTAAACATATATCTATAGTGATCAGGGGAGAGAAGTTGAAGGTTTGATATTAGTTGCAAAATTAGTCTTAATCCTATCCTCTTAGAATCCAACCTCCGACGAGCAATTTGACCAATCCCATTAGTGCAAATTAAACAGCAAAACACAGAGCATTTTTTGAACTAAGAGAGTAACATAAAAGAGGATGGCAAAGTTGCAGCTACTGACCTGAAATGATGCTTCCACAAGTTTTGTAAGATTTGCCAACTGCCTCAGGACTTGTGGAGTTACCATTTTGTTCTTAAACGACGAGCTTCCAAGAAGATGAAGAACCACAGGGAACAAGTGTGCATTAGTCTTTACAGGAGCACAGCTGTTAAGGGCAGAGACAGGTCCATGACGTCTTCCTGTCATCAGTTGCTGGATATCATTGGTTATTGTATCCAGCAAACCCGGTATTATGGAGGCGATTACATTCACAAATGCCTCAAGGCATTGTTGCACATAACTGTCTTTGTCTTTAGCTAATCTGTCCACCACAGGAAGAAATCTTGTGTTGCAGAAGAAATTTGATAACCAACGCCTACTGTTTTTGCAAAGAAGTGCAACGCAGAGAAGAGCTTTGCCCCTCAAAACTTCAGTTCCTTGCTCTATGATGGAGAGCAAACTAGGGAACAGACTTTTCTCCTCTGTCAATGTCACAAGATGCCTTCCAAAGCTAGTGAACGTGTGACTTCCAATCATAGCCATGTTCAGAAGATTTAAGCAGATTTGCTGCTCTCGTGGGCTGCCTTTCACAAATGATGAAGCTATTTCCTTCAACGATAGCTTTTCCACAACGGTCTGAATGCAAGGAGAATTAAATCGAGCAAGACGGACCAAACATGATCCAGCAGTCTGCCTCATGCTATCCTGTTTCCCAGTTGCTCTGTAGATATAGCAGAGGTTGCTAATCAGATCTTGGCTGGTGAAACGGGTAGCCCAGTAAGCTCCTTGGCTGCAGATGTTTTCTATTGTCCTTAAAGCATAGAGCTGTGTCAGGTCATCTTCTCCTTTTCGTAAGACAGAGGATACAAGAGATATCAAGGCATTTGAAACCTGGTTCAAGAAAACAGGAATCTATTTAAATAGGGACCAATTGAAAGAACATTCAGATAAAAGCAGTAGAGTTTAGTACGCCATGAAACAATAAAATCCATATAGTCCAAAATTTAAGAGTTTCTTTTGATGCTGACCTGCCAACCTGATGCAGACCGGGTTTCTTTTGATGGGGATTCTGCTGGTTTGAAATCCTTATGCTCATTCTGGGTGGAGATGTAGAATAACAATTCACCTAGAGCTGCCATGGAGAACCTTCTCACTTTTTCATGCTTGTCCCTTAGGCCATTAGTAAGAGAGTCTAGAATACCAGAGTTTGCCAAGTCATCTTCGATTGAAGTAGAATGCCGAATTAGCAACCCAATTACTGAAGCAATTTGTACACGAAAAGCTGGGGTCTTGGATAATCGCAGAACTTTGACAAGCACAAGCATTATTGGCCCGTTGGTCAAGATGTTGGCTGCATCAGCATTGTTACTCAATGTCTCAAGGTATCTTATCAAATTCTGTTTCTCTGACATGCCAGCACTGGTCCCACTTAGAACTGATACGATTCTATTGTTAAGCTGTTCTAATTCTTGCTTTCCCATCTTAGCAAAATCAGAAGGCTGTGGTGCTTCAAACGAGAGAGAAGGCACAGACTCTTTGTCAGATTTTCTGCTGGGCATGACCGGTCTAACAGAAAGATCAGACAAATGCCAAAGGACGTCAGTGAGGCTACTAGGTGTTTTAGACGAGTCATGATTAACTGCAACCCCAGGAACTTCTCTTCTTCGTTGAGTTTTAAGTAGAGGACTAGCACTTGGTGGTGCAGCTGACACTTCAGTAGGCTCTGACTGCTCTTCATGGTAATCTCTTGCTTCTTTCGAGGTTGGTGTTTCATTTGCAGACAAGTTCTCATCAGGGACATTATTGCTTATCACTCCTTGTCTTCTGTGACTCTCATTTTGACTCAAACCTCTTTCATCTTGTGCAGAAGAGGTGTTATCTGTTCCTTCACCTTCATCGGTTCCCTCGTCATCATTGTCTTCATCAAAATCGAGTTCCATATCAGTGTTCTCGATCTTCACTTCAGCACAGTTTTCGTTGCTATTAGGTAAGGGTCTTCTGTAGTTTTCCTTCTCGTTTTCCTTTTGGAGATTTGCTTTCGCTATCCTTGACAATCTTAGAATGTTAACCTGTCTGTTCGCACCAGAACGGCTTCCATGCTTTTCCTCAGTTACCTTACTAGTAAGCTTTGTTTGTGCTTTAGAGCCACCAGGTGTACCCTTTACCGGCGTCTCATGGCCTCTTGAACCTTGAATGGAGTTCTCATTGTGCTTTGAACCCCCTTTTGGGTCTTTCTCCCGATACTTTGGAGGGGTCTTGTTTGGCCTGTCTCCGTTACGCTCAGAAAGGCATGCCTTTGTGGATATGCCAATCATCTTATCAAAAGCAGGCTGAGGAGGCAACTGAACAAAATTTATCTTACTCTCCCAAAATGCATGACCACAGAGATCCGCCCATTGTATTCTTTGAGCTGGGTCTTTGATAAGTAGAGAATCAATGAGATTGACAAATGAAGGGCTTGGATTCCCAGGGAGTGGAGGAGTTGGATCTGAATGGATAGAGTTCACAAGCTGGGTAAACTCTCTTGCCACAAAAGGAGGTCCCCCTGTGTAACATTCATATAACACACAGCCAAGTGCCCATAGGTCAGAAGCAAAAGAATGAACCCCTCCATCTTCATATAGTTCTGGAGCCATATAATACGGAGTACCACGTTTCCCCTGATGCAAATATCACAAGAGATATATAAGTATATACAACTTGCAATTATTGAGATCATAGATTTACCAATACTTTAAAGATTTTATAAAAACAAAAAGGGACAAAACTGTTTACCGTGGAAGGAGATTTAGAAATATCATCTAGCTTCCTTGCCAATCCAAAATCACACAGCTGCAACACACAAGGACACAAAATCGTTAAAACCAAATAAACTATCATCATAAAGTACACACCTGGATACAAAAGGGAGCAACATGTGTACCTTAATATGTCCGTTTTCATCCAGTAAGACGTTTGATGGTTTCAGATCACAATATATAATTCCTTTCGAATGTAAATACCTGAGAGAATTAGGAAACATATGTCCATAAGGGAAAACAGTTTCCAGATGCAATAGAGGTCGTGTCAAAATGGTTTACAAGAAACTTACAGAAGGGCAATCACAAGATCATAAGTAAGACCATAAAATTGAATCTTCTGGCAGTTTACAATCCTGCAAAAAACAAGTTGAATTTCAGAAACCCTGTGACCTATCATCAATAACACAGCCAAATTACAAGCTATACCTGCTGCAACAATGTCCTGAGATCACCCCCAACACAATATTCCAGAACTAACCACATGTGAGCAGAAGTTTCATACCTGAAACCACACGAAGACCGATAATTAGAAACAAATAATGCATAGGAAGCCAAAATAATTGCTTAGATATGAGCTTAGTAAGTTTTACCAAGCATAGAACTTGAGTACATTTGGATGATTTAGCGAGTGAAGGATCCTGACCTGATAAAAGGAAGTAACCTAAACTTGTCAGTATCCAAGTCACACTTAAAACCAGAGAGAGATATTGAAAAATCAATTCGAGCCAGAAATAGAAACTTAAGAGCATCAATTGACAAATCTAGTGTGAATCCGTCACAATCCAGAGATCAAACCGATAAAATCAAGCAATCCAAGCATAACCGCAGGAAAATCCCAGGTAACCCAAGCAATGAATCACTAATTCGGCTTACCTCTTGGAGAACCTTGCTCTTCCGCGATTTGTCAACACTCTTACAGGCGAAATACTCGATCGTCTTCTTCTTCCTTCCTTTATACACAGTCTGCAAATAAATTGAATCCGATTAGAACAAAAAATTGCAGAAGAAGAAGAAGAAGAAGAAGATTCTGGAGGAATGTTAAAAGCAGATTCAAAATTACCGAGCATTTTCCATGACCAATAGCTTCGTATATGTGATACTGATTCATCGTACAAGCTTCAAACTCGACTCAGATGCGATTCCGAATTTCTCAGCTCTCAGGAAAATCGAACCGTTGTTGAATTGAAAATCGAAGAGAGAGAGAGAGAGAGAAATTGAAATTTCAAAAATGGAGGCCTAAGCCCATGTTCATTGGGTGACACCATCGTGTCTTAAGAAGTGTTCTTATAATATAAAATTATTATAAAACACACTCTCTCTTCCTTTTACTCAACTTTATACCTTCTCTTTCATCCTTTTACTCAACTTTATATCCTCTCTTTCATCATTTTACTCAACTTTAATTAAGAACACTCTCCAAAAGTGTCTAATTTTAGACACTCTCTCTCCTCTTTAAGAACACTTCATCATCACTTACTCAATTTTTATACATTTCAATATACCCCACAAAAATACTCTCTTTCTTCCTTTTACTCAAATTTTAATAATTTTATATTTTAAGAACACCTATAAGACACCATAAGATCTCCAAGCCCTAAGGAAAGCTGGACAAATTTAGAATCGTTATTATTAAATTTTCAAAATAAGGAATCTATATGTTTCGCCGGATCTTCGGATCTTATTTTATTTTATTTTATGAAATGAAATAAAAATAACTGGGCTTGTTGGGCCAATAACGATCATTGACCCTTTTATACTCTTCGCAGTGAAACATTTTCCCGCTAAAACAAATTGGGGAAAAGGGTTTTACCGCCGTGAAGAGGGGAAAGGAGACGACGACGGAACTTTCGCCTGAGCACTGTTTTCTCCGACGTCAGCTTCTCAGATTGAGTGAGTCCCTTAATCGGCTTTCTTATTTCTTCTTCCTTATCCGGCGAAATTCGCCCGCCGAAATAGGTACTTTTGGGTTTAATTTCCGTTGTTGTGTAAACCTTTGAATCCTTGATCAAAATGTTTAATCTGGTGTGGCATTTCTGGGCTGTATCCTCCGATTCACGTAGAGTTGGGTATTGCGCTCTCTATCATGATACATGGTTAGGGGTTTGGGGACTTTTCAATTGTATGAAATAGAAATGGGTTTGTAGTACTAAATAATATTCTTACTTGCTTACTTATAGTCTTGGCTTTTTTTGTTAATTTTACCCCTCTTATCCTCTCTATGTTGTTTGCTTGATTTGGATTATCTTGTTTGTTCATTTGATAGCCATAAACTGTATTCTTCGGAATTTGTCTTCTCAAGATCTTGTCTTCCTGGACTGTATCTGATTCACCTAGTGCTGGATATTGCTCTCTCTATCTTGGTACATCACGGGTAGATTTTTGGGGATTTAGGGCTTTTTCACACTATAGACTTGGGAGTTTTAATAGATTCTTTGTTGTTCCTTCCGAGGAATTTTCAGTTGTTTACTCCTTGTCTTGACTTTTTGTAAGTTTTTTCTTGGTTCTGATTACTTTGTTTGTTCATTGTCGATGATGAAAAGGCCTTACCCTGACCAAGTTGAGATCATAATGGAGGAGCCACTCAAGATGGAAAAGAACAACCTTGATGGTACTCGAGAGCTTCCTAAGACATTCTCTTCTGCGACAAACACTGGTGAGAAGAGAAAGAGGGAAGCAGAAAGTAGAAACAGCAGCGAGGCTGAACAAGTTATTTTTGCTGGTGACACTGAAGCTTTAAAAGAGTTTGTCGTAAGTCACTAATGCTCTGCCATTTGAATGGTTGTAATTATGTGCCCACCAGGATTTCTGAAACATATGTTACATAATAATGCAGAGGTATATTCGCGATGAACTGCTAGTTGCAGGAAAATTTGACATTTGTGTTACTAGCTTTGAGATGGCTATCAAAGAGAAGACAACATTGCGCCGTTTTTGCTGGCGTTATATAATCAATCATTGATGAAGCACATCGAATCAAGAATGAGAACTCACTTCCTTCAAAGACCATGAGACTTTTTAACACCAATTTCCGTCTTCTTATCACGGGAACCCCGCTTCAGGTATTTGTTCAATCTCGTGACCTAGAATTGCTTAGATCCTTCAAATTTTCTGTCATATTGCGTCGGACTGTATGTTGGAACTATTCTTCTTGCATGAGTCTGTTTGAAAATAGTTGTTTTGATTTATGTCGTTGTACATGCTTCTTATTATCTTTCACACTTAAGTTTGTTTTGGATAATACTGTTATCGTTTGTTATATCTCATATTTGTTTCTTATGCAGAATAATCTCCATGAATTGTGGGCTCTTCTCAATTATGCTAATCATTTACTTCTTTCTCTTCTAGGTCCTCCGATCATTTCTTCTTCGGAGATTGAAATCAGATGTAGAGAAAGGCCTACCTCCAAAAAAGGAGACAATACTCAAAGTTGGCCTGTCTCAGATGCAAAAGCAGTACTACAAGGCTTTACTGCAGAAGGATCTTGAAGTGGTTAATGGTGGTGGAGAACGCAAACGACTGTTGAACATAGCAATGCAGTTGCGCAAATGCTGCAATCACCCTTATCTCTTCCAGGGTGCGGAGCCTGGTCCCCCCTACACCACAGGAGATCACCTTGTAACAAATGCAGGTAAGACTTACATTCAAATTAGGCCCTCTCGATATAAGTGGCTAAGTGTCGTAATTATTTTCTGTTGCATTTTCTTGTTTCTAGGTAAGATGGTTCTCTTAGATAAATTACTACCTAAGTTGAAGGAACGCGATTCAAGGGTTCTGATATTTTCTCAGGTAAAACATTACCGCAAACATGTTATGGCTCCTTTTGTGATTTTCTTTTATCTAAGTGCTATTCTTGTTTGATTGTGCTATATCAGATGACAAGGCTTTTGGACATTCTTGAGGATTATTTAATGTATCGCGGTTACCAATACTGCCGTATTGATGGAAATACTGGTGGTGATGATCGAGATGCTTCCATAGAAGCTTATAACAAGCCAGGAAGTGAGAAATTTGTTTTCTTGTTATCTACTAGAGCTGGAGGGCTTGGTATCAATCTTGCCACTGCAGATGTTGTTATCCTTTATGACAGTGACTGGTAAGGATCTTTTCATTTCCACTGTACTTTATGAGTGTTTTCTTCATGCTTAATGAGATGGGCGGATTCTGGCAGGAATCCCCAAGTTGACTTGCAAGCTCAAGATCGTGCACATAGGATTGGTCCAAGTATTTCGGTTCTGCACAGAGGTTAATCTTCTACCCACGTGTATTGAGCAAGAAAAACATTAAGACCTTAAACTAAATTTGTACTGGGCATTTACAGAATGCTATTGAGGAGAAGGTGATTGAGAGAGCTTACAAGAAGTTGGCGCTTGATGCTCTGGTTATTCAGCAAGGGCGATTGGCAGAACAGAAAAGTAAGTGTTTGTGTACGGAGGCTCTAAAATGCATTGGTTTGTCTCTTATGAATTTTTTTTATTTTTTATTTTGCTCCAAATGGTGAGATATGGTGCTGAAATGGTGTTTAGTTCTAAAGATAGCACAATTATGGATGAGGATATTGACAGAATCATTGCAAAAGGAGAAGAGGCAAAGGCTGAACTTGATGCCAAAATGAAGAAATTCACTGAAGATGCGATACAGTTTAAAATGGATGACAGTAAGCTTGGCATATATCCCTTTCTCTTGTTATTTATGATAACTCCCTTGCATGCGTAATGGGATGTCTGAAATAATTTATTTTTGGGTTTGTTGCAGGTGCTGACTTTTATATCTTTGACGATGATGATAAGGTACTCTTGAGTAGCATGCTTTTCGGAAATTGTGGAGATAAGAACTTGATGATTCAAGTTTATTCAAACCGAAATTAAGTTACTAGGGACCAAAAAGTTATAGGTTCTTGGTTATGAGAAAAGTTTGTCTCCCTTGTCTCCAAGACTTTATTGGTTGAACAAAAAAGGTAGTCTTCTTGAGACTTGTTCTTTGCACATTGATAAAAGGTGAGAGAGAAGCCAAAAGTGTGGTGTGGGAGCAGAGATGAGACACACGGTAAAGAAGAAGAGAAGAACATTGAAGGCATAAGCCTTGAAGAATGAAGAAGAGAGAAACACTAAGCTTAAGTGTGTTTCTCAAGTGATACATAGAGAGATTCTAAAGAGTGATTCCAAGAGTAATATGATGAGTGAATCACTTGTATCTCTATTGTAATATGTTCTTCTTCTTCTAGTGGATTCCGAGGAAGTCTCGGGGAGATGTAGCGACCCTCGTTAATGGGCGTGAACTCCTTGAATTGTGTGTGTGCTCCCCCCATCTCTTCTTTCTCTCTTTCTCTCAATCTCTTTGTTCTGTTTTTATGCTTTGTTCCAGCTCTGTTCCAGTAGCTACACTCTCCATTTTGTGCTAGTTACGGTTCCATGACATCAAACAACTTCAAGTCTTGGGTTGTTGGGGTTTATGCTCTGTAAAGACTCATCTTTGAGCCTCTAAATCCTAACAAATTGGTATCAGAGCAAGGTTATGTGCTCGGTGGTTCTCTCAAGCCAAGAATCACGGTGGTTTCAAGAAGAGAAGTGGAACGTTTGATGATCTACGAGGCAGCAGTCATGGAAGAAGAAATTCGTGGTTTATGAGGTGATTCTAAGCCATGAGAGAAGCTTGATGATGACTGAGATTTTCAGTAAGGGAAGTCTCAAATCAAGAAGAAGAGCAAGAGAAAGAAGACTCATATCTAAGAGAGGAAAGGTCTAGAGAAAGAAGGAGAGTGAAGAAAAGGGTAAAACGGTTGGAGCTTTGGAAGGTTGGAGTTTACCTTAAGCATCCACATTCCTTTTCTTTGAAGAGCTTGATCGTGTAGAGACATGGAACGTCTCGGGTGGCACAGCAAAAATCAGTAGCTCTTGGTAAATGGTGTAGAAGAGAAGAAGGAGCCATAAAGCTCTATCTCGGTAAAACATCATTGTTTTCTTCGGTTGTGAAGAAGGTTGTGGAGACAAAATCGTCTCTGCTGGAAGCAAAGCTACCTCTTGGTGAATAGCACGTGAGTGGAAGGAGTTGTAAGACTCATCATGATGAACGTTGAAGCATCTCAAAGAAGAAGAACCAAGATTGTCGCAAGGTGTTTCAAAAACAGCGACAAAGACCGTTTTTCGGTAAGTTGTTACTTCTGCTCATTAGAAAATTTGGTTAGATCTTAGGTGGAGTAACAAGAGGTTCTTGAGATGCTTAGGATGTTAAAAACATGCTTAGTTCATGGTATTAAGTTTGGAACACAAGTAAGGGAGATGTAAGCTAGTTGTGTCTTAAGGAGAGATTCTTAGTTTAAGCTAGAATCAAGAGAAGTGGTGACCATTACGACCACAAAGCGTGCATGTTAGAGACCCGGAAGTTGCAAAACGAGCATCTTGACTTGGCTTTGTTTGAGTTTGAACGGCAAAGCTAACACCTCCTGCTCTTTCTTCGTGTAATCTAGCTAGAGATTTAGCTTCCTCATCTTGAGTCAAGACGTTATAAGCTTCATCCAGTGATGGAAGTGGCGTACGAGACAACAAGTTTGACTTGACCGCGCCATAGAGAGTTTCGTCCAAACCCATCAAAAACTGGTGCAGTTTATCTTCTTCTCTTTCCCTTGCTATTTCTTCTAAAGTTTTTGCTTGCTGATAATCGGCAAGGCTAGTCCACAATTTTGTGAGTTTCCCATAATATGCTTCAATAGCAGATCCGTTTTGTCGACATGTTGCAAGCTCGGTTTTGAGTCTTTGCACTCGCTATCCATTCTTCACTCCAAAACGTCTTTGAATCTGTGTCCAAAGACTAAACGCATCGTCACAGTGTGAGAGAGACGCGCACAGTGTTTCGTCAATAGTGAGCTTGATCCAAGACACCACTAGAGCATTATTAGCACATCAATCTTCGTAATCTTCAGAGTCATCATCTGGCTGTTGTATTGTGCCATCGACAAACCCAAATTTCTTTCTTGCTTTCAACGCCAATCTCAAACTTGCTGCCCATTCATCGTAGTTAGGACCGCGTAAGGAAGGACGTGATATTATTGTTCCTGGGTTATCATCAGCGGTAAGATCGTAAGGAGAGATCGTTCGTCGTGTGGTCTCAAACCTAGATTTTGTTTTCGTGATAGCAGACCCGGAGGATTGATCTTCATCACCCGGCATCGTGAAGGAGAGTTCGATACTAGGATATTTTTAAATATGTTTTGTGTAGTGGAATCGTAGACAAAATCGAAACACTAAACCTTAGAGTAGTTAGGTTTAGGGCTCTGATACCATGTCAAGAAACCTAGAAGTTGTAAAGAGGTTTTCTTATTGATAAAGTAATGAGGCTATTAGCCTTATATAGATATTACATCATGACCTAAGTGCAGTGTTAAGACTATTATTACAATGGGCCATAATATGGCCTAATAGAGACAACAATGTTTCTCTAAGTAACTGGATTGTAGTTGGTAATGTATGAAAGAAAATGAGTTAAAAATTTAGGAATTGGTTTTTATTTAAAAAGAAGCAATAGTTTTCTTTTGATTTTCCTTGAACACCAACACTATTCGTAATATGTATTGTTATCTTAAATTTATTAGCCCATCACAAGAAACAACAAGCATATATAGAAGAACGAAATATGAAACTTTTCAAGAAACAGAAATTAAAAACCAAGACAAAGATAAAGATAATTCACTTTCCCGTCAATTTATGACCAAAACCCACCAAACGAACATTATTCAAGCTTGATAAGTATCACACATTTGTGGTCAATAATTTCCGCCGTTAATAGAGAACGCAAAACTATATTAACTGATCCAGTCTACTATAAATCTCTTTGCCAAAATTTGTCGTCAAATAAACATAAACAACCCTTTAAACTGAAAAATATGTGTATTTATCTATCTTAAAAGTCATAATAGAATTCTATTTTAATGACCCACAAAGAAGATCAGATAACATCTAATATATGAATGTCAATGTCATTACCTGTTTTTCATCTTCTTGGTACACTTAACTTGGTGATGGATAAAGTAGCTAATAGACCAAGCGGTTTAGCATTCTAACAGTATGAAAGGAGATTTGAATGAAAGCTACTAAAAAGCTTCGTTGCAAATCGAAATTCTTGTGTTCTAAAACTCTGACTTGTTTCATATAGTTTCTGGATGAAAGGGTCATATGACTCATATTAGTGGAGAAGTTGCGGCAAGATATATATTAAAAAGCTAAACCAAGATTAAATGGTTTGCAAGTATGTAATACGTAGGTTTGGGAAAACGTAAACTAACCCTATACAATGATACAAAGTGACCCATACAACACCTCCACCGTCTCATTAAACGAATGCTTAAACCAACCATACCTTCACAATCAAAACTCAAAATGAGAACATAGCAAAAAAATGAAAAGTTACTTTCCTTTCTATTAAGACTTTTTGTCTTGGACACCCAAGCTATACTATGATTAAAGCCAGGCACTTAGTCATCAAGTAAGCATCAACGGAATCAAGTAAGCATCAACTGGTTTTCTATAACCTCAAAATCTTTTCTGAAGATCTATTAACAGTGTTTGACAACCAACAACAAATATCACCACTAAAACCAAACAACACACCTCATCCTATCTATGGCACGAAACGATTAACAAGAACAATGAACAAACATATAAAACGAAATGTCGTACATGTAATGAGAATAACCAAATACCGCTTCTTTCTCCTTAACAATTGTTTAATGTTTAGTAGATTATATTTAATTTTGGTTTAAGATTTGGGAAGATCATCAAGGTAAACGAAATCTATCCGTGCTAAATTAAACGATACTCATTAATCACTCCATCAAGCGAGATTAAGGTTTCTATAACTCGTTCTCTTCAACAAAATTTCGATCCACTATATAAAAACTTTTCAAATTACAAATCTAAAAACACATACCTTTGAAATTTGTAACTTTTAATAAGTTTCCAAAAAAAGAAATTTGTGAATTTTAATCAAATAGAGAGATTAATGAAGCGGTGAAGTGGAAGGATACGAACAACGTTATGACTTATGAAAGGTTTTGTTGATATATATATAATAATATGAATTTGGGTTTCCTAATATTAACCTCTCCTAACCCAATCAGAAATCTTTCAAAAAGTCTAAAATCAATGAAAGTTTACAAACAAAGGGGATGACAAACATGCAGAATTCGAAGTTTACAGCGAAACAAAGAGTAGCGATGAGAGATTACCCAACTAAGTTAGGATGGATGTTGAATGATAAGAGAAGAAATTAGACTTTCTTGCGAAGGGATTTCTCATTATCTTCTTTAATATTGGGTTAACAAATCGTTCTTTGTAAAAACAGGCCCCAAAAACCCTAATTGATCTTAATCAAAACCAGATTCTTCCGATTTCTTACTGCTTCGTCTTCTTCCTCGAGAGAAATTGGAAACAGAAACTTGATGACGATGAATATGTGGAGAGGGTGTGTATTCTCTTTAAATAAGGTATTTTATGGGTATGTGTTGTAAGGAGGTGTTTTTACAAAATATTGTAAAGTTGTGAGTTGTAACTTGTAACCCAACCAATGTATCTTTTGAAAAAAAAGATTCCAAACAGGCATGATACTAATGACGTACCCAACAAAACTTTTCTTTTTCAAAATAAATCTGGGCCATCCGTTAGATGAAATGAAGATATATCAACCATTGGATTCAAAAAAAATTTCCTACAAAAAAAATGGTGATGTCATGAATTCCAAGAGTTCAAAATAACATTTTTAGCTTCATCGCATAAATCGTTTGTTCTGTTTGTGTATATAATAACATTCATGTATCACTTTATCTTAATAATTCACAGATGTTTGGATACACAGCTCTTGCATTTCAGTGATCCTATGTACTGACCAAAAATAAAAAATGGAACTTAACCACGCAAAATCGTACCAATTGATAAAAACAGAACCAAATGAAAGTTGATTTGAGATCATGGTAATATCAAGATAAGTTTCACATGAGAACAAGAGAGAATGATGTCCAATTGATTACAAAGCATACTGAAATCACAAAGATGAGAGTATTAAGGTTTACAAATCTGCTTCCCGGACGATATGAAGTTTGACAGCGTAAACAAAGATATCAATCTTGCAGAACCAAGAAACGAGAAAGATGTAACCCGTTGTTACTCTTTCGATTACATAAGAGGCGGTTAAACAAAGATCAAAGATCGATGCTCACAGTTTGTTAACCCGAGATACAAATGATACGATTGCGTAGTTCGATTTCGTTTGATGAAGCATTGAACCATAGAATCTCTTGGACCAGGCTACAAAATGATACAAACCAAGAAATTAAACAACATTTCCATAGGACTACACAATATAATGTGTTGGATTTGTGGTAGGAAACGAAAAACTCGAAATTGTATTCAGAAGAAGCAAATAACAATAAAGTAGAAAGTAAGAATTGTAGAAAGCTTTGAATATTATTGATAGGATATATTTTTCTCTTCTCGGCATACATTCATTATTTATAGCCTAAAGGCTTAACAATTTTGTAAAAAGGAAATTACCTTATTCTAATAATAAGGAAAATCATAACTAATTTCTAATTAGAATATAAGTAATATTCTTCATTGACCGACACTTCAATTTCTCCAAGTCATGTGCTTGTCACATGCTAACTTTATCTTCTTCTTCTTCTTTGTTGCAGGTCTCGTCATTTTCCAAACCAAAATCTTCTTTGTTCTCAATTAGGGGAGACAAGCTTATTCCAACATAATGTTCATATCTCTCTTGTTTAATGATCAATCGACATCATAATTTAGTAGCCATTCTAAGTTACAGAGCAAATACAATTCCAACATCAAAATCCAGCCTTGTATTTCCTCTATGAGGATCAAAAATCGTAACTTTATGCTTTACTTCAATACACATACCCAAAATAGACATAGGGAAAACTGGAGATGGTGATTGGGGAAGAAGAGAGAACCTGCTTGAGAGAGATGGGGAAA
Source organism: Draba incana (assembly GCA_963576765.1). NCBI lineage: Eukaryota > Viridiplantae > Streptophyta > Magnoliopsida > Brassicales > Brassicaceae > Draba > Draba incana. The sequence goes on from OY755205.1 coordinate 13,972,669, forward strand.
GTCAATTTAGAAGAGATCTCAGGAACAGAGACGGTTTCGTTCATGAGTGTTCGCCAGCCACGGCAGACGCCGGCGCAAGCCACGACGGAGCGTCGCTACGGCCATCCGATATAATTTCAAAAGATATTTTGTTTTATACATATGTAGAAAATTATCGATACAAATTACTATTGATAATAAATTAATAATTTAATTCTTTACGAATGTTTCACTTTCTTACGATGATATATTTTCATTCATTTATGTCAATGTCTTACCTAATTTAGAAATCAATAAACCAAATTATGTATTAAACTAATCGATAAAAAAAGACCCACGCGTAGCGTGGATGTAAAATCTAGTTAGTGCAATAACTATTATAGATGCTAATTTCTCTTAGTTTCTATTATCATAATTACATATGTTCGGTTAACATAATTTTCATGGTAATAATATGGTTTTAGGGATACAAATAAATTGTTAAAAAAGGTAGTCATAAAAAAATGTAAAACATAACATTTTTCAAAGATCATAGAATTTTACAATACGGTGAAATTAACTCTCTTTGGGACCGAAGAACTCATTTTTTCCCGAACGACCCTTGATTCGTCTTTGAATTTTGACATGATGACTTTTTATACTTAGACAACCATGAGAATCGAATTATCATTTTGGTTTGGCAACCATTAGAATCGAATTTTTTTTAAGTCAGTTAAAAAACATGCTTTCTCGAGACGTATGAATAAGTTTGATGGGATGAATCAACTCAAAAAAAAAATGTTTGATGGGATGATAAGTTGAAATTTTCCATTAATAACAATTAACAAACATGGGTCGACCAAAAAAAAAAAAAAACAATTAACAAACATGGAAAATTTCTGGAAAGAAAAAGCAAAATGGAATCTTAACTTTAATTAATATATAAAAAAAAAAGGCTCGATAGTAATATAAATTTTGAACCCTAAAAGCATTTTTTTTTTTTTTCTAAGAAACCCTAAAGCATATTGGTGCACCTGGATTGAGAAAAAGATGTTAGGAGGGCGTTCGCTTATTACATTCGGCTTCGTGTGTGTCGCATCTGGGATACTGAGATTGTTTTACAATGACCGATTTGTGAAGCGAACCGAAGACAGGATTAGTGCATTACATGACGATTTGCTCATAAATATATTGTTGCGTCTCCCTACAAAAGAAGCAGTGGCTACCATGATTTTGTCCAAAAGATGGCGGTCTGTTTGGACGTTGCTACCACAACTCTCATACGTGGATAGTGACTATGAAGAACGCCTTGGAATCAAAGAAGGCATCTTTACCAAAAAGAAAAAAAGCATTTGTTGGTTTCTTGACGAGTCATTGAAAGTCCACAAGGCCCCTGTATTAGAAAGTTTGGAGATAAAATTGGGTCCAACATGTCCGGTTGATGTTGATATCGGAAAGTGGATTGCTGATGCGGTTAATCGCAGGGTGCATTATCTATCGTTCATGCTCAACTGGTTGTCAGAGCACACCAGCTTGCTGCCTGAGAGCCTTTACATATGCGATACGCTTGTTTCCCTTACTATTTCCGACAAGATTCTCGTGGATGTTCCTTCTCCAGCTTGCCTCCCATCCCTAAAAACGCTTCGTCTTTGTTATGTGGTGTACAAAGATGAAGATTCTCTTGTTAGGCTTTTATTTGGTTGTCCTACTCTCAAGAATATGCAGTTATTGCGACATGACCGAGACAACTTGACAAATATCAGGGTGAAAGTGCCTTGTCTAGAGACCTTGATATATTTCTATGTGAAACTAGAAGCACCTAATGTTGGGAAAAAATTAGATGGATCTTTGGTTATAGATTCTGCAAGTCTAAAAACGATCGTCCTCAATGACTTTTCTGGAAACTCTAACACGTTAGAGAACGAACCTCGTCTTGATAGGGCATTGATCAACACTTATTGTTTCATGGACGACAAGTTTAAGAGATGTCTTTCCAGAGTCATGTATCTTTACATACACTTGAGCATTCGAACGGTACGTTATGCCTTCTTTAACCTCACTATTTATTTGCCTTGTTTATTAATGATCAAGTATACTTATTTGTTATATATACTCATTGTAGGACGTTGCATGTTATAATGCCATTCAGTTCTCCGAACTTATAGAGTTTGTACTATTGCCATATCCTTTCGATTGGTTGGAGACATTGATGTGTTTTCTTCAAAATTCTCCTAAATTAAAAGTTCTTGTAATCAACCAAATGTTCTTCAACAAAGATGTTGCTTCACAAGAAGATTTTTCATTCAACCGCCCGAGTTCTGTTCCCGGATGTTTGTCAACCAGTCTTGAGATCTTTGAGTGGAAAGAATACAAAGGAAGAAACGGAGAGAAACAAGCCGTAAGATACATACTTGACAACTCCAAGTGTTTAAAAAGAGCTGGTTTCTCAATTGTTCCAAACTGCACTCCTGAAAATCGAGACAAGGTGATGAAAGAGTTAGAATCTATGTCAAGGGTTTCAACATCTTCTAAGCTTCTCTTCTCCACTCAAACCGCATCCGCACCGGTACAAATTCTAGATTTATTCAGTGACTGATCTATTCATATCAAGAATCATATAAGCGCCATGAGACGTCAAACTATTATTTTTTACTTATTCTGACTTAAGATCGATGTGTTGGTTTCTCGTATTATGTTAATACCTCGAACAAACAATTGTTACTATGATGAGGCAAAATCAGAATAGTAGTTCACATCAATCAAACCATGTCTAGATGGAACTGAAAGAAAAACACAGGCTTCGATAAGAATACTAGACAAACTATGCTGCATTGTCGATGACCGAATGTGGTAGTAAATAATGATCGGTGGATCCATGACGGCCTGAAGCCTTAAATAACTTCGGATCATTTATATAACAGTCACTATCCATTCACATATCTACATAGTTGAATCCAATACCAATGTGAATTTAGGATTTAAATAAATAAAGATTTTAACTTTTCTTTCTTTCTTTATCACTACATGCTAACCTGCTTCTAATTTACAAAGTCTAGACTATTATTTGTACACTATCTCAAGTCAGGATGATTAGAACTAGGTCTAGCCCACAAAAGGAAGCCATGGCTCCTCCCATTGAATGACCAGTCACCCATGATGTTGATGTTCGCTCCATAAAATTTCGAAGCTCGTTTTACTGCACCCAAAACTGCAGGCCGTACAGTCGTATTGTGATAAGCACTATAGAATCCATGGTGCATCTGCCAATGCAGACAGCTATCACAAGTTCCACCTTACTACATAAACCAACATGAGGACAAAGACTTGCCATTAGCGCATACCATTGCATTAGGCATCTCAGGGTAATTTTGATCAAGCTGTTTACAGAATAAGTCTTCGACCCAATTTTGTTCTTGAGTTCCCCGAAATGCAATAACGATAGCATTGATGGATTTCTTTGGATTTTAGAAATTTTTAGAATCCATTGTTATTGGTTAGTGGATTTTTCATTTCTTAGTAAAATCCATTGTTATTCATATGAAGATTTTGACATTCTTTTTAAAATTCCTTGTTATTCAAAAAGTTTATGTCTCATTGATTCTCTAACTCAACTAAAATTTAAGGTTATTGGGAGATGAAATATCTACAATTTTAATCATACAACACAACTTTCAAAATACCATAGTTATTCATAAGATTCTTAAAATTGTAGGACCAAAATTTTGGAAGGCTACGAATCAGTTATAAATTGCGATAAGAAATACGTTAATGGAAGAAAAGAATTGTGGAGGCGAGACGAATCTCTTTCCTTAACCCTTTGAATCACCCGTAGTGCGACGAGATGACTGATTCAAGGATCCCAGGATACAACCACAAATAACCGTATTCGCGCTCACTCGAATCACGGTTCTAACGAACTAAAAATATCAACGATACTCTCGAGACACAATTTATTTCTTAGAGAAGAAAAGGGAGATTGTTAGAGAAATATTAGAGAGAACACATATTGTTGTGTTATTGTGTGTTTTTGAGAAGTGAGAAATGCTCTCCTTTTATAGCCATTTCTCATCTCAAGAATCATAGACATGTTCACACTCTTTTTTACTTGAAAATCATTTTTGGACAATTAAGTCAAAATGGTGTCATGACAATTGATGCCAATGTACACATAATTCAAAAGTGGTGTAATGACAATTGATGTCAATTGTTGCACCATGGGTTTAGCCCAAGGCAAAATCCTACTCCCAGCCCATCAAGCAAGAAGGCCCAACTCACTATCCTATCAACTAAGTATGGTTGCTTTAGTTTTTAGTATAGTTGCTTTATGCTCATTAAGGGTTACTTTATGGGGGCATATGGTTAAATTGTAACAATGTGTAACCAAAGCCCTAATACCAATGTACTATATATAGTTGTACCATCATTTGTGTACAACCAAGGTGGAATATACTACACTTTTGGCTAAAGACACATTATTCCTTTTGCCAATACAATTAACCTCCCTAAAATCCAAAATCTCTTAGTCGGTTACTGTTCATCCGAGCAGGATCTTTAACACCTCTAAACTTCCTTTCTCCATTTATCAAAGAATCCCCGAATTTATTACAAATTTAGTGTCGATCTCGATCCGAGTTCAACACCATTGTACACATAATTCAAAAGTGGTGTAATGACAATTGATGCCAATGTACACACAATTCAAAAGTGCATGAACTTGAAAATTAATGTCAATAATAATGTCTTGATTAATTTCTCATTCACAATTAAAATCCATTTTTCCATAAATCAAATTGTCTAATACAAGACCAATTTTTTTAATTAAAAATGGTTCCAACAAAAATTCATTCTTAAAAGAACATACACATACAAAACCCAACATACAAATCAACTCTTATCTCAACACACATCCATAACGTGTTTTTTTTAATTCCACAAGTAATCCTCTAACGTGTTTTGGTATTTTTAGTTCGTCACCAACATATTCCCTATATAAACAGCTTGTCTTAATAGATTGATCTTCAATCACAAGAATATTGCTAGGAGCCTTGAAGAGAAGGTAAAAAGGTTCAAACGTGTTCAAGCACAACGTGAAGCACATCCACGAGACCAACAAGAAAGATGAACAGTACAAGCTCAAACTCAACAAGTTTCGTGACATGACTAGTGAAGAATTTAGAAAATCATACACTGGTTCAAACATCAAAAATCATACGATGGTTCAAACATCATATAGAATTCTCATTCAAACTCGTCTGAGTTTTTTGTTAGACAAAAACATCACATTGTTTACTTAATAAATTTGGTAATAAAATTAAACATCCGTCGGAATTCCGTCTGAAATTAAGACGGTATTCCGACGGATGTTTAATTTTATTACCAAATTTAATTTTTATCGCCGACTAAATTGTTTAATAGATAAATTTGGTAATAAATTTAAACATCCGTCGGAATACCGTCTGAAATTAAGACGGAATTCCGACGGATGTTTAATTTAATTTCATATATATGTAATAAAATTAAACATCCGTCGGAATACCGTCTTAATTTCAGACGGAATTCCGACTGATGTTTAATTTTATTACCAAATTTATTAAGTAAACAATTTATTAAAAACCAATGTCTTATTAAATAAAATGAAATTGAACAAACTAAAGTCTTATTAAATCTTACATTACACATTCAATATGAATTTAAATACCAAAATAGTAAATATTACACATAACAACATTATCCGGATAAACATAACAAAATAGGGAATTATTTAGCATAAAACCAACATAAAGACGAGTTAGATATTTATTCTTCATATTCGTACCCAGTAGTTCCTTCATCTTCCTCCTCGATGGTGCATACTTCCGTTGGCTGGTATTCAACAATCATCGAATTAGCACCGATTATCTGTTTGAAAACTGAATATAGTTAACCATTCCCAAAAATATTTATAAACGTATGGTGTAACAACCTTAACAATGTTCCGCTCTGTGATGTTTAGGTACTTTGGGTTCCTATCAAAACGGCAAACGGTAATATTCTTCAGGATGAATACCGCACCTACACCAGTCATGAGTCTGTACTCGTCATTCTTGAAGATGTTATGGTGCATGGTTCCTCGATTTTTTCCGACGGATCTTTTAAGGTTACAAGCAGATCTCCCTGGTCATTGGGGGTGAAAGAAGAGAGCATAGCCACAATCTGATAATTAAATAGAATATACTAGCTTGTCAGATAAATTGTATCTCTAAATGTTAATAAAATTGGACGGAAACGTAAACCTTTTTTATTTTCACAAATTGTGAACGTGGGGATTGAATTTCTGCAACCTGGGTCCAGAATGGTGTGGTCCTATTAAGATAATAACCTACATTTATGAATGATAGATTTTGTATTTGTCAGCTACATTCATTATTGTAAAAGTAAAAACGGTAATTATATATATATACCTTCCTGGATTATGTAATCGATTGTAGAAGTCCACCGCGGAATACTAAAATCATGGTCGGCTTGTGGTGCCTCGTTAATGACCTCAGAAATAAAATCTTGTGTTGGGCGTGTCTGAGAACTTTCACCTCGCAACACTTTTGCATCATGAGACCTCTTGCGAAACAGTCCTCGCCGTACGACTTGGCCAGGTCCCGGTATTACGGGCGTTTGGTTCTGGGATTGTTGAGTTGGATGGAGTAAAATTGTCGGTTCAGCATCAGTAACATTTAAGTTATCGTAAAGAGGGCTTAAAGGAACAAGAGTTGTGTTTCGAGGGTTTTGACCAGGGGCTCGGTTTTGCATATAGTAATTCCATAGATTTCTGTTAGCCATTACGCAATTGAATATTTTTCTGTTATGATTTTGTGTTCAAATTATTTTATGAAGGAATGCAGAGATGTGAGGCTTATATAAAACTTATTTCCGTCGGAATTCCATGAAAATATCCGACATATCACCCCACCAATCCCATCGGCTACTGCAGACGCTTTATTAACCACTTAAACTTTGCCGACATCGGATTCCGTCTGAATGACGTCGGAAATCCGTCATTACTTCCGACGGATTTAGTGCGTCGGAAATCCGTCCATACCCACTGACCAATCATACTTTGCCGACATCGTGCTATCTGAATTCCGTAGGTATTCCCTCGGATGTCAAAACATCCGACATATCACCCCACCAATCCCATCGGCCACTGCAGACGCTTTATTAACCACCGTCGACGGGGTGATGGCCATTACCCCCACATTCAGGAAATCGCTCTGCACCAAAATCACGTAACTGTTCCAACATGCTGCGACCATCTATCTCAGGAGGTGGACCATGAAACACTTATACATTCGTCTTGAAATGTCTTCTAGACCGACGATATGGATGATTTGCCGGTAAAAAAAACCTATGGCAATAAAACCATGAAGTCTTCCTGCCGTGCTGCAATTGGAAAGCTGAAGTATTGTCTTGGCAATAAGGACACGCCAATCTTCCATGCGTTGTCCATCCAGATAACATACCGTACGCTGGAAAATCGCTTATGGTCCACATAAGAACAACACGCATGTTGAAATTCTGCTCCACTGAAACATCATATGCCGCAACACCATGCTCCCATAACATTTGCAACTCACAGATCAATGGTTGGCGGAATATATCGAGTGACCGTCTTGGATGATCTGGCCCGAGAACTAAAATTGAGAGAAACAGGAACTCTCGCCGCATGCACATAGATGGAGAAATTGTAAGGTGTTACGATGACCGGCCACAAAGAATATTTTCTTCCATACTTTCCAAATGGGTTGAAACCATCAGTGGATAAGCCTATGTATACATTCCGTCCTTTGTATGCAAAATCTGGATATACGGATTGAAAGTGTTTCCACGCTTCCGCGTCAGAAGGATGCGTGATATCTCCATCTTGACTATGCTCTGCTTGCCATCTTTTGTTGTGCAGTCTGATTCGTACAACCTCTTCAACCTCTCCGTTAAGGGTAAATACCACATCCGTTTGAATGGAATCTTCACCCTGCCACTTGTCTCCTCGAACCGGGGTTTGTGGCAAAATTTACATTTCTTTCGGTTCTCGTCCTCTCTCCAGTATATCATACCGTTGTCGATGCACACGTCTATAATCTGGTAGGGCAAACCAAGACCGGCGACAAGTTTTTGGACCTCGTAGTATGATCCTGGGGCCAGATTATCTTCTAGCAAAACATCTTTCACGAACTCGGCGAATGCATCAACACATTCTTCGGACAAATTATAATCAGTCTTCAGGTTCATCATCCTACTAGCAGAAGATAGCGGTGAATGACCTTCCCTACAACCGCTGTACAGTGGTTGCTTTGATGCGTCTAATATATCGAGAAACCTTTGAGATTCTAAATTAGGTTCTTCAGCCCTATCACCCTCATACCCACCCGACTGCAAATTCTCTCTAAACGCATCATTAACCATCGCAACCGTAGTTACCCCAACATCTACTTCCGTTGTTGGTTCCCCTACGCTATCCGAAAAATAAGGTTCATTGCTACTAGTACTACCATATTCATAATTCCTTTCTCCATGTAAAAACCAAACCTTATATCCCGGCCTAAAACCATATCTATATAAGTGAGTCCAAACATTATGAACGACAACACTAATTCTATTACAACAATTAGAACAAGGACATTTGATATCCTGACCTTTTTTGGCTGCTTCTACATTACTGGGTAAATTCATGAACTCGCATATTCCTTGCGCGTACTCGTCCCTTAATAAGTTTGAGCCCTCATCCGTCATTGGCTCGTCCATCCATGCCCGAAATATGAACTCATCTTTATAGTTTTTTTTGTTTCTCGAAATTTTTTTATGATGGAATGAAGAATTCTGCAAACTTATGTACAACGGATTTCCGTCGGAAATCCGTCGGAATTCCGTCAATACCTCCGACATAACACCCCGACCCATCCCATCGGCTACCGTAGACGATATGGCAACCACTCAAACTTTGCCGACATCGGAAATCCGTCCCTCTTTCCGACAGATTTTGTCCGTCGGAAATACTTTCGTTCACGCTGAGCAATCAAACATTGCCAACATCGGAAAGTCCGAATTCCGTCGATATTCCGTCAGAATGCCGTCGGTATTGAACGACAGATAATTGTCGTCTGTATTCCATCGGTGTTTTCCGAAGGAATTCCAACGGAATGTCGACCGCGTGGATTTCCGTCGGAATTCCATCGGAATAATGTGATGGAATTCTGATAGAACGATTTTGGTCGGTAGTTCGTCGGAAAGCCGTCAGATTTGGCAGACGGATTTCCGACGGAAACAAAATTCCGTCGGAAAACAGCTTGTTTTCTTGTAGTGTTTTTATATTCTATTCTAAATCACCGGCTCACTCCATTGCATACTCCTCCGTCCAAATTCGTGCAGTTTCCTCGAACTTGGCCTTGTGATTTTGGTAAATATCGGCTACGCGTGCCGATAGTGGATCATCCAAGTTTGGTGAAGCCATGAGGGCGGTAATTTCCTTCAAAACCATGGTCGGGCGGAGCGCAGGAGACCATCGCATGGCTCTTAACATGTCATGGTCAATGCTTCCTGTCGCACTTATATTGGGGTGGTGAATTTTGGTTTTGAAATTCACATGTGGCGGCGAATATGGATAATCAATTGGCCATCTGTAGGAAATCCAAAGAACCTTTCCATCATATGGAGTCTCCGATGGTCCATCGATAGGAACCTCCACATGGTAATCTGTATCATCGAAGAACATATTATGGTTTAGGGTTTAGTAAAATCCTACAAGATTCATGAATACTTACTTTCGTCGATGATCCTCATCAAAGGGTATTCTTTCTTCAACTCCTTCATATCACAGCGAAGTCGAATGTTCCTTTGCTTACTCTGATCCATTGTTGGGGCGGTTTTGATGAAGTATATGATTAGGTCCCTATACGATTATAGAGATGTAGAGCCGAAGAGACGAGGATGAAGGAAGATGTAGAGATGGAGAGACTGAAAAACGTATATATAGATGTACATACGAAGAGACATGTTGTAGAGACCGAAGAGACGTCACCCAAATTAAAAAAAAAGAAAAAAGAACAGACGTGACTACTAATTCATAACTTTTCAAACGTTTACGAAAAATCAGTCAGGTAACAGTGACACATCAACTCGGATAGTAGACTTCTATAGTAGATCTTTACAGTAGACTACTAATTACTAAATTTGCCAAATGTTTAAGAAAAAAAGCTAATATGAAAGGAATGGAATGATAATTTTTAAACGAGTAATGTTAATAAAAGGTTTAATATATTAACGAAAAGTTGAATACATCAATCAAAAGTAGAAGAATTTTTATGGTTATGGTTGTAGACTTCATTTGCAGATATCAATTGAAGTCTACATTATCCTTGTAGACTTCAATTGCTTGTTGTGGGTTTCTGATTTGGTATTCATATATAGTTTTACTGAAAATAACTGCTCCAACCACTCCCTCTATTTTTAGGACATTAGCAAGCAAGTCTTTATTTAGTTAAGCAATTGATGAACAAGAAAATAAGAATAAAAACAGAAAACAAATAAGGAAATAGTTTGAAAAACAAGAAAAACACAGATCTAGGGAGGCTAAAAGTCTCCACTTATTGACTTATTTTATCTAGGGAGACTAAAAGTCTCTACTTATTGACGACAAAAATTGAGAGAAAGCTTAAGAAAATACTCCTCGAATCTGCATATCCTTCTCTAGAACTTTAGCGAATTCCCTATGGAGCTTAACTCGATGAGTTGTTCTCGAGTGAGCTAATAGAGGGTGCAAGTAAATCCATCTGATACCACCTGGTTTGCCGTGACAAGCTGGGCAGTGCCACTGCCTGCCTGGTTCATTTATTTTCTCAATGGATAACCCATCAAAGCTCTCAGAAAACCATCTCAATCATCTATTATTCTTCCTTATCCCATGACTTTTTTGACTCACATCTGAGTCATAACTATCACTTGAAAGATCTTCGCCAGAATCATCGAAACCATCATCTTCCTCAAATACTTTGTCCATATCCTCCTTCTTGTTGTTTTTGGAAACAACCATCCATCCTCCATCATTTTCTGAAGGAGCCCTAGAACTCATTTTCAACTATGCTGTGAGAGAAACAACATACAATATCTTAAAAGAAACTTACAAAGATTTGTAATCAACAGCAACTACCACTCGTACCACAGAGTATTAACTTAAATGAAAGCAAATAAAAATTCAATTGAGACCCAAATAGATTTATTAATAAAGTTTTCTGTGTTATTAAGAACACGCTATTGGTAAGAAGAAAGACAGAAGCTTTTACCTTACCTTAGCTGTTATCGCTCTAGTGGAAATCAAGGAGAAAAATCTCTATGAAAGGGAGGAATTGTTTATATGAAAAGAAGACGAAGATTCTCTTTTTATAGTACTAGTGTATAAGTTTAATTTAATTAGTAATTTCCTTGGAAAACAAAGATGACCGAGTTTAAGTTTTTCTTTGTGTTTTTAGAAGATTGATTTTCTGTACTATATTTAATGTTTTTCTGTTCCCAAAAAGTAAAAGTACAAGTTTTGGGAAAATAAACAAAAAGATAAATGAACCGTGGTATTACCATTTTTAAGATAAAAGTATTAAATTCCAAAAAACGAGTACAATTTTAATCAAAAGTTTAACAAATTAAGAAATTATGGATATGGTTGTAGACTTCATTTGAAGTTTACTTCATTATGTAGACTTCATTTGCGATCTACATAGAGTTGATGGTAAGTGAAGTCTACAAATGAAGTGTATTCGAAGTTACATTAACCGTTTAATGTTCACTATTGTCGAACCGACTCCTGTAAACTTTTTTACGCCAGTTCACCCGCACAAAGAACCGCAAAACTATTCATTTGAAGCTAACCGTCTACTTAACCGCTTAATTTAACCTACATATAAAAACACAAGGGTTAAAAATCTCGTTTAGTTTGGTAAGAAGTTCTGATAACCCTAGCCTCTCTGTCGACGATTCAAACGAACGCCGCCGAAGTAAACTTCCAGAGTAGACTTCCACCGCCATTCCATAGTTTCCGAATCGAAGGTAATTAATTCTCCTTATCTTCGATTCAAGCTCGGGTCTCACTATTTTCGGAGTTGTTCTCAATGCTACCACCGCCATTCCCTGTTATGTTGTTTGGATTTGAGATTTGGTCTCGGTTGTCCTTCCGTTTTCCTTGCGTTTATATTTTTTAAATCTTGGTTTTCCTTGCGTTTATATTTTTCAGATCTTGTCGTTTCATTTTTTCCAGATCTTGTCGTTTAAATCATTATTCAGAAACATAACTGCAAATCTATTCAAAACCACTATATGTGACACAATTATACCTTTAGATCAGCATGTTAATTTTTGTTACTTTTTTTTAGTATATTTTTTCAAGGCTATTAAACAAATTCACCCTAATTTGATAATTATTCTTTTTGATAATCATATGTAGATATCTTTTATAGACTACTAGTTCAGACTTGTAATTTACTTTACTGTTTGAGTAATTGTTGTTATTTGATCTGCAGAGATGTCAGCATGGGTACACAAGAATTCCCACCACGTTTTTATACCAAGGGTCTTGAGCCCGAACCAGATAAGAGCATTGGATACTATAGCGGTTATACGAAAGTCATGAATGCTATTACGGCTCCTGGCGTTTTCCATCCTGACGAATTGGAGGATATCAGAAAGTCGTCGTTGGGATTGTTCCTGAGGTTACATGAAATGCATTTTGGTTGGGCATCTAGGCTGGTCCATCATATACTAACTTTACAGCTCAAATGCGAGAAGGAACAGGAGATATGGAGTCTCATTGGTGTTAACCCGATAAGGTTCTCTCTCCATGAGTTTGAACATATCACATGTTTGAATTGTCATTATGTTGAAGATCTTTGTGAGCCTGACGTGCCGGCGAATACGGAAGCCATGGACGCTTTCTGAAACCTCCTTGGACTGACTGTTGATCATGCTCCTTCTCTTGATGATTTAGTTGTTGTTCTTAATGTTTGTGGCGAATGGGACAAAGTGGACCGTATGAGGCTCGGTTATCTTGCCATCTATGCTGCCTATGTTGAAGGCAAAAGAGGTTCAACAAAAATCTCCCTTCAGATGGCTAGGCTTGTTATGGATGAAGATGCTTTTCTAAAGTATCCCCATGGAAGACTAGCTTTCAAGAATCTCATGGGGAGTGTTAAGAAGGCAGAGTTGTATAAGAAGTCAAACTATATTGAAGGGTTTATTCAAGTTCTCCAATTGTGGATGTACTATGCTTTGCCTGATTTTGCAGCTGAGTTTGGTCAGCCGAAACACGATCCTCTAAACCCGAAGCCAATTATGCTGATGTACAAAGGATCTACCACATCTCGCAAGAATTACAAACAGAATATGATGAAGCAGGTATCATCATGATTCTCACCTTGTTACTTATTATATGTTTATCTATCTACTTAACTGTTTTAACTAACCATGTTTGTTATGCAGACCAATGTCGTACTTTTCGTAAGAAAGGATATGAGTGAAATGTACCCAAGGTGGGACGATGACATTGACGATCCACTGGTCGACAATGTTCTCCATGCTCTGTACGATGACAACTGGAAATGGCAGCCACGTCATTGGCCTGTGTCGGGTTTTCTGGTATCCCCGGTAAAAGTTCCGTCAGGTAATGTAGACTTCATTTTCAGTCTACATTGTAGACTTCATTTACAGCCAGTATTGTAGACTTAATTTATAGTCCTCAATGTAGACTTCAATTCCAGTCTGCACTGTATACTTCATTTCCATAATGCATTCAAATGATTCACTTGCATTTGATGTGTTAACCAGGTCCTGTGAAGTATGAGGCTGCCAGAATGAAATCAGAACGTCAACCTATGAAATATGTAGGTCCAAGCCAAAAGAGAAAGCTTCATGAGGGTGCAAGTGTTGATGGAGAAGACCAAATGACGCTAGTGAAGACCTTACAAGGTCTTATTGATGCATCCTACAATAAGTTGAGTAGCAAGATGGACGATGGTTTCAATAGGTGGGATGAAAAGTTTGACAAGATATCAGAAAGGGTCTCTGCTCTTGAGGGGTACAACTATACTGCTAAAAAGGGAAGGAAGGAGGAGGTGAGATCTACTGCTCATGCTGAGGGAGGGGTACAAACTAATAAGCCAGTGACAGAGGCAGCTCCTCAGCCGAATGCACAACAACATGATACTCTTGATGTAGGGGTTAGTAACGCACCCTTGAATTCCACACGCTTTAGCAGGACGATAGCAGACATAGCAAAGAAGCCTAAGTCTAAGGCTAAGTGATGAATTTACAGGCATCTAAGATCATATGTTGTTGTGTTGTCAGACTGTTTGATTGTTTGTGTATTGTTTGAAGACTATGATTTTTTATTTAGATTGTTGTTACGTACATTGGGGGTTGGTTGGTGTTTAAAGACTATGCTATAATATATAAAATAATACTTTTTTAATTCTACATACAATTTGCTTACACACCAAATTTTTTTAACTTTCTTCCTCCATTACTTGCAGAGTAAGTTTCGGAACAACCATGACGTAGAGATGGAGGAACTTCAAGATGAGAGTGATCTGATAAGTGAGAGTGTGAATGGGGCTGAGCCAAGTGTTCAGGTTGTTGAAACGCCAAAAGAGGAGGTGTTGGAGAAACAGAAAAATAGACAAATTGAGAAGAATGATGCGACTTTGCTTATGGCACGGAATAAGGTCCAAAGAAAGAGGAATCTTGCTAACACACAGAAAACGCCATACAAAGGGGACGCAACTGCACAAAGGATCATTCCAAATGAATTTTCTGGCATCATTCCAATAGCAAAAGGATATGATCCTTTTGCTCCTGTTGATCAGAAGAAGGTGCAGGCGCTAGAGGATTTATTGAGAGATGAACCCTAAGTATTGTTCTTTCTTTCTAATATAACTTCCATTATTAAAACTTGAAATTTCACTTATGATTGTGTTGTATATAGGCAAGGAGAAGAGCTGGTGCCTAACACCCGTGCCAATTGGTTCCATCTCTGGAGAACCCCAACTGAATGGCTCAAGGACTCTGTAAGTATCTCCAATTCCTGGAAGACTGTACTTGTACACATCAAGTGTAGACGTCACGTGACAGTGCATGCTCAATTTGTTGTTTTTTTCCTGTTTCAGCATATGGATGCTGCAATAAAACTACTTAGGCTACGTTTCCACAACCATCCAGAGTGGTTTAGGAGCGGCAGAATCTGTTTCATTGATACAGTCTTACCCATGTTGTGGACCAGTAAATACGAAGATTTTAAATCCTTCCCGGCAAGTGCCGATGGGGGTGGTGAGTTGTTACCTCCTGGAGCTGCGGATTACTACACAGGTGAAGAATCATCATATTGTAGGTCAAACAAGATATGGGGGCACCAAGTGGATGACATCTACATGCCAATGAACATCAACCGGAATCATTGGATTGCTCTGTGGATTTCAATTCCAAAGCATAAGATTGTTGTGTGTGATAGTTATGAGGGTATTACCCCTGTCAAAAAAATGAAAGAGTTCGTGGAGCCAATAGCCGTAATGGTGCCTTACCTTATTCGGGAGACTTGTCTTGCGAAGGAAAGGCCCTTGTGGGATCGTAAACCTTTTACGATCGAGCGTCAGAAAGTGCCACAACAACAGGATGGTTCAAGTTGTGGAATGTTTTGTTTGAAATTCATTGAATGTCATGCTTTGGGTATTCAATTTAGCGTGATGAAAGACTTTGATATCAAGGCAGCTAGGGACAAGTTTGCGGCCGAGATATACGATGAGACAAGGCAAGATGGAACAGAAAATCAGAATTGGGCTCACTTGGACTTCTACGAGCCGAGATAGTACGTCGGTTCAGTAATCCATATCTTCCTTATCCCGTTATAAACTATTAAGGATTACTGCATATTTTTTGTATATGTAAGACAAACTCATATCCTTAGCTTCTCGGGATAAGTTAGTACTTTTGTAAAGATAGGTTATTAACGGCTGATTTAATGTTTGTTAAACATTGTAGACTTCTATTGTAGACTGATATGGTAGATTTCTCTTGTAGACTTCTACTTTAGAATGTTATGCTGTTTATAATGACAATGATCATCTCTTACCCTTTACTAAAATATGTTTTTATCCAAAATAAGCACACAAGATTACAAGATTTGGCCCTGCTTCGAATTTAAGCAGAAACAACTAACAATTTTTTGAACACAAATGTTGATCTACCTTATATAACCTAGGTTTAACATAGATTCGTGCACAAGTTGCAATTTTGTTTTCTTTTTTTAAAAACTTGGACACACACACGGTTGAGCATGAACAAAAGTTTAGTTTAAAATTGTAATAACTTCAGCTTCAGCACAAGTAAAGATGGTAGTAACAAACACAGAAGTTTAGTACAAAAGTCTACACCTGAAGTCTACTACAGCCGAATTAATGTTGTAAAACATTCAATGTAGTGAACATAGTCTGGTTTGAAGTACACAATCGAAAAACATGAAAAGTACCTTAACTTAGGCAATGCGGACGCGTATGACCCGTTTGATGGCAGTTTGAACACTTGTATGGGTTGTGAAGCTTGCGCGGTTTTGTTCCTTTCCTTCTTGACAGTTCTAGGTAAGATTGCCATCTAGACTTCTTCTTCCTACTTTTTTTAGGCTTCACCTCAGGAGGTAAACATGATACCTCGGGAAACGGTATGCGTTGTTTTTGGGGAAAATGTTTTGGTAGTATGCCGCATACAAATACTCCCTACCGTATGATGGACAAAGCGTCGTAGCCACATCTGCACGACTCATTATCGAAGCTGCAATAACATGTGAGCAAGGTATCCTTTCGATTTGAAAAATACCACAATAACATTTCTTGTGAAGCAAGTCAACAAGATAATTTCGTGCTCCTCCCTTCACAATGAACTGGTACTCGTCTATCCGTTCCACTGTCATTGGACCCGCGTAATGGTCACGAATGGCCAACAAGTATTCAACTCCCCGACTAAACCGTGTGGTTAGCTTGGAAGCATCGTCTTGTCTTTTATAAAACCATCTTCCAAGCTTAATCCTGATAAAATCAAGAAGGTATGCTATGGGAAATCCTCGTGCCACCTTAAGCGCTGCATTGATCGATTTGGCGATGTTGCTAGTCTTGATGTTGTACCTAAGTCCCTAACTGTGTACTCGTGACCAAAGTTTTGGATCCGCGTCTTCCAAGTATTTTGCAATGGCCGGTGATGCTGTGCGTAGTGCGTCCATGTATCAATCATAAGATTCTTCCGTATATGCATACGCAGCACCTTTGACCAAGTACATTAGGTATTTTCCACCAAAAATCTGGGCAATGTTACACTGGAGATGGTAATAACATATGCCACGTGTTGCCCATGGGAAAATCTTAGCGCATGCATTGATAATAGACTGATGCCTATCCGAAACTATGACCAACGGGTAGCCATCCGATATACATAAACGCAATTTCTTGAAAAACCATTCCCACGACTCATTATTCTCACTATCAACAACCCCAAAGGCCAAAGGAAATATTTGGAAATTGGCGTCTTATGCAGCTGCCACTAACAAAGTCCCTTCGTATTTCCTGCTCAAATGTGTCCCATCAACAACAATTACTCGTCGAAGATACTTAAATCCGGCTACTGAAGCTTTGAATGCTATGAATAGATATTTAAATCTATTTGTAGCATCCATTTCAAGACCGGTCACTGTCCCTGGATTAGCTTTCGCGATGTGATGCAAGTATGATGGAAGAAGCCGATATCCATCTTCCGGTGACCCCCTAACCAATGTTTGTACATATTTAAAAGCTCTATATGCGGTGGTATAATCTAAATTCATCCCAAACATCGTTTTCATTGCATCCTTAATGTGCTCCGAGGTAATTTCGTTAATGATTCCAACTCGCTCTATAAATAGATGACCAACGTATTTCGGAGTGGAGTGTTTACGGTGAGCCACTCGATCTGCCGTGGAACACGTATGAACGTTCACATACTTTGTCACCCAAAACCGGTTTGCTTTGTTCTTTACACTCACTCTTACCTTCCACTTGCACCCTTTCACACGACACAACGCCACAAAAAGCTTTGTCGTAGACTTATACACCTTGAAAGTAAATCTTAGCATCAAAGCCGTCAATCGCAATTCCTTAAGTAGCTCATCCTTTGTACTAAAACTCTGTTTCACGAATATGTTATCAGACCATGTCGGATTTGTACTACCTATACCGCCCCAATTATTTGCATTCACACCAAAAGATGTATCTTCTTCATCCTCGTCTTTGACTTTTCCATACTCACTGTAGTCGTCGTCACTACCGGGTTCATCTTCTTCTTTAACACCATCCACACCACCAAATGCCTCGTCTTTAACATCATCTCCAACATCATTATCCTCGTCCTCATCCTCGGATTCTACCACATCTTCATCACTACCGTCATCCTCACAATCAGCATCATCCACCACGGGCCGACTTGACACACAAAGACGTAATACTTGTGTTCTACTTAGCTCAATCAAACTTTGGACTTGTCTGTCATTTTTAACGTGCATAGGAGGCGTATCTCGAGCCATTTGTTGCAACATTGATGGAGGAAGTGAGTAAGTGAGCTCCACTAATGTCATAATCATCATGTGCCATTTCAACAAGTTCTTCGTGTTTAAAACCATCACTAAAAAAAAACATTTTCTCGCCTCTTCGATTATCAACCTCAAAACGCCAAATACCGTCTCCCATAATCCAACCTCTATAAACAACAGGTAACTGAACAATCATCTGTAATATACAAACAAGGATATGCCATTAGTACAAATCGGAAAACAGACTTCAAATGCAGTCTACTCAATAAGAGCTAACTAGTCACCAAATCAAGAAAATAAGTTTGCCCCATAAATATTTGTCTTAAACATGACCAAATCTTACAGGGGGTAGATATACAACAAAAAAACGTGTGGGAACAAAAAAATTAAAAAATACATTGTAAATATGTCAAAAAATGCATTTTAAAAAACTGCCACATTTGTAGACTTCAAATCCAGTCTACTCTAAGTAGACTTTGAAAGCAGTCTACTCAATATGAGCTAACTAGTCACTAAATCAAGAAAACAAGTTTGCCCCACAAATATTTGTCTTAAACATGACCAACTCTTACTGGGGGTAGATATACAACAAACAAACATGTGAGAACAAAAAAATTTAAAAAATACATTGTAAATGTGTCAAAAATGCATTTTAAAAAACTGCCACATTTGTAGACTTCAAATCCAGTCTACTCTAAGTAGACTTTGAAAGCAGTCTACTCAATATGAGCTAACTAGTAACCAAATAATAAAAAAAAAGTTTGCCCCACAAATATTTGTCTTAAACATGACCAACTCTTACAGGGGGTAGATATACAACAAAAAAACATGTGAGAACAAAAAAATTAAAAAATACATTGTAAATATGTCAAAAAATGCATTTAAAAAACTGCCACATTTGTAGACTTCAAATGCAGTCTACTCTAAGTAGACTTCGAAAGCAGTCTACTCAATATGAGCTAACTAGTCACCAAATCAAGAAAACAAGTTTGCCCCACAAATATTTGTCTTAAACATGACCAACTCTTACAGGGGGTAGATATACAACTAACTAACATGTGAGAACCAAAAAATCAAAAAAAAATACATTGTAAATATGTCAAAAAATGCATTTTAAAAAACTATCACATTTGTAGACTCCAACTGAAGACTTCAAATGCAGTCTACATAGAGTAGACTTCAAATGCAGTCTTCAAACGTAGTCAACAATGGGTTATTTTTGCAATTAAGGCAGTATGTAGACTGCAAATGAAGTCTACATGTGTTGTAGACTTTATTTGCAGTCTACAAAGGATACTTTTGCATTTGACCAAAACGTTGACTTTAGGGTGTAGACTTCATTTGCAGTCTACATAAAAGTGCAGGTTACTTTTGCATTTGATCAAATATTCACTGTTTAAAAAGTAGACTTCATTTGCAGTCTACGCAAAGAAAAACAGGTTACTTTTGGATTTGACTTTTGTTGACTTTTCAAAGTAGAATGCAAATGAAGTCTACATAAAATGTAGGGTTAGTTTTGCATTTGACCAAAAAAATCTGTACTTTTTTTTGTAGACTTTTTTCAGTCTACTTTTTGGAGTAGATTGGAAATGAAGTCTACAAAAGATATGTACTTTTTGGTCAAACACAAAATTAACCTCACTTTTCATAGTAGACTGCAAATGAAGTCTACAAAAAAAAGTTCAAATCCAAAAGTGACATGTTTTTAGACTGCATTTGAAGTCTACTTCAAGTAGACTTCAAATGCAGTCTACTTTTTACGGTCAATGGATTGGTCAAATGCAAAAGTGACCTGATTTTTCTGCTGCATGCACACGAAGTCTACAATATTTTTTATTGTTGTCAAAGAAAACTGTGTAGACTTAAAATGCAGTCTACTATACCTTTTTTACAAATAATAGTCAAATGCAAATCTAACTCATAGTTGGCTTGTAGACTTCAAATGCTGTCTACATTTACGAACCAGATCTGAAATTTTCGAAAATCAAAAATCGTTTCTTTTTTCACTCGTTCGACTTCGTATTCACGTTCTTAAACCACTGAAACTATCAATTTCATCGAAAAACAACCCCAGCCGTTTTATTTGGAAGATTTACGGGAAAACATGAAGTTTTGAGTGAAAATTTTGAAAGAACGAAAATTAGAGAGATTTAGTTGAAATTGGAGAGAAAATTAATGATGTCTAAGTTATGAGCTCACTTATTTGGCATTTACGTAGCATTTAGAGCTTCAATTTGGTTGTTCATGGTGGTTGGAAAAATTGAAGAAGATGGCATTTTCGTAAATAAGTTGTTGTTTTTTGGTGTTTTAGTCTTTTGATAAGTTTCTGATTTTGAAAAAAAATAAAAATAAAAAAAGATAATGGCATTTTCGTGAATATGAGAAGAAGAGGAGGAGAGATTTGTGAGAAAGTGGTGAATAGTAAAGAGAAAGGAAAAGTGGGTTAGTTTTGCATTTGACCAAAAGAAATGGATTACTTATGAAATGATCTCATTAAAAATTTACATTTAATAATAAATTAGTTTTGATATTTTACGTGAATTTTTGAAAGTTTAAGCTAATATATTTAGCGTTCGGTACCCCTTAAGTTTTTAGAAACAAAAATTGTTTTTAACATTTTACATGCATTTGTTAGGGTTTAAGTTCACGTATTAGAATTTAGTATATAAAATATGCACCGTTTACTATAAATGATAGCAAAAAAACTCCACATTCTATTATGGTTATACAAAAGTGTTCTTAAACATGGTTTAGTGAATATGGTTTCTACCCGTACCATGACCTTTTAGAATGAAAGAGTAGTTGATATGATACCATTGCCATTTAAAACTAAGAAAATGTTTTGGGTTCACCCCTTAGAGGTGAATCTTCTCATTCACCCCCTCTTTATTAGCCAATCAAAATTTAGTTGTGGAGACCATCAATCTGTTTAAAAAATACTATAAATATAAAAATTAATTATTAATAGATTTGTAGTTCAAATTTTTGGGTTTGTGTTAACTATTCCCAAATTAGGATATAGTTTTCAGGGGTAGGGTTTGGGTTTGGGTTTGGGTTAGGGATTAAGGGTTTAGGCTTTAGAGTTTAGGGTTTGATGTTGAATGTTGAAATTTTGTTTAATTTTTGGGGTTTGGTTAACTATTCTCTAATTAGGTATAGTTTTAGGGGTAGGGTTTGGGTTTGGGTTTGGGTTTTATGGTTTAATTTTGAATTTTAAAATACTTGATTTGAATAGTTTAGTGTTAAACTTCTATAATTATTTATTTCGGTCTCTATAATTAATTCAAGTTAGGTATGTAGTAAATGATTTATAAGCTATTAGTTAGATTGATGGTCCACAACTTAACTTTGATTGGCTAATAAAAATGGGGTGAATGATAAGGTTCACCCCTAGGGGGTGAATGATAAGGTTCTTAAACTAATGGAAGTTAATTAACCTGATATTTAATGATTATAGATTGTATCAGTTCTTTTTAACTTGTGCTTGCATCAGTATAGAACCTATGCTTGAGAATGGAGTTCTGCTTACTTTGAGTAATCTTGGAGTGATTGGTAAAGATGATTTAGTTTTGTTCTTTTGAATCTTCCACGTTAGTTAATTCCTTAGCATAACTGGTGGTTTCCTGCGCAAGGCGATGGCTGTCAAATTTCTTCTGCAATACAAGGTTTCTTCCTGTGGTGGACAGATTAGCTAAAGACAAAGACAGTTATGTCTAACAATGCCTTGAGGCATTTGTGAATGCAATCGCCTCCATAATACCGGGTTTGCTGGATACAGTAACTAATGATATTCAGCAACTGATGACAGGAAGACGTCATGGACCTGTCTCTGCCCTCAACAGCCGTGCTCCTGTAAAGACTAATGCACACTTGTTCCCTGGGTTCTTCATCTTCTTGGAAGCTCGTCGTTTAAGAACAAAATGGTAACTCCACAAGTCCTGAGGCAGCTGGCAAATCTTACAAAACTTGTGGAAGCGTCATTTCAGGTCAGTAGCTGCAACTTTGCCATCCTCTTTTATGTTACTCTCTTAGTTCAAACGAAAATGCTCTGTTTTTTGCTGTTTTGCACTAATGGGACTGGTCAAATTGCTCGTCGGGGGTTGGATTCTAAGAGGATAGGATTAAGACTAATTCTGCAACTAATATCAAACTTTCAATTTCTCTCCCCTGATCACTATAGATAATATGTTTTGTAAGTTTAACCTTATGATTACATACTTGTAATCCATCCCATAATCGCCACTAGAACAAATGAATCAACAATTTCATATTGATGGAGTTTTCGGTTATGAGAAGGAAGAGTGCCTAACCTTGTTCCATTGCATTGTTAGGCATGATGATGATTCCTTGATGATTGTTTGATCTTCTCTTTCCCTTCCTTACTGCGATCTCCCCTTCGATGGAGCCGGGGTGTTCTGATTCCGATCACAATCTTTAATCTCTCTTTTGTGTCTCTATGTTATGTCTCTTTGTCTCAAAACAGAAAATGAGAACCTATGTCTGCAATAACTTCCTCCTCTTCCTTATATATGAGGGCCCACGTGATTTAGAGAAAGGAGGAGGAATTGTGTCTCTTAATGAGACACCTCTTCATTAAGACATAACATATAAACTATACTTTAATACATATATATTCATATAAGTTAATCCATTATATATAAATGGATATGAACCCTTAGATTAGATTCTTTATTGGGTGGAGTAAGAGGGTTGACATCAAGCCCATTCCGGTATCTTTTCTTTGATTCGGTCCATCACCGTATCCCGTTATATACCGGAAACCTTAAGCCTTACATTAAACTTAAACTATAATAGTTGGACCGTTAATACTTCGGCCACACTAACGGAAATATTCTTACATTCTCCCAGTTGGCCGTGTATTAACTTAATGGTTCAACTTCCTTTAATGTGCACCCTTTCATTAAGCTTAATAATTCCTTTAAGTACCATAAAATCAGAATTGACCGAATGAGGCGGTCCCCTATCTTTTACTGTGATAAGTTCCCTTCCATCACCACAAACCAATTCCAACTTTACTACTTCTTTAATATTGAGAGGTTACTTAATTCTCAAAATTCTTTTATGTTGAGATATAACTTTATTCTCAACTCATATGCTATCCAAACATTACATGTACATACCATAATGATAACATATTAATTTTGCAGAAAACACATAAAACTTTATTGAATTCATATTAACTTGAGTTAGCAACTTTACAAGAGCATAGTATCAATACAGCAAGGTCTTATCTATTATTCCCATACTCTCTACATGGCCAATGTATATACCAGGAGGGAGTCCTTTGGTTAACGGATCTGCTACCATCATATCCGTTCTTATATGCTCAATTGCTACTCTGCGTTTCTGCACTTCTTCCTTTACAGACAAGTATTTTATCTCCATGTGCTTAGCACTTTTCGAATACTTTGAGAAGAAGACTGCTGCGGAATTATCACAATAAATTCTCAGCGGCTTAGAAATACTGTCAATAATTCCAAGTCCTGAGATAAAGTTCCGCAGCCACAATGCTTGAACTGTGGCCTCATAGCATGCCACAAATTCTGCTTTCATGGTGGAAGCAGCAATGACGGACTGCTTTCCACTCTTCCATGATACTGCTCCCCCAGCTAATAGGAACAGATAGCCAAACGTCGATTTTCGAGTATCGACGCACCCGGCATAGTCTGAATCAGAGTATCCGATTACTTCTAGATTATCGGATCTCCTGTACGTAAGCATAAACTCTTTGGTGCCTTGCAAGTACCTGAGAACTTTCTTTGCAGCCTTCCAGTGGTCCATTCCAGGATTACTTTGATATCGACCGAAGACACCAACCGCAAAACTGATGTCTGGTCGAGTACATGTTTGAATGTAATTCAAACTTCCTACCACTGATAGGTAAGGGATCATCTTCATTTCTTTCCTCTCTAGTTCATTCTTTGGACATTGACCTTTATTAAATTTGTCCCCTTTCTGAACTGGAGCTTTGCTTAACTTGCACTTTTCCATCCCATATCTCTTCAAGACTTTATCTATGTATCCTTTCTGAGACAAACTCAATAAACCTTGTGATCTATCCCGGATTCTTTCAATCCCTATCACATAGTTTGCCTCACCCATATCCTTCATTTCGAAGTTCTTGGAGAGATATTTCTTTACATCACTCAACATACTCATATCATTAGTAGCCAACAATATGTCGTCAACATACGATACTAGAATGACAAACTTGCTCCCACTGACTTTCATATAAATACATCGATCAACGATGACCTCTATGAAACCGTACGACAAAATGGTGTCATTGAACATTAAATACCATTGTCGGGAGGCCTATTTCAATCCGTATATTGACTTCCTCAGCTTACATACAAGATTTTCTTTTCCTGCAGTCACATAACCTTCCGGCTGGTCCATGTAAACTTCTTCCTCAAGTTCTCCATTAAGAAAGACGGTTTTAACATCCATTTGGTGAAGCTCTAAATCATAATGAGCTACCAATCCCATGACAATTCTTAAGGAATCCTTCTTTGAAACTGGAGAGAAGGTATCCGTATAGTCAATGCCATCCTTTTGAGTGAACCCTTTAGCAACAAGGCGAGCCTTGTACCTTTCTATGTTACCTTTAGAGTCCCGTTTGGTCGTAAAGATCCATTTACACCCAACTATTTTGAAACCATCAGGTAACTCTACTAGGTATCATACTCGGTTCACGTCCATAGAAGAAATTTCTTCATCTGAAGCATTCGACCACTTTTCAGAATTTTCACTTTCCATGGCTTTTCTGAATGTTTTCGGTTCTTCATCAAGACTAAGGTCACATTCATTCTCAACATCATAAACCACATAGTCATCTGTAATGGCGGATCTTCTTTGCCTTAATTATTCTTGTGGTATAACGTTCTGTTCTTGAATGACGACTTGTTCATTTTCGGTTTCCTCCTGAACTAGTGGGTCCGTATGTTCTTCATTCTGTTGTTCTATTTCGATAGTGGGCTGTACACCGATAATAGGAACAACAACTTGGGTTGGAACTACGGGTGAAGAATCTTCTACCCGAATTTCTTTAATGTTCACTCCCCTAGATTCTGAACTCCCACTAGATTCACCATTTTCAATGAACCTAGCATTTCCAGTCTCAACAATTCTCGTACTGTGGTTAGGACAGTAGAACACAAACCCCTTTGACTTTGCTGGATAGCCAATGAAAAATCCACTGACCGTCCTAGAGTCCAATTTCTTTTCATGCGGATTATACGGCTTTACTTCAGCTGGACATCCCCAGACACGTAAGTGTCTTAAACTGGGTTTCCTTCCTGTAAATAGTTCAAATGGAGTCATTAGAACTACCTTACTAGGAACCCGGTTTAAAATATATGTCGCAGTCCTTAATGCGTATGTCCACATTGACATTGGTAGTTTGCAATTACTTAACATGCTCCTAACCATTTCCATTAAAGTACGGTTACGCCTTTCAGCTACACCGTTCTGCTGAGGTGTTCCGGGCATTGTGTATTGAGCACAAATGCCCTTACTTTCTAGAAATTTAGCAAATGGCCCTGGACATTGTCCTCTTCCGGTGTATCGACCATAATATTCACCACCTCTATCAGACCTCACAACTTTTACTTTCTTTTCAAGTTGCCTTTCTACTTCATCAATGAACATTTTCAGTACGTCCACCGAGTGAGCCTTTTCATGCAACAAATAAGTATATCCATACCGTGAGTAATCATCAATAAAAGTGATGAAGTACTTCTCACCACTCCATGACGGAGCATCTATAGGGCCACAAATATCTGTGTGTATTAACTCTGAGAGTTCATTACTTCTTGTGGCTTGTTTCTTTGTGATGTGTTTGGTTTGCTTTCCTTTAATGCATTCTATACACACATCCAAGTCACTATAATCCAATTGAGGTAATAATTCTTTCTTTATTAATCTCACCATCCGTTCTTTGGATATGTGACCTAATCTTTTATGCCACAAAAATGCTGAGTTTTCACTAGTTGCACTACGTTTAATTCCTTGATACTCAATATTAAACAAAGATTCAGAGAAGGCTTTATCAAGATTGAACTTATAAATTGAATCACACAATGTACCATTACTATAAAAGTATCTGTTACGGTACAACGAAAACACACCATTACCAATCTCAAAGTTAAAACCTACATCATCCAACCTACTTACTGAAACAAGGTTTCTAGCACACTCAGGTACATAAAGACAATTTTCAAGATCTATAAAACAACCAGTTTAAAGATCAATATGTACGTCCCAATGCATTCTATCCGTGCCTTCATCCTGTTTCCCATGAACAAGTACCTTTCAGTTCCTTTTAAAGGCTGGATCGAACTGAATCCCTGTTCAATATGAGATACATGAGTAGAAGCTCCAGAATCAAGCCACCAAGTATTTCTAGGCACTTCTACAAGATTCATTTCCGAACAAACATATAAATGTTCGTTACCTTTCTTGTCAAACGATGCCTTCCTCTTAGGACAGTCTCTCTCTATGTGTCCCTCCTTTTTGCAGAAGAAACACTTAACCACTTTATGGATTTTACTTTCAGGAGTCTTTAAGACAGCCTTATCCTTCCTTTTGCCCTTACTTGGTTTCTTGGAGCTGCTCATGGCACTATTTAGTCCAGCAATGAGTGCAATGTTGTCCTTCTATTTCTTTAATCTCGCCTCCTCCTGAACGAGCATGGCCTTTAATTCCTGAAAGTTCCACTTATCCTTAATGGTGTTGTAATTCACCTGGAACTGACCATACTTTATAGGCAGAGAGTTCATAATAAACTGTACCAAGAAGGACTCATGCACTTCCATCCCCATGGACGTTAACTTTGATGCCAAGTTTGACATGTGAGTAACATGATCATGGATTGTCTGAGACCAATCGAACCTTTTCGTAGTCAACTCACTCATGAGACTACCTACGATCGATTTGTCAGCGACATCCGATTTGGATTGTTCTTTGATTTTCAGGATGAATTCTCTTGCAAAATTTTATATATGCTTACCATTAGTGCTTTGAGACTTTAATAGATTCATCAACAACAAATAATCTAAACACTTTCATTTGTATGTATTCAAGCAATTTTTGGGCAATACTTTAAACACATAAACTTAAATTGATGCTTGTTTAGATTGTCTTTAAAAATTAATCAATCCATAGTTACAGTGGATAGCAATGCTACCTTTGGGTATACACACCATCAACCGCAACATGGGTGATTAATACTTTAGTTGTTACTTAATACACCCAATGATCCACCTTTGGGTGATCTCCTAGGATATACTAAGTAAGCAATTGATCAATCAATAAACTTTTCATGTCATTTAGCATCCTTTAATCATGATCAATTATGAATCTTTACCTTACTGTCATATTAAATATAACCAGACCACTTTAGTGATTAACAAGTTATACGTAATATGAACTTTTTTCTTATAAGCTTTTATTAAAAAAGTTTTAAATGTATGTATTAACATTTCATAATACATTAGCCTTTCACATTTCAGAAAGCAGCGGAAACGGTTTACGGTTTAAAAAATTTTTTTTTTTTTTTCGGGACATGGACCGACCAGTCCATATTCCAGAGACCCTATGCTGGTCCGGATTACAGAGCCCTTCACGCGGCTCATGGACCGACCGGTCCCGATTCCAGAGCCCTTTCTGCGCCTTATGGACCGACCGGTCCAACACATGGACCGACCGGTCCGGTCTCCAGAAACTTTTTTTTTAATGGTACTGTTCATCGCGGTTACTGTTCATCGTGATTACTGTTCATCACGATACTGTTTACCGTGATTAATGTTCATCGCAATTACTATTCACTGCGATTACTGTTCATCACGATTACTGTTCACTGTGATTAATGTTCATCGCAATTACTATTCACTGCAATTACTGTTCATCACGATTACTGTTCACCGTCCTTAAAAAAAAATTTAGTTTCAAAACTTTAAAATCCCATAACTTTTGATTTACTTGATGGATTTTAATGAATTTTATACCATTGGATAGATAATTTCATCCTCTACACATTGATATAACTTTTAGACCATTTTCAGATTCAATGCGTTGATGAATTTCTTAGAGAGAAAAACGAATTTTTCGGGTTTTATCCATCAATATGCTTTAAAGTGAAACAAATGATTCTAGGGTGGCTCTGATACCACATGTAAGTTTAACCTTATGATTACATACTTGTAATTCATCCCATAATCGCCACTAGAACAAATGAATCAACAATTTCATATTGATGGAGTTTTTGGTTATGAGAAGGAAGAGTGCCTAACCTTGTTCCATTGCATTGTTAGGCATGATGATGATTCCTTGATGATTGTTTGATCTTCTCCTTCCCTTCCTTACTGCGATCTCCCCTTCGACGGAGCCGGGGTGTTCCGATTCCGATCACAATCTCTAATCTCTCTTTTGTGTCTCTATGTTATGTCTCTTTGTCTCAAAACAGAAAATGAGAACCTATGTCTGCAATAACTTCCTCCTCTCCCTTATATATGAGGGCCCACGTGATTTAGAGAAAGGAGGAGGAATTGTGTGTCTTAATGAGACACCTCTTCATTAAGACATAACATATAAACTATACTTTAATACATATACATTCATATAAGTTAATCCATTATATATAAATGTATATGAACCCTTAGATCAGATTCTTTATTGGGTGGAGTAAGAGGGTTGACATCAAACCCATTCCGGTATCTTTTCTTTGATTCGGTCCATCACCGTATCCCGTTATATACCGGAAACCTTAAGCCTTACATTAAACTTAAACTATAATAGTTGGACCGTTAATACTTCGGCCACACTAACGGAAATATTCTTACATGTTTAAGATGCTAAGATGTTTTAACTCGGTTTGTGAGCCACGAACACAGTGTATTTTGATATCGCATACATATGTGCAAATTCTCATGACATGTTAACAATTTTTGCAGGGAAGAGACGACTTCCGTATTACCCTTCTCCAAGTTCTGGAGGGCATAGCAGAAGATGCTCCTCTGGTTACACAAAATGCTCAGATTATAATTCTTCCATCTTTAGCTGGAATCTACAATGGGAACAAAGACGGGGATGCTCGGTTTCTCTGTTTGAAGATCTGGTTTGATTCATTGACAATTCTCCTAACCGAGTGCACTGAAATCGAGCAACAAACATCAGAAGGTTTGAAGTCAATATCCAACTCTCATTTCCTCCCACTCTACTCTGCATTGATCCAAGATGAAGATCCAATCCCAGCTTACGTGCAAAAGCTACTCGTCATGCTGGTTGAATTCGATTACATCAAAATCTCCAACATATTGCATCAGAATACAGTTTCACAATCCTTCGAGTTTCTTCTGGGCGACCAGTCAAGCGCGAATGTGAACTTGCCTTAGCCTCAGCTCCAGAGATGGGAACCAAACTACTTTCTCAGCTCAAAGTAGTGAGGAGAATCGAAAATCTGTTGGAATTCGTGAATGCAAAAGACATGGAAGATTTTCTTGAACCCACTTTAAGTCTCTGCAGAGCTTTTTCGCTACGGTCACTTGGGAACAAGAAAGGTCTCAGCTCCACCTACACGAAAGAGCCAACGCTTTTATCAGAGACAGCTTTTACATTCGGGGTCGGTCCACGGGAATGTATAAGAGCATTGCAGATTTCGGTAGCAACATTGGCTTGTTCTTGGACCTCACGGCTTTGGATGAAACGAGTGTTGCAGATATAGCCTCTGAATGCGTCGTGTTGTTACTTAAAGCAGCTTCGAGAGAAAACCAATCTTCCTAGGATCACACCGATTCTCGACACATGGCGCAGGAAGAAGAGCACGGAGCTACATGTGTTGGTTCTGAAGAGAATCTTGCATTGTTTGGGATATGCCTGTAAGCAGTATATATTGCAGGCGATGATTTTATCGATTTCAGGACACGATGTCTATAAGATCAGTGCCATTGTCTCTGAAATCAAGAACTCAGATGTCACTGGTCTTAACAGTGTCGCTTCGCTCGTTGCTATTGAGTTGCAGAGATTGCCTCGTTGAGTCTGAAGTTTTCAGAACAAGGTAACACTTATAATAGTACTAATGATCAAGTGTTTTCGAATGTTATTTGTTTATTGCAAGTTTTTGTTTACATTTTCGTCATATCTCGTTGGTAAACCAGGATTAACTGCGCAGTGATGCTGAGCTGTAGATTGAGAGTATGTACGAGGTAAAAAAAGTCAAATCCATGTGACATCGAAACCCAAAATTACAAGATTTATTGTCTCTATTTTCTTCTTAATGTATATTTTCTAGTTCTCTCTAATATAGTTTTTGAACCAACTACGACTTCCTTAAACAATATCTTCTTTCTAAAAATACACATTTGTTGAATGTTATGGTAGAGGTGGGTAATATGGTTAAAAGTACTTAAAAGAGTCGCATGCAAGGGACGCGAGTGTGAGGAAACCAAAGGGACGTTCATCAATCGTTATCGCAAACGACGTCGGATCAGTGTTACTTGGGACGTGAGCGACCCACTGTTGCGCTCTCTCTCTCTGATTTTTTCTTTCTTTTGTCTCCAATAATAACGGTACAACTTTTTGTTCCTTTTTCCAAGTCAAACACCACAGGATTATAGACACGTGTCTAATCTTCCATATAGCAGAATAGCATTGGTCATGGTTAATGATTGCGAGAGGACGAGAATATGTGCTATAAATTGGAGATTAGCCCATTTCTCGTATGGGCCCTATAAACAAATGACGACAAAAGAGACAAAATATGAAATAGGGCTACAAAGTAGGAAGCTTGCATTACAAGGCACATCTCGTCTTGCTATGTCGGATCATTGAGGCTAACACTAAGCTTGGCTTCCACAATAAGAACACTGATTCCTACAATTGTTTTTTTTATATCACACTGCACATATAATCTGCAGAACATCAAATAGAATTTTCTGAGCAAAAATTTTCAATTCAGACAAAATCTACAGAAAGAGTTCGGATTTTTTGCCTGTTACCAATGAGGTGGGTATGCCGGGAACTTGAGGAACGGCAGGTTTAGGCTGCTTGATCTTCTCGACGAGCACTGCTTGAGTCGTGAGAACAATGCCGGCAACAGAAACTGCGTTTTGAAGGGCAAATCTTGAAACCCGACAAGGATCTGCGATTCCAGCGTTTAGAAGATCCTCATACTTTCCAGACATCACATTGTAACCGCTTCTCCATTCGAGTTATCTGATTTTCTCGACCACAACTGATCCATCAACCCCTGCATTGGTTGCTTTGGCCCTTGCAGGTGCAGTGAGAGCCTGCAAACAAAAAAATGATTATAAGATTTTCCGAAACCAGAACAGTTAAGAAAAGCGGTTTCATTTCATCGTTAAGTTTTCATACCGTTGCTACAATATCGGCACCTATTTGTTCGTATGAATCTTTCAGTAGATTCTTCTTGATTCTCGGGATCTCATCTAAAAGATGGATGTACACAGCACCACCACCTGGAACTATACTTTCTCTCATGGCTGCAAATGTAGCGTTCTTCGCATCCTCTATTCTAAGTTTTCTGTCCTCAAGTTCTGTTTCAGTGTGACCTCCCACCTAAATTGACACCAGCAGATTAAGCTGATGTTTTCAGGAGAACTCGAAAGAAATATCAAAAACCGAAACAGTTTTTGAGTCTAACTTAGGTATTCTGATGAAGGCCCAAGTTGTTGCAGCACATTATAAACAAAGAACGGATGTTGTAAAAGCGAACCTTTATTACAGCCACGCCTCCTGTGACCTTAGCAATTCTCTCTGAGATTTTTCTTGAAAGATATGAATTATCAGTCTCAGCTAGATCCTTCTTCATCTGAGCAATTCTTGTTTGAATTTCCGGTTTAGTTGAAGAGTCTGCGACTATAGTTGTTGAAGTAGCTGTAATTGTTACTTTACGAGCAATACCCAGCTGATCTGAAGTTGCGCCCATGAGACTCATGCCTAAATCTCCGGAAAGATAATCAGCTCCTGTTTTTACATCATTTGTTATGTTAGCAACTGAATATTGTCGGTAAAAATCTACCACGGAAAGTACAAACGATTGAGAAAAACCTGTCATGAGTGCAATGTCTTGTAGCAACGCCTTTTTTCCATCCAACATTCCAGGACATTTTACAACAGCAACATTGATCAAACCTTGCTTCTTGTTCACCTGTCTGTTCGCACCAGAACGGCTTCCATGCTTTTCCTCAGTTACCTTACTAGGAAGCTTTGTTTGTGCTTTAGAGGCACCAGGTGTACCCTTTACCGGTGTCTCATGGCCCCTTGAACCTTGAATGGAATTCTCATTGTGCTTTGAACCCCCTTTTGGGTCTTTCTCCCGATACTTTGGAGGGGTCTTGTTTGGCCTGTCTCCGTTACGCTCAGAAAGGCATGGCTTTGTGGATATGCCAATCATCTTATCAAAAGCAGGCTGAGGAGGCAACTGAACAAAATTTATCTTGCTCTCCCAAAAAGCATGACCACGGAGATCCGCCCATTGTATTCTCTGAGCTGTATCTTTGACAAGTAGAGAATCAATGAGATTGACAAATGAAAGGCTTGGATTCCCTGGGAGTGGAGGAGCTAGATCGGAATGGATAGAGTTCACAAGCTGGGTAAACTCTCTTGCCACAAAAGGAGGTCTCCCTGTGTAACATTCATACAACACACAGCCAAGTTCCCATAGATCAGAAGCAAAAGAATGAACCCCTCCATCTTCATATAGTTCTGGAGCCATATAAAACGGGGTACCACGTTTTGCCTGATGCAAATTATCACAAGAGATATATAAGTGTATATGCAGCTTGCAGTTATTGAGATCCAAAAAAGGGACGAAACTGTTTACCGTGGAAGGAGATTTAGAAATATCATCTAGCTTCATTGCCAATCCAAAATCACGCAGCTGCAGCACGCAAGGACACAAGATCATTTAAACGGAAAAAAACTAGAAACCTGCATAGAAAAGGCAGCAACATGCATACCTTCATCCAGCAAGATGTTTAATGGTTTCAGATCACAATATGCAATTCCTTTCGAATGTAAATACCTGAGAAAATCAGGAAACATATGTCCACTTCCCAAATGCAACTAGAATAGTGTCAAAATGGTTTAAAAAGAGGATTTTACAGTCGGGCAATGATAAGATCATAAGCAAGACCATAGATTGAATCTTCTGCAAAAAAACAAGTTGAATTTCAGAAACCCTGTGACCTATCATCAATAACACAGCCAGATTACAAGCTATACCTGCTGCAACAATGTCCTGAGATCACCCCCAACGCAATATTCCAGAACTAACCACATGTGGGCAGAAGCTTCATACCTGAAACCACAGGAAGACCGATAGTTAGAAACAAATAATATTGTCTTAAGTAGAATATTGTCTTAAGAAGCTTTAACCCAATTGGAGCTATTAGCTTTTTACATACTTTGGCTTCAAACAGTGATCAACGTACTAAAAAGATCAAATAGTTACCTGCTGCAAGTAGGATCTTCACCCGTGTTGTCACAAACTTTCTCCTCACTAAAAAGAACAATGTTTGCGAAACTGAGATCTCTCACCCACACCTGAAACCCAAAACACTCCATTAACACTTTCATTCGGTTTCCAGAATTGGAAAGATCACTCAAGTACTCCAGATTTGTGCATTAAATAGCTTAAAACTAAAAACTGAGAGAGAGAGAGAGAGGGATGTTACCTCTGTTGGGAAGTGGTGATATGTTTTCTGAGGGAAAAAATAGAAGTAAGGAGGCAGATGAGGAACCATATCATGGTCGTGTATGATTCGGAAGGTATTAGGCACAAGCAAACTGTAATAAGATGCAAAAGCGGCATTCCCAACACGAGGCTGCCCAAATGTCATAACTTGTACATTTTCTTCTCCTTCAGTAACCTGCAATTTACATCCCAAATGTAGTCATTTAACAACTACAAATGACATAACAATAATATATAAGAAAATTAGTTCAATTTGAGTATGTTTACAATTACAACTAGGTCTAGCCCACAAAAAGAAGCCATAGCTCCTCCCATTGAATGACCAGTCACCATGATGTTGATGTTCCAAGGAAACAGACACATAATCATTATACAAGTTCCATTATCACCTCTTCCATGTGAAAAGAAAATCGCAAATATTGCCAGGAAGAACAACAATCTCTTTTGTCCCATATCCTGCAATAAAAACAACCACATCAACTTTTGTTCACCAACCAAAATAAGAGCAAATTAAGCTCAACAAATCAAAATTAGCAAGTAAATTAGCAAAACAAAATTCAGTTAGCTCAATAAAACGAGACTCACAAAACACAAACTAAAGAGAATTTTTTTTTTTTTTTTTTGTAAATGTGAGCTTTCAGCAACCAAGTGCCAGAAAAAAGAAAAAAAAATTTGAGGATCAAAGCAAGCGAAGTACCGAACCAAAAAGCCTTTAGTTAACTTTTTCACCACGATTAGAAAATTCCGGTCGATGATCGGAGATAATTCCCCGGCTGAAAATTTAACGGTGACTTGTTTATATAGGAGGAGGCGTGATCTCCGATTACGCCAATCGCGAGAGAGAAGGTGAAAGAAGAAACGTCCTTTATTCTGTAAACCGAAGACGAAATGTTTTTAAAAGAAAAACCGAATATTCTCTTTATTCTGTAATTTCCAGTTTCGTCCTTTAAGTCAAGCGTGGTTGCTATTACTAAGGATATTATAGGAAATTCAATTGTAGCGTGTCACGAGCTTCGAGTGCTGAGGTTTTGACTTTTCTTTACGATTATACCAGACATGGTTGACGTTTTGACTTTTCTTTTTAAAGCTCAACTTTCCTAAGCCCATGGGCCTTTAAGGTAAACTAGAAGTCTGAAGCGGGAAACTCTCTTTCTCAGGTGGCGGGAAACACCTTAGATCATCGCCACGTGGCAAATCGTAGCCGTAGATTTGATCAGTCGAATCAACGGAGTAAAATCGAGTCTTTTATTGTTGTTGTTTATTTTGCTTTTAATTTCCACTAACCCAAAAGCAAACCCTCGATCTCGAAACGAAATCAGGAATCGTACATGGCGCGACCTTCGAAGCGACAAGTTTCTTCAGACGAGGCTTACTCGTCGGAGGAGGAGGCGCCAGTTAACGATCAGGTCAATGTGGAAGAAGATGATGAAGAGCTCGAGGCTGTTGCTCGCTCTGCCAACTCCGATGAGGAGGATGTCGGACCTGACGAGGCACCTGTCTCTGACGACGAGATTGCCCCCGTAGAAGATGACGCCGACGAGGTTAATCTCTGGTTCGCATATCTGGGCTTGTTGTGCTTTGAATTTTGAAATACCATCTAAGTTCGATTAGGGTTTCCTTGGGATTTGATTTTGTCGTGTATTTAATTCGCTCATTCTGGTGGTAAATCCATGAGACTTATGATGTGATGATTAAATGTAGGACGAAGACGTATGAGGTATGAGCTGAAATCAGCAAACGTGAGAAAGCCAGGCTTAAAGAATTGCAGAAGAAGAAGAAGCAGAAAATTCAGGAGATTTTAGACACCCAAAATGCTTCCATCGATGCAGATATGGTATGTTAGTGAAATCGTTAAAGGATTTGAGCTTCTTGTCTTTCTGTATCCAGAGGTACTGAAATTTTTTCACTTGTTCCATGTATTTAGAACAACAAAGAAAAGGGGAGGTTGAAGTATTTCTGCTTTGCTAAAGGTGACCCATCTCCGTCCCAGAAGAAGGGAAAAGGAAGGTGTGTTGACTGTAACTGATCTCGAAATATATTGTGAGAGTTTCGTGTAATTTGATTAGCACACAGTTCCAAGGCTTACTTATATTGGGTTTCAATTTATCTTCAGGGGCCGTCATTCTTCCAAACTAACTGAAGAAGAGGAAGATGAAGAGTGCTTAAAGGAAGAAGAAGGTGGTGTATCTGGATCTGGAGGCACGCGGTTGCTCACACAGCCCGCTTGTAAGTACCAATATTTTGCTCCTTTATCTACAAATGGTGCATGTTTACTCAGGTCCTGTTACAATAGGATTTTACACCTTATATCCACATCCACTTCCCTGATATGTGGTTTTGTTTAACGTATTACTCCAGCTCTGACCTCCAAATTTCTTGGTAGTAATGCATAGCTTCTGTGTAATTATAAAGATCTCAACTTTCGCAATATTCATATTGCAGGTATACAGGGGAAATTAAGAGATTACCAATTAGCTGGTTTAAATTGGCTCATTAGGTTGTATGAGAATGACATCAATGGAATTCTTGCAGATGAAATGGTAAAAACCACTATTTGTTCAAGCATATAATAAGGTTTTTCATCAATCAATTTTCTCTGATGCTAATCACTACATCAATTTTGCTCCATGGTTTAGGGCCTGGGGAAGACACTTCAAACAATTTCTTTGTTGGCTTACCTGCATGAGTACAGGGGAATTAATGGCCCTCATATGGTAGTTGCTCCAAAATCAACCCTTGGTAATTGGATGAATGAAATTCGCCGACCATTTCTTCTTCGAAGGTTGAAATCAGATGTAGAGAAAGGCCTACCTCCAAAAAAGGAGACAATACTCAGAGTTGGCCTGTCTCAGATGCAAAAGCAGTACTACAAGGCTTTACTGCAGAAGGATCTTGAAGTGGTTAATGGTGGTGGAGAACGCAAACGACTGTTGAACATAGCAATGCAATTGCGCAAATGCTGCAATCACCCTTATCTCTTCCAGGGTGCGGAGCCTGGTCCCCCTATACGACAGGAGATCACCTTGGAACAAATGCAGGTAAGACTTACATTTAAATTAGGTCCTCTCGATATACGTGGCTAAGTGTCGTAATCATTTTCTGTTGCATTTTCTTGTTTCTAGGTAAGATGGTTCTCTTAGATAAATTACTACCTAAGTTGAAGGAACACGTTCAAGGGTTATGATATTTTCTCTGGTAAAACATTACCGCAAACATGTTATGGCTCCTTTTGTTATTTTCTTTTATCTAAGTGCTATTCTTGTTTGATTGTGCTATATCAGATGACAAGGCTTTTGGACATTCTTGAGGATTATTTAATGTATCGCGGCTACCAATACTGCCGTATTGATGGAAATACTGGTGGTGATGATCGAGATGCTTCCATAAAAGCTTATAACAAGCCAGGAAGTGAGAAATTTGTTTTCTTGTTATCTACTAGAGCTGGAGGGCTTGGTATCAATCTTGCCACTGCAGATGTTGTTATCCTTTATGACGGTGACTGGTAAGGCTCCATTGTACTTTATGAGTGTTTTCTTCATGCTTAATGGGATGGGCGGATTCTGGCAGGAATCCCCAAGTTGACTTGCAAGCTCAAGATCGTGCACACAGGATTGGTCAGAAGAAAGAAGTCCAAGTATTTCGGTTCTGCACAGAGGTTAATCTTCTACCCACGTGTATTGAGCAAGAAAAACATTAAGACCTTGAACTAAATTTGTACTGGGCATTTACAGAATGCTATTGAGGAGAAAGTGATTGAGAGCTTACAAGAAGTTGGCGCTTGATGCTCTGGTTATTCAGCAAGGGCGATTGGCAGAACAGAAAAGTAAGTGTTTGTGTACTGAGGCTGTAAAATGCATTGGTTTGTCTCTTATGAAATTTTTTTACTTTTTATTTTGCAGCCGTTAATAAAGATGAGTTGCTCCAAATGGTGAGATATGGTGCTGAAATGGTGTTTAGTTCTAAAGATAGCACAATTATGGATGAGGATATTGACAGAATCATTGCAAAAGGAGAAGAGGCAAAGGCTGAACTTGATGCCAAGATGAAGAAATTCACTGAAGATGCGATACAGTTTAAAATGGATGCCAGTAAGCTTGGCATATATCCCTTTCTCTTGTTATTTATGATAACTCCCTTGCATGCGTAATGGGATGTCTGAAATAATTTATTTTTGGGTTTGTTGCAGGTGCTGACTTTTATATCTTTGACGATGATGATAAGGTACTCTTGAGTAGCATGCTTTTCGGAAATGTTCAACCCATTCCTGCTGCCCATTTTTGAACCATTGTTTACGAAACTCTTTCTAATTTTGTTTTGTAGGATGAGAACAAGTTTGATTTTAAAAAGATTGTGAGTGAGAACTGGAATGATCCACCAAAAAGAGAGAGAAAGCGCAAGTAAATGGTACTTACACTCTTTTACTTCCTACTTTTTCCATTATGTAGTCTATTTGCCTTCCTAAACAATAGATAACCTCAAAAAGTTACCTTTATCTACACACCCTTCAGCTACTCTGAAACTGAATACTTCAAGCAAACATTGCGACAAGGTGCTCCTGCTAAGCCTAAAGAGCCTAGAATTCCTCGCATGCCCCAATTGTAAGTATCTCAATTGCTCTACTCTGCATCTGGCCTTTCTCTGTCTTGTGGTTTATTTTTTTATCTTAAAAATCTATTTTTTTGTCCATCCCGCAGGCATGATTTCCAGTTCTTTAACATTCAGAGATTGACTGAGCTGTATGAAAAAGAAGTGCGATACCTTATGGTGGGGGTTTCATTTGCGAATAAGTTTTTGAACTTAATATGTAATTTATGCAACTTTTCTCTCTGAAGCGATTTAACTAATAGCAAGTTGTTTCACTTTGGTTTCAGCAAGCACATCAGAAAACTCACATGAAAGACACAACTGAAGTTGATGAAGCTGAAGGTCAACCTTCAATTTTCAGTCTGTGCATTCTTTTCTTACATTTTTCCACTGAACCTATCACTGATTAAGAAATATTTTCTCAGAAGTAGGAGATCCGTTAACTGCTTAAGAAGTGGAAGAAAAGGAGGGATTGCTGGAAGAGGCAAGTGAAACCATTTGACGTTACTCTAGGTTGACATTTGTTTTGATGAGCTTTGTCTAAGCGAGTGGAGTTGTAAATGTTTTCAGGGTTTCTCAACATGGAGTAGAATTTATTAGGGCTTGTGAGAAGTATGGCCGAAACGACATACAAAGTATTGCCTCTGAGATGGAAGGGAAAACAGAAGAAGAGGTTGAACGATATGCTCAAGTGTTCAAAGATCGATATAAGGTTTTCACTAATTCATAATAACGTTCCAACAATGTGTAGTAACGAGGAGAAGGGAATGATTTTAGGCACCATGAATGAATAACCTCTTGGATTAGTGTTGCTCCAGCATTCTCAATCGTAGTGCTGGCTTTAGCAATGGTGACACCACGTTAATCACTTTGATTGTATCTGATTCAGCCAGCACTACGTTACGCCCTGCATCGTTTCCACATTAGAAAATCTGTGCAATTCAAATTCAAAATCTATGCGATTCCACAGAAATTCGATTTCAATCTGATTTTTCAAATCTCAACTCGAAATTCGGATCAATCAGCTCACCTCTAGGGCCCAAAGTGCCGGAAACAGCATTAGCTAACTTATCGATACCGGCTTGAAGTGCCTCTCTGCGATCTTTTCCGTACAGTATCCGCTTCGCTCCTGCTCTCACCACCGAGAGTTTTCTCGGAATTTGAGGTTTATTCCTCTGACCAATACGGTTCTACAAGAGAGAGAAGTTGTTGTATCAAAATACGAAGATTCTGGGGAAAAATGGGAGAAATAATAGAAATGAAACTCACCGGAGAAATGGTTGACGGTGAAACGGCGAACATTTCGTCTCTTTTCTGGGTAATGGAAAAGAAGCGAGGGAGGTTTTTCCAAGGGTTTTAATTGATTTTTTTTCTTTTGTGTAGAGGTGAGCGAGTTTTGGAAATTTTATGACCCGGACGAGTTGAGAGGGACGAGTTCGCTTTTACATTTTTACTAAAGTGTGTGATCTCTGAAAAAAACAAAGGAAAAAGTTCAAAAACATTTTTACATTTAGTCTAGGCCCATTGGCCCACTATAACCCCACCATAACCCTAAATTGCATCATCTATTTAAAGCAACAAACATAAATTTTCTTCCATACAGACACACACCCAAAAAAAAAAAAAACAGTAAAAAATGAGTTCTTTTGATGGAGAGGATCGGGAGAGGGACGTCACCGTGGTTTCTGAAAAAAAATTGAGAGGATTGGGAGAGGTTTTTATCAAGGGCTCAGGAGGAGGAGTCCGCATGGGTTTTCGAACGTCAAACAAATGGATGATCGGTGGTCTTCTTGCGGTGGCCTTTGTGGGATGGGTCGTTGCAAAAAGCTTCCGCGGCGACGGAGTGAACGGAGACGGCGACGGAGTGAACGCAGGAGCCGGCGACGGAGTGAACGCAGGAGACGGCGACGGAGGACTCAACGTGGGTCAAGCTCCGGGGGAGAACATTGCTACCGAGTAAAAACGGTGAGCTTTCCTTTGCTTTTCTTTTTTTTTTTTACAATGTTTCTGCACAAGATTTTGGTTCTGGTCGTTTAGCAAAAAAAAGATTTTGGTTCTGGTTTACGAAAGTTTCTTGTCTTTTTGTGTAGGTTTCAGTCGAAGAAACCATGGCAAACGAACGCTTCTATAAAAAGTACTAAGACTAGTTTCTTTTTCTTTTCTTTTTTTTTAAAAAGCTGTCATATAAAATATTTGGGACGGTGTGCGTGTTTCTTTTGGATGGATCATTCAATGCTTGTATTTGGATCATCGTTCGTAATTAATGCTTATAAATATTATGGATCGTAATATTTGGATGAATGTTTTTTTTTGGATCAAGTTAATTCGGTTTAATTACTTTTTTAATTCGTAATGTTTGGATTACTGACGGTGGATCTTTAGTGCGTCGTCGATCCCAATGTTTTTTACATGTTATAGTTTTTTTTTTGTTTTTTTTGTCAACAAATGCATCTTTGTTTGGTTATTACACATCTTTGTTTGGTTATATTACTGACGCATAGTTTTATTACCATTTATACAAATAGGGAATATAAAGAATTTTTCCTGTTGAATATAAATAATAAATATAAGTACAAACTTTTAGCTAAAAAAAAATAATAATAAAAATTCGGGACAAATAAAGACTAGGCAGGTGCTGGGGGACAAACTCTGTTGTACAAGGCTACACAATTGGCTTCTAAAATTGTAGAAATAATATTCTCTTTCTCACATGGTTGATTTACGCCTCTTCGCCGATTAACTTAGCCAACGACGGCAACTAAATAAAAACAAAATTACCTGAGGAAGAAATTTGTTTACTAAAGCCATAATTAGAATCAGTGTCTAGTAGAAATTCTTTTTCTGAAACTGTTTAAAATCTCCATTGCTTCATCATTAGACAGAAACCCCTACTAGTACAAAGCTTTTATTAAAAAAAAAATTAAAAGGAGACGTTCATCGAAACACAACAATATTCCAAGGAAAAACACAAAGAATGAGTCACAAATGTCATTTTTTTTTGTCGACGTCACAAATGTCATTTACTGAGTGTCATATCTCTTTTTTTTTTTTAGTTATTTATTTAGTGTCACATCAATCTTATAATGTAACAAGTTTTATCCGGTATTTTGAAAACCGGACCAGACCGGCGGTTGGACCGGGTTCAACCGTGAACCGGCCAGCTAGCTCGGGTTGGGTTGACCCGGGTTTGAGGATTTTTTTTTTTAATTTCCATTTCTTTATATTTAATTTTTTATGATTAAAATTTATAGAAACAAATACTAGTTTTGAATGTAGTTAATTTTTGCTATGGTTTAATGTTTTTAATTTTTTTGTACATAAAAACTTAACTATTTCTCATTAAATTTTGTCTTTTGAATAGATTTTTTGTTATTAAAATGATTTTCTTAAATATGTAGCCATGAAGTGAGCACAAAACGAATTATTCTTTCGCTTTTTAAAAAAAAATACTACCTCCGTTCCTTGGAGATTGATTTTCTAGCATATTTTGGTTGTTCCACAAAGATTGATGTTGTAGATTTTTTATATTTTTTAATCAATTTATATTTAACAAATTGTAAGTTCCAAGAAATATTGAATGAGACTATTTAAATTTAGAGAATAGCTATTGGTTCATTGTTATGAAAAAGTTTTTGTTGCAAAAAGTTACATTAATTACTAAACATAATTAATTGTTTCTTAATTTGTGTGAAAATACTAGAAAATCAATCTCCAAGGAACCGAGGGAGTATATGTTTATTCAAATGCTATATTATATATTTGGAATTTTGGATATTATAGTTATACAAAAACTATTTATATTACTATTTTTTAAAAAACTATTAAACCCGGCGGACCACATTGACCTATGACCCCAAAGTTTTTCCGGTTCGGTCGCAGATCCGGTTTTCAAAACCTTTTTTTTTTTTTTTTTTGCTAGGAATGTAAATATCATATAAATGAAGATGTTTAGGCATTACAATAACAATGCCTTAGTTTAGAGTAGCCTTGGGCAAAAAAAAGTAAAAACAAGGTTACAATAGTTTTGGGTTAGATTTGGTATGAACGTTACCGGATCCAAAGGGACATGAGGTGCCTCCATTGCTTCCTCTTCCTTCTAGCCGAGATTGAGTTGCGAATCTCTCTCTCGATGTTCTTGAAGATGATTGATGGCGGGATAGTTTCCGAGTTGTGTAGAACGTTGTTTCGTTGCTTCCAAATGTGGAATATGGTAGCCTGAGCAGCAAGTTTCCTCAGAGTTGAAGGGGCTGATTGGGACTTCCCTTTAGTCCACGAAAGGAGCTCTGACCAGTTGAGCAGTCTTTGGTTTGGTTCTAGTCTGGAGAATATCAAAGTCCAAATAACCTCAGAGAAAGTGCAGGTGAACATTAGGTGATCCCTAGACTCGACGTGAGAAGAGTAGAGGCAGCAATCCGTATTGGCAATGGCACCCCATGAAGCAAGGCGCTGTCTCGTAGGCAATCTATTGAGGTGAGTTATCAACATGTTGAAAGCATGTTTTGGTATGGCTCCCTTGAACCAGATCGATTCATGTCCCTGCATTACTGATTTTCTAGGCCTCATATCTTCCCATGTCCTAGAGGAAGAGAATACCTGTGACTCATAGTTATCAGCTAGCCAGTAGAAAGAGTCCAATTCGGCGGATGCACTAGGGAGAGGCCTGCAGGTTAGGTGCGTATGAAGAAGCATCGCCTCATCTGTTCTAGGTGAGGATAGCTTCCAGCCATGAAGAGTGCATGAGTCAGCAACCTTTGCATTATAAATGCTCTGTTTGATTCGCTTTTGTTGGTTATAATTTGATTCGCTTGCTTATAAATGCTCTGTTTCACTAGTGAACGTCTTCCGTACGTACATTGCTTCTGCATGCATCTAAAAAAAAGTGACAAACTCAAATATTAAATTATTTTGGTTAATCTGTGCTCTCTGTTTAAATGGAGTATATTTCAAAATCAGTAAGCTTTAATTGTCTCCCAATACATTTTTATAAAAATAAAAAATGTTACATCGTATAAGCAAGCGTTTTTTGCATCATATTTGATTAGCTTCCGTTTGGTTTAAGTAATATAAGTATTAGTCTAACTTAATTGTAGAAGCCCCTGGTCAAATCAAATGTTATCCGCATTTTTTTTGTTTTTGCGAAAAAAGATTATCCGCATATTAACCGGGAATAGAAATGAGAATACAATTTTGTACAAAACAAATGTGTTTGCAAATATCCAATTGGAAAAAACTGATTCCTTCTATGCTTCACAATATATATATATATATATATATAAAGTGACAAACTTTGCATCAAATATCCAAGTGGCATGTATTAAATTATTTTGGTTAAAGGACGTATCATGTCATTTTTTGTTATTAAAGTGAGAAATTTTGGTTCAATCTCCTTGTTGAAGATCAGTTAGCTTTTTTGTTATATAAAAAAGTATGGGTAAAGGTTTGAGCTTTACATTTAGCATCTCAATTTGAT
This sequence comes from Draba incana, assembly GCA_963576765.1. Classification (NCBI taxonomy): domain Eukaryota; kingdom Viridiplantae; phylum Streptophyta; class Magnoliopsida; order Brassicales; family Brassicaceae; genus Draba; species Draba incana. The sequence continues at coordinate 14,017,024 of OY755205.1, forward strand.
TTTCTACAAAACTTTGGTGCAATTTAATAATTATAAAATCTAATGGGGGTAACAATAAAAATTAATTTGAAATGAGGACTGTGGTGCAATTTAGTAAGTGGTACAGTAATAGTTGTCCAGCATTACTAGTAAGTGGTTATAATTCGTTTCTCTGCTTTCTTCCGTAAGTAGATTAATTAATTCGTTTACTCATCTCAATTTGATTTTCAACAAAACTTTGGTGCAATTTAATAATTATAAAATCTAACGGGGTAACAAAAATAATTAATTTGAAATGAGGACCGGTGCAATTTAATGCATTAATAGTTGAACATATAGTAAAAGCTTTTTTTTGTTAATAAGTAATCTATCAGCTTTAAGGAAATAAGGAGGAACAAAAAAAAAGTATATGCAAAAGGTATGTTACTTTGGTTACTATCCGAAAATATGTTACACGTCAAAATCGAAACACAAGAAAGTAAAAACAAGGCAACTTTATTTTACCAAAAAAATAAAAACAAAACAAGTCAACTTTATAAACCAAAAACACACAATTGGATACATGGCGAATGCTTAAGAACCAATAATCGAGAGACACGTAAGCTCGTAAGAAGCCCCGCCGAACGTATTGTGTGGGCATTGTCGATGACACGTAAGACACTAGAGGTTCCAACAGAAGCGTTGGGACCTACAAACTAATCGAATGATATGTGTGATCTGAGCGATGGAAACTTTGGGGGGGCGGCACGTGTATTGTCCGTTGAACTGTGTACGGCTACGATATGGATTGGCTGTGGGGTTCATTTGTTTTAAAAAAAAGATTTTGCCCAGCTACTGAAAATTACCAACAATCGTGAAATCGCAAAAAGAAAAAATCGATGAGAGTAAAAAAAAAATCTTCAACTCGTGTTGAAGTTTATTTGAAATTAGTTGAACGGTTTAGTTAAATTGATTACAGTTAGACAAGATTCGAGGCTGACTTTGATCAATAATGTGTTTCAACTTTTTTTGTTTGTTTGTTTTAAAAGGTATATTCAATTGAGAGGTTATTATACTTACTAGCCACCAAATATAGATGTTATAAAACACTCTTTCAATAATATACTTACTTACTAGATCCATGTATTTCACAAAACTGAAATTCTGAAGCTTTAAGACAGAGATGTCTCTTGTTTCCGTTTACAAAGGCCAAATTACAAAGGCAAAAAGAAGTAATCATTATCAAATACAACAGACAACCAATGTCTTTTTTACAAGTCACAATTTTCAAATTGCTACACAACACTCTTTAACAAATACAACAAACAATGACTTGAAAAATGTCTTAAAATAAAATCATTCACAAGCGATTCTGGTTTCAAAGCTGCTCAAGCAAATGGCAAAAGCCTGAAAAGCTGAGATAGGGTAACCATAATCCATTGTGAACATATCTTTCCCAACTTTACCAAACTGCAGTATTATCCGCTCGTTTTGACCATTCGGTGACAATCCCGTGCCACCACCACTAGCCGCTGCCACCAGCTGACATAAGAGCGACAGGGTAACTTCCAAGAGGAACTTTCAGCGAAACTTTTGCGAGACTAGAAGATCGGTTCTTTCTCATCTTCGCAGCTCCTGTAGACGGAAGCAGATTTCCGTCAAAGACAGTGAATTTCGTTCCTAGGAAGTTGGATCTTCGACAAGTTTAGCAAGAGCAAAGTATCAATAAGACCTCCAATGGAGCTGTGTTTAGTTTACTACTAAATGTTATTAAATACTTCGAATCCATCAATAAAAAGCTCAAAATGCTAATAATTACCCGATAAGATTCTTAATCAATACTGAAAATGTTAATCCTTTTAAGTATTCTCCCACACAATTTCAGTTTCAAACCAATGTGTCAAATTACTGAATAAGATTTTGAGTGATCATATATATACGCACCTCACTTTGCCAACGTATGCTTGGCTTCTCCTGGACATATCATCAGCACATAAAGAGATAATGTAATCAGTGCAAGTCGTGTGCTTTAACTTACACGCAGCAAGCAGAAACTTCCCATCATCCGTTAGAGCTGCACACAGACACAAAAAGAAAGACGTCAATCTTGCAGAACCAAGAAACGCGAAAGATGTAACCCGTTGTTACTCTTTCGATTACATAAGAGCCGGTTAAACAAAGATCGATGCTCACAGTTTGTTAACCCGAGATACAAATGATATGATTGCGCAGTTCGATTTCGTTTGATGAAGCATTGAAACATAGAATCTCTTGGAACAGGCTACAAAATGATACAAACCAAGAAATTAAACAACATTTCCATCATAAGCATCTCTATCATAAGAGTTAGCAAGATCAATGATTTTAGAGGGATGGAAGTGTGAATTTTTCAAACCGTTCAAGATCTTAAGCATCTCTATCATAAGAGTTAGCAAGATCTACAATCATTCACCGGGTCGCCTCAATAGATTTCTTCTAAAGAAAGGAATAGCACAAATAGCTCAGGTTTGAAAGTAATCAGTCTATCTCTTCATGATGTTTCAATAGACCCTTCATATGATTCAACCCCAACGACCAACCACAATAGTTAGACCTGATTAAATAATTAATAGAATAAAAAAAAGTAAAGAAACACATAACTATAGCAACTCGAGTCTTATTTTAAGGAGATCATAACCGTGAAAATTAAATCATAAAACATATCCCATGGGTGAGATATACAAACAGAAATCAATCAAAACCAGAATCCTCTCCTTCTTAAAAACCATTCACTCAGTTTATCAGCACATAGAATCGCACGACAGTTCATATCTAAAACAAAACAAGTCTCATTCTTTGATCCAACACAAAAGATTGCCGCTCCAGAGACTGTAACTGAGTCAGTCCTAAAACTAAATCATACAAGCAACAATAGTGGTGGAACATCTAATTGTAGTTCGGGATCAGCTCTGAAGACATTATATTACAAATATGTAATTTCAACATCTAAATTATATTGAAATGGTAAGCAATTCGCCATATAGTATAGATCTAATCAAACAAAAATGGTTCCAATCAAACTTTAATAGCTCAAGCGTCTGCCATTATTTTCAATCACAAAATTGAAACCCTGGATCTTGGCTTCTGATCATTTGCCCGAGAGAGCCTCAATTACAAGCCCTTAAGGCCTTAAGTGCATTCTCGGCTACATCAAAGGTAACATCACTCTCAGCCTTCATATTTACCGATCCAACACTTCAAGCCTCATTGGTAACTCCACACGAATTGGGCCGGTTGTCCAATAACTCGTTGTTCCAGCTGCGGATACTGCATCTTCCTCGGTGATAATCTGATCTCATGGTCCTCTAAGCACCAACTCACAGTCTCACCTTCGAGCGCCGAAGTTGAATACCGCGGCATTGCCAACGTCGTCTCTGAAACGACCTAGTTACGTACTCTCTTGTTAGAGATGAAGATTCCTATCAACCGTGCCATCATCGGCTACTGTGATAACACACCAAACATGTTGAGGTAGACAACCATTTTATTCGTCAAAAGTTTGCATCAAGGTTTTACTTGTTCCACCTACTCGTCGATTGGATGACATATTCACAAAGGGTGTTCCTTCTCCTTTGTTTCTTGACTTACGGGACAGTCTTAGCATTCGGTCCTCCATCGCTACGATTGCGGTTAGAGTATATACAAAGTGACGTAATTAACCTTATGTAAATCCTATAGTCTCTCATGTTATCTATATGTACACGTCAATAATAAGATAGTCGAGACGTTGATTCGTTTCTATTAACAGTTCGAGCCATCTTGGATCACATTCCGCCAATTAGAGAAGAGAAGATTAATAACTACTAAACCTATTAGATTCATGCCTAATATTTTCAAATACAGGTAAACGATTTTTCGTTCTTTGCCCTTTGAAACATTTTCATCAACCATTTTAAATCCAGTTACTTAAACCACACAACCAAGTTCCTAACTCATAATCTACAAAATGCTAATATGAATGTAACTTCAAAATATTCTTTTCTCCACAATTAAGACTTTTTGTCTTGAAAAACCAAAACTTATATAATCATGCGAGACAACAATGTTTCTCTAAGTAACTGGATTGTAGTTGGTAATGTATGAAAGAAAATGAGTTAAAAATGTAGGAATTGGTTTTTATTTAAAAAGAAGCAATAGTTTTCTTTTGATTTTCCTTGAACACCAACACTATTCGTTATATGTATTGTTATCTTAAATTTATTAGCCCATCACAAGAAACAACAAGCATATATAGAAGAACGAAATATGAAACTTTTCAAGAAACAGAAATTAAAAACCAAGACAAAGATAAAGATAATTCACTTTCCCGTCAATTTATGACCAAAACCCACCAAACGAACATTATTCAAGCTTGATAAGTATCACACATTTGTGGTCAATAATTTCCGCCGTTAATAGAGAACGCAAAACTATATTAACTGATCCAGTCTACTCTAAATCTCTTTGCCAAAATTGTCGTCAAATAAACATAAACAACCCTTTAAACTGAAAAATCTGTGTATTTATCTATCTTAAAAGTCATAATAGAATTCTATTTTAATGACCCACAAAGAAGATCAGATAACATCTAATATATGAATGTCAATGTCATTACCTGTTTTTCATCTTCTTGGTACACTTAACTTGGTGATGGATAAAGTAGCTAATAGACCAAGCGGTTTAGCATTCTAACAGTATGAAAGGAGATTTGAATGAAAGCTACTAAAAAGCTTCGTTGCAAATCGAAATTCTCGTGTTCTAAAACTCTGACTTGTTTCATATAGTTTCTGGATGAAAGGGTCATATGACTCATATTAGTGGAGAAGTTGCGGCAAGATATATATTAAAAAGCTAAACCAAGATTAAATGGTTTGCAAGTATGTAATACGTAGGTTTGAGAAAACGTAAACTAACCCTATACAATGATACAAAGTGACCCATACAACACCTCCACCGTCTCATTAAACGAATGCTTAAACCAACCATACCTTCACAATCAAAACTCAAAATGAGAACATAGCAAAAAAAATGAAAAGTTACTTTCCTTTCTATTAAGACTTTTTGTCATGGACACCCAAGTTATACTATGATTAAAGCCAGGCACTTAGTCATCAAGTAAGCATCAACTGGTTTTCTATAACCTCAAAATCTTTTCTGATATATCAACTCCTCCAGAATTAGCTTTTTGCTTGTCCCTAAGCAAAACAGTGTACTCACTCCTTTAAGAACCACATACCTTTGCAAAGCTAATCTGGTGATACTTCGATGTTTCCCTAGAAGCATAGCAGTCCTCCAGATTGAATCCAAACCTCTTAGAGAATCTCAGACTTTCAGTCGCAAACCTCTTTAGTTTAATTAGGTGCGGTCTCATCGAGAGAATATCAATCGCTGGACCTTCTAGATTCTTTCGCTTCCTTTAACACGTTCCTACGTTTCACCCTCTCTCTTCCCTCTGAAACTGTATCCAATTAAGGATATCATAGAGATGCATTGCCCATTTTTGAACTTTTTGTTTCAGGATTTTTTTGATTTTCGGACTTGCACTTTTCTGCTTGAACTACACTTTTCTGTAGACTTTTTTATTAGATCCTTGGCATCTTTATGATCACTAGATCAGCGCTCACTACTATTGTTCTATGGTGAGAGACAGGGTCATGAGGCTTTTTCTTTTTGATCTAGGATATTTGAATTCGTCATTCGGGAAGAAGTTTCAAGAGCGGTCCGTCCTCGCTTTCAAGTGTTTGGAAGCTGAATCAAGTCTTGCGATTTTCAACGCCCCTTGACGAGAAATTAAAGATTCATTAGGTCGGGGTCTGCAACGTCTTTCTGGCGTTCTCCAGAAATCTGAACTCGCTCCGTTAAACTGATCCACTTCCAGTTACCCACCTTGTAAAACCAACCAACATGCATTGGAAATGGTCCTTGAGTGCTGTTCAAAGCAAGTCTAAAGGAGGTTTTGACTCTAAATTTTTTGAAAAATGACTCAAAAACACCAAAAGAAAACACAAAAGTTAGCGACTGCCTCCCCCAGACTTAAACAACACTGTCCCCAGTGTTAGTATAAGCCTAAGATTGGCGAAACAAGATAAACAGGAAACGAAACGAACGAAAAACGAAGGAGAAAGTGGTACCTGGGGGTCGTGTCGAGCGACACGACCTGTGGTGTCGATCGACACTGATGGATTTGGTCGCGTCGAGCGACTTGAAAAGCTTGTCGATCGACTGTTGAAGTTACTTGGTGTCGAGCGATGCTCCTCTTGGTGTCGCTCGACACCACTGTCTGTCACGAATTCTCCTTTGCGTTCAAACGCTTATTCTCCTGAAAATCGACACCAAAAACAACACCAAAACATAAAATTGAAAAAGAAAACAAAAATCTAAGTTAAAATTTAGTAGACTCACAAGTGGGTTGCCTCCCACTAAGCACTTGTTTTCAGTCATTAGCTTGACTGTGTTAGGACTAGGCGTTTGGATCTTCGGGTAGTATTGTACCTCCCTTATCCGTTAAGATGGTTGCAGCTCTGTTTTTGGTTCGATCAGTCATTCCAGCTCCCCCAGACTTATCAAAAACTATTCCTGGGAAAAGTTTCATCGTGTTCTTGATCATTTGCTGAAGACTTCTTCTCCTTTTTCCTCTAAGTCTGAAGGGATGACGATCCTGATTTTCGTGAAAGGCTTTGAGGTCATTTTAAGCTTCACCATGGGTGGATTACTTCTCTTTCATGCAAAAACATCAATAGAAAAACCAAGCTTTCGAGAAACTCGTTGCTTGCATGAGTGCGAAACAGTTTTTTCACAATTTAAATTCTTATTGATGAAAGCAGGAGAATTAGAAATAAGTACAGGAAGTTCATACCTTGGCTCTTTCGGAAGATTCTTAATCATGATAGTCATGGGTAAAGCTTCTTCAACTTCCTGTGATGACTTTCGAGCTCTAGTGAATGGAAGCTAGGGAGTATGAACTCGTTCTTCGACTGATTCGGACGATTTGTGAAGATTTAACTCGGACTGGAAAGGGTGTCGAGCGACGCTGAGGTGGTGTCGCTCGACACCACCATCAAATTCAGCTTCTGCGTCAAGCTCACTGTCGAGCGATGCTGCTTCATCTTCACGTGTCGATCGACACATGTGTTTAGTGTCGCTCGACACTAGCTCCTCAACGTCAGATTTTCGATTTTCTTCAAGTGTCGATCGACACAACTCCTTAGTGTCGATCGACGCTTGCTCTGCAACTCCAAAAATTGCTTTAAACTTATCGAAATAGCCCTCGTCTTCCACTGGAATGGTATCGCAAGCACGCTTGGAGTTAGGATCGGTCTTCGCATTAAGAAACTCTTCTTGCCACTTGATAGAATCAGCAGCTTCAGCAACCTGAACATCCAACTTCTCCACATGAGTTCCCAAAGCTTCGAGCTTCCTATTCAAATCAGTGTACAGTGATTCCAGTTTTCTGTTGAAGTCCTCAGTCATCTTCTGCTGTCCTTCGAGGAGTTTTGCAAGCATATCCTCCATCCTGCTTTCTGATGATTGAGGTGGAGGCGTTTGATACGTTGAAGCACCATAGTTCCTCTGGTAATCATGCTTCTGAAATGCTAGAGATCGAACCGCTGATTGATTCGCGTATAATCGCGCAAAACTGTTAAAATCGGCCAAAGTTCTCGATTCCTGGACAGGGTGTCGATCGACGCTAAAGTAGTATCGATTGACACCAGCATCTTTGGCGTGTCGAGTGATCGATTCTCCATGTCGCGCGACGCGTTGATCTGCCTCGTGTCGACCGACGGTAACACAGTGTCGCTCGACACGACGTTCTTCTTCACAAGAGAGTCTGATTTCCTCATCGCGTCTCAGCTGTTCTTCGTTGATCTGCTCGTCGATCACGTTCCCATCAGCGTCGAGCCTCTGTCCAAGCTCGTTGTACGAGTTCTCTTCTAGATCGAACCATCTTTCGTCCCTCTGAATCAGGATTAACGGCGCATCCATCTTTATTCACGCCTGAAACTCAAAACAAAACAAAAAGAAAAACAAAAATAGTTAGTAAAGCAAATAAAAAATAAAAACCTAGACAAAATCCTAGTAATAAAAATCTAATGGTATGATTCCCCGGCAACGGCGCCAAAATTTGATATGGTTGAATTTACCCTAGACCTACTCTCTCAAATTAAGAGATCAATTGTAGTACTTGAGGTTATCGAATCCACAGGGAATCAGGGACACAATAGATTATATACTTTCAGATTAAGCTAGGCAAAATATAATATACGAATAAGCAAATAAAACAAGATAGATGATAGTAATAAGCTTTAAAACAATGAAGATAAAAGCTAGGTTCAGAAAAATCTCAGGAGAATCAGAATTACAAGTAAATCAGTTATTAGGGTTATAAAGAGCAGTTCTTGAACATGAACACGAAAGTAAAACAAACCAGCTGTCGCTGCGAATATTATCTATGTTTAAACCCTAGACAACCAACTGTCGTTGCGAAATTAGATTGATTTACACAAGCATTAAACTTCAAGTTCAATTGTTCACAAAACCCTAAACCAAATGTTTTTGCGAGTATGAATTTTGTTCATCAAAGACTAGTTCAAGACGAGTATGAACATGTTCAATGAAGCACAAAACATCTTTATTAGAGATATCTCTTAAGAGTAAGTTCTAAGACAAAGTAAAATAAAGCTTAAGCCTAAACAATGGCTGTAAATACGTATATATAGAGGTCCCAAACCGTCCTAAACATAAAAGTAAACATCTGGAACTTTTGGGCTTCGAACGAACTTTTCTGATAAGAATTTGGGCTTGGATGAGCAGGGTGTCGAGCGACACCATAGATGGTGTCGATTGACACTAATCTTCAAATCGGCTTCTTTTGCTTATTAACTCATCGTGTCGAGCGACACACTTGGTCACGTCGCTCGACACAGCTTCTGATACTTCAATCAGAACTTGCATCTTTGTCATTTCATTCCGGGAATGCTCCAAAACCTCCAGTAAACATCTTTTATGCTCTAGACGATCCAGTTCCTGTAAAGACTCTAAAAACACTTGGAAAACACCAAAAGACTCTAAAACATGGACTTATATCATGGTTGAAAACCGGTAAAAACTATGATATATCATAAATTACACAAAAACCTAACCTTATTAACATATTTACGACCCAACCAACGTAGATCCGACCCAGATCAATACCGGATCCCCCTTAAATCGGGTTAAAATCGCCCAACTTCCTTTGACGGTTTTTTTTTTCAATTCTCGTCGATTAAGTCGGAAATTCGCGGAGGTTTTGAAACAAAAACACAATATCTTTGAAGGGATTACTCGGACAACCGAAACAAAGACCTTCGAGTAATTGGAAGAAGTTTTGTTCAAATTTCGTAATCTTATTCTCGATTTGAGTTCAATTTGAATTTGATTAGGGTGTTTCGTCGATTTGGAAACTAAATTCCATTTTTAACCCAAAAATGGCACCATCACGGAAGAGGGCGCGTACGAAGTATCCGCAATATGGACTTTCAGATATAGATCCAATTGCGGATGCACCAACTGCAAATGGACCAATTGCAGATGCACCAACTGCTGCGGAATCTCCAATTGTTCTGTCCGTGTTTGAACACGGTGGGAGTTCAAAAGAAGCCGCCGAAAATGATGAAGAAGAAATCAGTCTTGGAGAAGAAACCGGCGAAGATGAAGAAGAAGAAGGTACTGAAGAAGAAGGGGTTGGCGAAGAAGAAGATAACACAAATGATGGCCACGAAGAAGAAGAAGAAAATCATGGTTCTGATTCAGAGGATCTAATGGTATGTGATTCAAAACTTTGTGAATTGGAACCAAAATAATTTGGTTTTACTACAGATTACTACGTATTACTATAGTGTATGGAAACCGTAGGAATTACTAGACATTACTAGGTATTACTATACAGAAAAATAAGGATCCAATTTCAAGAAATTTGTTGTATGATTGCAGGATATGTTTGAGGATCCTTTTGAGGATGACATTCCTTTAGAACCTGAATCTATGCGCTTTCAACACACCCACTATACAAGGCAAATAAAGATTCAATCAAGGTGTTTTGTCAAGGAGGCAGTGGAGGCTATTAATGACATTCTAACGACTAGAGAGAAGAGATGGTTTCATAATCACCCGCAATTCAAGCATTTCTTCCACATGCATTTAGAGACAAAGAATAAGGTCCAGGGCATGTGGTTGCTCATTCTTCATACGGCTAATCTAGCATCAAGAAGGCAAGCTTGGTTTATTGTGAATGGTGTTCTGATCTGATATTCTATCAGAGAAGACTCATCTCTGGTTTATACTGTCACAATTATCCACTTCGATGGCAAAGATTGGGCAGTATAGACTTTGTGGGAGAGCAATTTGGTTCTGGGACAACCATAACCTATGCAGATGTGAAGAAGATGTTCTTGGAGATGAAGGGTGTGGAGGGTATTACTTTTGGAAAAAGGTTGCGAATGGTTGTCTTGTACTTCTTATGTAGTGTGATTTGTGGAAAGACAAGGAGAGAAGAAGGAGCACCTTCTGTTGATCCTTTCTTCCTTAGATAAAAATATTAAATGAGTTGAAGTTCCAGATTCCTTACATCCTTATCTTGCTCGCAAGTGTAGTATTTTCGATGAACTCGATCAGGATCCTCGATGTGAGTCTTAAGTACAGGTGGTTGCCCACAAACACATCGGGTCGGAATCCCTGATGGAAATTCTGGAAAATCGTATTCTCCTTCATAGTGCATGGCCCAACTAGGTCCATCCAAAGATGAGTCGCTGATGTCCGAAACCATGGTTCCTCTACGCTCCTCTATGAAACAAAAAAAAAATCCCCAAATCCCAAAATTTAGAACCCTAATTTCAAAATTAACCCTATGTGAGGTAAAGAATGAGTGAATTGAACTTACTTTCGCCGTAATTGAGTGCAAATCGGCCGGAATTGATGAATGGGGGTTGGAGCTTCACTCTCTCTCTTTGTCTCTCTCTCCCCGACGAAACCTTAGTTTTTCAAAGTTGGGAAAGAAATGGTTTTTTTTATTTTTGAGGGAAATGGTTTGTTTTAAAACCAAAAATTGCAAAAATACAAAAACACATGTAATAAAACGGAAAAAACAAAAAACATGTGCGCCATAAAACATGTGCGCCGTCTTTTTTAACACATAGTAGTCCCTAGTTTCAGAGTATTACATTGTTGTTCATTGTTGTCTGTTTAGGGTTTTTGCTGTTTTGTTAGTTGTTTAAGGGTTTAGAATAGGCCTGGGACTTCGGTTAATTGGTTCTATTTTTCGGTTTTTCAGTTTTTTCGGTTTTTAAAAAATCCACCGAAACTAACCGAACTTTTTTCGGTTCGGTTCGGTTCAGTTATCGGTTTTTTTGGTTAACCGATTATAACCGAAGTTTTCGGTAAATTGGTAAATTTTCAGGTTTTTCGGTTAATTTCGGTTAATTTCGGTTAATTTCGTTTAATTTTGGTTAATTCGGTTCGGTTATTTCGGTTATTTTTGGTTGATTTGGTCTAAATTGGTTAAATTTGGTTACTTTTGGTCCAAATTGGTTAAAATTGGTTCTAAAAATTAAAAAAATTAATAAATTAAAAAACTTCGGTTAACCGATCGGTTATCGGGTTCGGTTCGGTTAACCGAAATTTTAAAAACATCATACCGATCGGTTATGAACAGTGAATCAGTTCGGTTTCGGTTCAATTTACTTCGGTTCGGTTTCGGTTCCCAGGCCTAGTTTAGAAGAACAAATTTTAGTTGTCCACTTTATTTTTGAAACTTTTACCACATTTCCAATGTATCTATGAAATAATATGTCCAATAACACATTTTCTATGAAAATTTGCATCTTTTGGTAGTAAACACTATCAAACTCATCTTATTAGTATATGGTTGTTTATGGAAGATAAACAATTTGTGTGTTACAACTGATAAAACTTATTTTCAATTTTTTTAATTTAATTCAGTGTAAGTACTACAAGAAAACATGGATTTTGTGACTGCAATATTAGTAGCCATTTAGTCGCTAAATCACAATTTACGACTGTGTTACGACTAATAAGTGCAGTCGTAAATACCTAGTCGCTAAATTCATTAGTCGTAAATATAGTCGCTAATTTACGACTACGTTACGACTATTTCATGTTGTCGTAACGTTGTCGTAAATTAGTCGCTTAATTTTACGACTACATTACGACTAGTTTACGATTAATCTGCATGAACAAAGGTGTTCTTGTTGGAGTCGTAGTGTAGTCGTAAAAATTAGTGACTACTTTACGATTACGTTACGACTATTTTATGACTGTTTAACGACTATTTGGCGACTATTATTTGATTTGATTTATAAAAATCGATTTTGATTTATTTGATTTTCACATTTAATTTATGAAAATCTGATTCGTGAAACAAATTGGTAAATCGATTTTGATTTATTTATTTTTTTTAATTTGAATATACACAAATTAAATCAAATAAAAAACATAGATCAAAAAAATTTCTAGTTACATAAAAACAAATAGATCTAAAAAAAAAAATAGATCTAAACAATTGGATATGACGACAAAAAAAAAACAATTGGATCTCGCCGGTGGTCGATTGGATCTCGTCGGACTGCTTCTTGCCGGTTGGATCTCGCCAGATCTCGTCGGGGCGAGACCGGATCTCGTCGGCAAGAGCTTCTTCGCCGCGTTGACCGAGCCTCACTGTTGGCAAACTCGCTGGAATCGAAGCTTCAGTCGCCGGAATCGAAGCTCATTTCCTTGCCGCTCCTCTCCATCGTGAAGCTCCTCTCCATCGCCGTGAAGTTCCTCCACTGTGAAGATCCGTGGACCTCCTTCGCCGTGAAACTCCTCCCCTTCGTGAAGCTTCCGTCGTGAAGATCCTCTCTGCCGTGAAGCGCCTCTCCGCCACAAAGATCCACCAACATCGACTAGGGATTTGAAGCTCCCCGGTGGTGACTGTCATCGGAGTCATCGGAGTAGCTTCGCCGGCGGTTTTGACGGAGGAAACAGTCTTGGTGGAGGAGGCGGTCTTGGCAGAGGAGTTGGAGGCGGCGGTGGTTTAGGCGGAGGTGGTGGTTTAGGTGGAGGAGCTGGTGGTGGAGGTGGAGAAGAAGTATCGTGAAGGAGAAAAGAAGAAAAAGAAGAAGTCTTATGAGAAGAGAAGAAAGATCTTGAAGAGGAAGAAGAAAATAAATTTGGATCTCGAGAGAGAGATTGTATTGTGAAGAAGAAAAGGAAAAAAAAAGAAGAGATGGAGAAGAAAGAAGTCGTAGGAGAAAAGGAGAAACGGAGAAAAGAAGAAAAGATAGTGATTTGAGTTTTTATTGGGGGAGAGAAAAATTAAATTTGGACCATAGATTAGAATTAATCAACGGTTGTGGGGAGTCATCCACGTGATGACTTATCAACCAATCATATTTTTTGTGTTTTTTTTTTTTTTTGTATGATAATATGTATAACACAACTTCGGCTCTGGTTTTCCCGTATCCTCGCTCCCCGAAAACGTTTCTTCACGAAATGATAAGTCTCATTTCTTGCTGCTCCAACATTTAATTTCGTATTTGTTGGACGAAATAAAAAAGTACGCCTATTTCTGATGCGGTTTTCGTTTCGTTCATCTTCTTGTTTGCGTCGTCTTCTGAAAAAAATATTCTCCGAAAAATCCAGAAAATATTTTTGAAAATAACTATAAATAAATATTATAGTTATTTTCTCGCTCATCCGCCATCCCGAATTACTTATTATTTGTTTTTAATAAATAATTTCGTCATGTGACGTGTTAATAATGATTTTCTCGCTAAACCTACCCTAAACCTAAATCTACTCTAAATCTACCCTAAACCATGAATCCAAAACCCTTAATAAGATTTTGTCATGAGGATAAAATTGGGATTTCATAAAGGTCCAACAAGGACGACCATCAAATCATCTGCTTTAAACCCTAAACCTTGAATCTAAAACCCTTGATAAGGATTTTGTCATGAAGATAAAATCGGGATTCTAAAAGGTTCCAACAAGGGTGACCATCAAATCATCTACTCTAAACCCTGAATCTACTATAAACCCACCCTAAACCCTGAATCTACCATAAACCCTAAACCCTAAACTCACCCTAACCCCTAAATCTACTCTAAATCCACCCTAAACCCTAAATCCAAAACCCTTAATACAGATTTTGTCACGAGGATAAAATCAGGATTACAAAAGGGTCCAACAAAGGCGACCATCAAATTATCTACTCTAAACCCTAAACCATAAATCCCTAAACCCTAAACCCTAAACCATAAACCCCTAAACCTTAAATCTAATCTAAATATCCCCTCTAAACCTTGAATCCAAATAGTAAAACACGTGTCTTTGTACCAGTTTTTGGCGACTAAAACGCGATTTAGTCGCTAGTTGGTCACTAAATTTGCGACTAAATTGCGACAAATAGTGTTAGTCACAATTTTGCGACTGATTTGAGACTAATTATTTAGTCGCAAAATTGAGTAGCAAAAATTCTGTTTTCTTGTAGTGTAAGTTTGTAATTTTTTGTAACAAATTATCCCCAAACAGTTACAAAATAGCTACAGATAAATAACTAATAAAACTAATAGCCAATTGTATCTTTCAGTAGCTAAAATTTGCCACAATACACATTGGTAACAATTATTGTAGCTATGGTAACAATTATTGTATCTTGTGGTTCTGATACATTCTCTTCAATCTGTCAGCAATAGGTAGATACCACATACGACTATGTAACTACTATTTTACGACTCACCGTTTTAGTCGCATATTAGTCGCCAATTTAGCGACTATGTTACGACCCGCCACTAGAATCGCATTTTAGTCGCCTATTTGGCGACTACTTGTCGACTATTTTCCTCGTGTGACATTTAGTCATAAATTAGTCGCTAATTTACGACCACTTTTACGACTACTTTATGTAGTCGCATTACACCGACTAATATACGACTAAATATAAGTAGACGTAACATAGTCGCTAAACAATAGCTAATTAGTCGCCAAATTTACGACTACAAATTTAGTCGCCAAATATAGTCGTAAAAAGCCTGTTTTCTTGTAGTGAAGATAAACAACAATTATAAATTTAGTTCCTATTATTTATAAGTTTTGCTTACTTTATATTTTTTGAAAATAAAATTACGATTAATTATTAAAAATGCAATTAAAATACAATTAATTATATAAAATTTTTTTAGTTATTTAAAATTCAAATATTAGCCAACTTCAAACACAAATAACGATGGATATTTCAAATAACAACCAAATTAAAATACACATAACATAGCACTTATTTGTAGTACGAATACAAGAAATAGTAGTTCTTAGTTGTCTAGGAGATTGTAAGAAACAAAATACATAAGAATCATGACACAACACTTGGGCCACCTTCTTCCACACTAGTAGAGGTCATCTTCCTTCTAGGGGTTAATTTTCTAGTCCTTTTAGAAGTCCCTTGAGTAGTTTTTTGAGGAGTCCCTTTAGGAGTTCCTTTAGGAGTCCTTTTAGGTCTCCCTCTTGGGGTATTTTGTTGAGTACCTTCTTGGCTCTCAAGGTCATACATCTTCTCTTTCTTCTTCGGTGTTTTGGTTGGGGTTCTCTTTTTGATGGAAAACTTCTCATTCTCCCAATCTTTATTAGCTTCATCTTCTGTTGCCTTAGGTTGTTCTTCCAATGTTCTTTGATCTACTTCGTAAAGATTAAGAGCATTACAAGGAATATCGAAAGAAATATCTTCTTTCTCGTAATTCAAACCAACTGAACTACCTTGGTTTCCTCATGAAACTACAACATTAGCCTTCTCCAACTGTTTCCTTCTTGAGAAAACACATTTCCCCAATTGATTTTTTTCAACCTCCACATGCAATACACTTCTACGATTCTACGATTATTTTTATCCCACAGAAAAACTCTTGAACAATAGTGGGTACATTTTCTCTTCACTTGAAATCCATTCATACCCATCTCCGTTTTTGACATAATGTCCACCATACTCAAAATAGAGAGTTGTGCTCATTGTATCCTGGAAAAAAAATCAGAAAAACTCATTAAACCTACTGAAGTTAAATCAGTTATACCATCATAAAAACCAGTTGTTCAAAGTATTTCAGTGTTCCTAGTAATAGTAATACCCAGAATTCCTAGTAGTACCCAATGTTCACCATAATACTCAGTGTTCATAGTAATACCCAGTGTTCCTAGTAATACCCAGTGTTCATCAATGTGCATATTTCAATCCGAGCCCCAGATCTTTCTTTTATGATTGGCATTACGGTTCAAATATTGTGTCATCACAATACTTACCAATCCAAATTTCTAATCGACCCAATTACAATTGGGACAATGTGCATGCATAGAAATAGAAATCCAATTCAACCACATCCATTTGGGTATTTTGATTCTTGATTCGAACTACCAAAAATTGGTTAAATAACTAACAAACTACTTCGATTAGAGCTAACATTAAGATAACTCACCTCAGTTAAGCTTCAACGACCTGAAATGGAGCTAGAGTTTCAAACTGAGCTTCAATGGAGGATGAGTTTTGGATTGGTTTTGTCGGGGAAGAAGAATGTGGGTAAGCAATGTGATTGGTCAAATTTATGTTTTTGTTTTAATTTTTTTTTTTAAAATTCAGTTAAGCTGGTTTTTGGTCTTTTCACCACTCACTTAATGGCACAAGGAAAAAAGGTCTTTTGTTTGTGGCATTTCGGGTTTCATCAAGGTTTTTTTATTTGGGTTTTGCTGATTATGGCAATCAAGAATCTGTTTCCTTTTGCATTCTATTTGTTTCTTAAATAGCTGATTTACTTTATTTGAAACTAGATTTAAACCCCTCGCGATGCGAGGATAAATTGATTTATAGTAAATAATTATGGTTTAAAATATTTTAGAGAAAAACATACCATATTTCTTAATTTAAACCTTAACTTATTATATACTATATTCTTAATTCAAATCCTAACTTAGATAATGTAATGTTTTGACCAAAAAAAAAATTTTAGATAATGTAATATCTCAAATTATAGGTTCATATGTAATTTTAAAAATATAGTTTCATAACTCATATAGTTTGAAGAATTTGGAAATTACTAAAGTATACATACTTGATATATATAAATATAATTTAAATCATTAAACAATTTGATATAACAACTAAACCATTCGTACATGTTTTGACGATCCTTCTTTGATGCTATTTCGTAAACTAAACATACCACTAACCAATTTTTTTTATCTTTATTTTATGCTTGTTTATTTTCCATTTTAATTTCTTCCTTTTTAAGTAATTAACAATTTTGGTATTGGAAAATTTACATATGTAAATAATTGACATGTATCACAATCTAAACGACTACTTAACACGTGTTGCGATCTCGTGAGTTACAATTATAATAAGATCTCCTTTATATAATAAGATTATTTTCCATTTTAATTTATTCCTTTTTGAGTAACTAACAATTTTGGTATTGGAAAATTTACATATTTAAATAATTGACATGTGTCACAATCTAAACGACTACTTAACACGTGTCACGATCTCGTGAGTTACAATTATAAGAACTCTCCTTTATATAATAAGATAAGATTATTTTCCATTTTAATTTCTTCCTTTTTAAGTAACTAACAATTTTGGTATTGGAAAATTTACATATTTAAATAATTGACATGTGTCACAATCTAAACGACTACTTAACACGTGTCACAATCTCGTGAGTTACAATTATATAAACTCTCCTTTATATAATAAGATAAGATTATTTTCCATTTTAATTTCTTCCTTTTTAAGTAACTAACAATTTTGGTATTGGAAAATTTACATATTTAAATAATTGACATGTGTCATAATCTAAACGACTACTTAACACGTGTCGCAATCTCGTGAGTTACAATTATAAAAACTCTCCTTTATATAATAAGATAAGATTTATAGTAGAAATTTTTTTTAAAAAAAATAATAATAATTGTAGTAGAAGTAGTAGTTTTTATTTATTTACAAAAATATGTTTGTGTGTTGAGTACTCCTTAAGACATTTGCTTTATATATTTTGATATCCAACTAAAAGATCAGTCATCTTCTTTTTTTTTTGGTCGGAAAATATCAGTCAACTTTGTATATACACATAGGATGACGTAAACAACAACATTTATGCATATAATTAATTTAACTTTTTCCCTTATAAATAATGTAAAAACAATATTTTCACAGTTAAATAGTCTTATGCTAACATTAAGAAACATACCTTTCTGGTGGTTAAGAAAATGATAAACCAATGGTGGCTGAGAAAATTGGTGGGCTGGGTAAGATTCCGTAACAATTAGGAAAACATATATAATTTTTTCAAAAAATATTAATTAAAAAGTTCTTTTGTTACATGCTTACTAGATTTTGACCCACGCCAAGCGTGGGAATATAAATTTTAGTTTATTATAGAATAAAAATATATTGTTTTACAACATGCACACCAAAAAAGTATCAGATAAGTAATTATGTCTGTTAAAAAAATTATTCGATCGATTTTTAAATCTTGAGTGTCTTAATATGTGATAGGTTTTACGTTTTAAGTGTATACAAAATATAAAAATGAAAGAAATTGATTTACAATAACGAAACTAAAAAGCGAAACATTATCTTATAATGTATGACTAAGAATGTAATCGAGTGATATACATCTTATATTTACAAAAACAAATGTTTTTCAATAACTCTATAAAATGATTAAAATCTTTTTAAACCCAACTTTATCATTTTATCACTAACCAAAATACTACTAATTGAATCGGTTTGAGTTTTCTGGTATGGTAATAGATTTGGTAAGTATATATTTTTGTCATCAATGTCGCATATATATTAGATATATTGAAATATATAAATATTTCCACCATGCCAAATTGAAATATTTTGATTGGTTGATTTAATTAGTGTGTTCCTTAAGATCCTCTTTGAATGACACATATGATTAATATGTTTCTTAAGACTCTCTTTGAATGATACCTAGGATTTTTAACTTTTAGTGTCTTCTCGATTAATATATATAGGATTGTGTGATTTTATTTCTAACTTATTTTTTGTTGTTTTTGTTTTTGATTAAGATTTTATTTATGTCCACGACTTTTTATTACAAACACCAACATTTTGTTACTCATAGTTTGTTATTATGTGTATATAAAGGAAATTGGTTAGACATGTATCATGAGAGTTTTGTAAAAAAATTCACTAAAAACATTATGTGTTTATTGTTAAAGTTTTAGACTTTTGCTGTTGTTGGTTTAAGACTTTGTTTTTGCTTTACTAATTTCTATTGGTTTTGATCAAAAAAAAATTCAATTGTTTGAAATTTTGTTAAGAAAATAAATATAAAAGGCCAATTTTTTCTAATCCACCTCGGACCTTTAGAAGTCTTGGCACGACACTGAATGCGACAGTAATCTGAAAGGGTCTTTGGAAAAAAAAGAAACTGGAGAAGAACTAGAAAGAGCTAAACATTATTCGAATTTCAATGACTTTGATCAGCTCATAGAAGAAAGCGGTTTTGTTGTTTGTCAGACATGGGCTCTTTATGATACTGATGGGATGCCAAGATTGTATGCTCGGATCAGAGAAGTTTCAGTTCCCGGGTTCGGTCTTAGTATCACATGGCTTGAGCCTGATCCAGATGATGAGGAAGATAAAAAGAAGCGAGACAAAGAGTTACCTTTTTCTCTTGGTATGTTCAGGCCTGGGAAAAACGAGAGTATAAAAGATCAAAGAAGGTTTTCTCATGTGGTTCATTGCAATGAAGAAAGTAGTGCAGGTGAATTCAGCGTATACCCAACAAAAGGAGAGACATGGGCAATCTTCAAAGGTCGCTACAAGTCTCATGTGGGATATTTTTACGATATTGGAAAATGTACGAAAAAAACACTTTTTTACATATATGCATATGACTCTATTCAAGGATTGAGATATTAAGTAGTCCTGGAGCCAAATTCTCACCGCAAATATGAGGATGAGTTTGTCGAGGTATTGTCAGACTACACTGATGGAGCTGGTGTCTATGTGGCATACTTGCATAAAGCAAAAGGCTTCGCAAGTGTGTTCTTTCGAATGGGAACTGGTTCGGCAGAAATATTTCGTATTTCACCTCACAGTTTGTATCGCTTCTCTCTGTAACACCCGCATTTTTTTTTATTAAATAGCCCGGATTAATATTCCCATAAATATTAATCCTCAACGACTATAATTCCTAACAATTACTACGCGGAAGTTCTCAAGAAAAGCCAATCATATCAATTCCAGAACCCAACAATCACGATACAATAACCCATTCAAGAATTAAAACTAACAACCTACAACATCAACACCATTCGAGTCTAATTCCAAAATCATTCTAACAACCTAATCACAATTCACAAATCCCTAATCATCTTCTTCCTCTGCCATGATTCCGCGATCACAATTTCTTTTACCTGCAACACATGGGAATAAGAGTTGCGTAAGTATTTCATAAATACTTAGTGAGTTGCGCATCCCGTCTACCGGCGTAACAAGTAGGCTCAGATAATCTCACACAACAACCAATAAACCATCACACAGCACAATTCACAACTCAACAACACAAACAAACACTTTTCGGGTGAACAGTACCTCGTGTCGAGCGACACCACAAAGGTGTCGATCGACACGACCAAAAATTCGGTGTCGAGCGACACCACAAAGGTGTCGATCGACACACGACCTCACTGTTCACCGAAAACGAGTTTCTCCTCTCTCAACCCGATTCCGATGAACACGAGTCGCAAACCTGCACGAAAAATCACGACGATACAACCACACAATCCACAGAAATCACAACCATAATCATCACACGAAAACTCATCCAAACAATCACAATACACATCAAAAATTATCCTCATTGCCTAGAAACCGCGGTCACAACTCACCTTAGCCACAACGGTGATTGGATTTGGTTTAGAGACACAAGAACAGCCACGAATAGAGCCACAAAGCCACGAAACTCACTGATCACCCGGAATTAATCGAGACACGACAAAGAACAACGATCCTACGGATTCTAAACACTCAAAAAACGACGTCTCAAGGATTTCTTTGCAACAATCCTCAAGAACACATCTTTTCTCTCTCAAACTCTCTGATTTCCTAAACACGACGGCTCAGGGAAAGGCACGCAACCCTAAGCCTTTAAATACCCATAACCGAGCCCGAAACTGCGATTAAAAATCAATTCGGTTCGGTTCTGCAATAGTCATGTCGAGCGACACCACAAACTGTGTCGATCGACACCCGCAAATCCTTCGTGTCGATTGACACAGCCCCTGTGTCGCTCGACACGAACACCAGAATTTCCATTTCTGGTTCGCGGACGTTACAATTCTCCCCCACTACACTGGATTTGACCTCGAATCCCAAGACACGAGTCTACACAAGACTCCACTCTGGCCGCGCCGGCCAAAACCACTGGGAAAACACGCATAATCCCAAAAATCCACAACTTAACCCACACTACACACGCGTTTCTAGACATTTATTACGTTTTAACTCATCTTTACACACACACGCACCAGGGAAAACACTTCCCTTCGAGAGAACTCCCGTCTCTCAGCACTATAGAGGAAACCACCGTCCCAATATAGGCCCTCCGTACTATAAAGGAAACCACCGTCCCCATATCCGTACACAGGAAAACCACCGTCTCCTGGAGAGAACCACCGTTTCTCAGTATGTATACAGAAAACCACCGTCCCCGATACAAAATCTGGAAAGCCACCGATCTTCAGATCATGACTCCTCCATAATAAACTCTAAAACGCCTACCCACAACAACAACAGAAACCAAAAAGAAACGTGCAAGGCTCCTAGCCCAAAATACCAGAATGCAATGTTTCCTAATCCTGACTAGGTCTGCCCAACTGATCGCACAACAATCAAACAAGAACATGTACCACCAGATGTAGACCCAGAGTTGGATCAATCGATTGTGCAACAATCAAACAAGAACATGCACAACCAAGACACTACATCCGATATCCCGGTCATTGAAACAGAACGCACAGGAATATCATCGAGGTCTGTATTCCGTTCCATCCTCATGCCACGGTCAGCTATTGATTACTCTTACTTACCGTCATCATCACACTCTCAGGACGTCTCCCTCGAGGTAACGATGCCGATGCCACTCCATTCTCACAACGTCTCCCTCAAGCTCTGGCTCCATATAGGAAAAATACTTCCTTAGAGTAATCAACACATACGTGAACAAATGACCAAATCTGTGTCGATCGACAAACGACCACAAACTGTGTAGATCGACACCCGCAAATCCTTAGTGTCGATCGACACAACCCCTGTGTCGCTCGACACGAACACCAGAATTTCCATTTCTGATTCGCGGACGTTACACTCTCGTAAGGTTCCTTCCGTCAAACTAGCTGGAGCTAAAGGAAAAGGTGTACGAGCTAGACCAAACTGCATTGCCAAAACCAATCGAAGAGTTCACCGTGCCTTCATACTCCGAGAGTAATACAAAGTCCAAACCTCAAGCCATCTACTTTGCTATCAAGGGAAATGTTTTTCAAACTGGCAAGATTTGGTCATTTTATAGAGATGACGACGAATGTCCTCTGTACTATGGCAGGATTCAGAAGATCACTTATACTTAGGCAGATAAGCAGGATCCAGTATTTAAACTACACATAACTCAGCTAAAGGCTACACCTTTCCCCCATGATGTCATCTAGTGGATTGACAAGCAAATGCCTATTACCTGTGGACATTTCTACGCGAGAAAAGTTGTCGAAATAATTACTTACTACATATCATGTTGCACATCAGATGAGGCCTAACACCTCCATGGACGGAGAAGAATATACCATTTCCTCTAAGATTGGTAATGTTTGGGCGATATACAAATACTTGACTAATCACATTGATGTCGATGACTTGGAAGAGAATTGGGACTATGATGTTATCGAAGTTCTTGATGACGCCTTGGAGTACTATAAGGTTTTACTTTTGGAGCTTGATCCACATTTTTGTAAAGGTGTAAATACGATCTTTCGGGCAGTTAAAGAGTATAAGGATAACCCACTGGATGTCTCAGAACCGATATTTACAATCCAAAAGTCCAAAGTATTCAGGTTCTCGCATCAGATTCCTGCTTCCCGTGTAACCAAAGAGGAATATGGAGATTTAGTAGAGCTTTATAAAGTTGATCATAGAGCAGTGCCTTTAAACGTGTTGATTGAAGACGATTGTATGTAGAACAAAGAGATTAAATTCCTTTTTATGCTTCCTTTTAGGTCATTATTTGTCAAACTCTGTTTTGTTGTTGCTCGTTTAAGATTTAAGGCATGCAAGTTAATTAGGCTTTCTCCATGGTTCATGTGTAAATCCTCTTTTGTGTATCCATGTAGCAACCTGTGTATGCAAGTTAGATATGAATTTCTACTAATTATCTTTATTGGTATGTTGATTTATCAAAAGTGTAAGGAATTCAAAAGTTTGGTCCTTTACTTTTTTTTTTTTTTTGGTCGAAATTTGTAACATTAATTAAATGCTCAAAGAGCTAGCGGTTACAACCGGAGGCAAGCTCAACGGCAAAATGATAAAAACAAGCAATGCGATAAAGTTAAAGATAGATGCGTTAAAGGACGAGGCTTGCTCGACGAAGTGAACCAATCCATAGAGATAATCCACTTGATATCCTAAAACAAGTGTTCGAGGGAACACTAAGTAGTTGGGTTCAATACCGTCGTTGATGCACCCTAAAGAAAGGGTTGAAGATCGGCCGTAAACCGTTGTAGTTGATGAGAGACTTTTGCCCGGCATGAGAAACGGATCTCGAGAGCCGTCGACAAAGTCAATGTAGGTAGGCCTTAATTGCCTAGATTTAGAGATAATATCCATATTTAAAACCCCTAAGCTTAATGGGCTGATTAAAGATTTTTGATCATTTGAATAGTACTCCTGGTCATGGCCCAGAACTAGCAGCGTCATCTTGATGAATAAATCTGACCATGGATGTGCTTCTGGCTGTTTGGTCCTTTACAAGTTAGTACTTTAAATGGTTAGTTGGTCTTTGGCTTGCGTAAGCCATGTGGTGTACAGATTTTATTATGTTTCTCAAATTGGTGTTTCCAATTGAATCTAGTCAACCCTTGACTTCTTGTTTTTCAAAACTTATTTGATGAATTCTTGTTGGACATAAAATCCTCTAATATTGATTCAAATAATTTCAAATCTCCATTAATTAGTTATAAGATCTTATATTATCCAGATATTTTTCTTCATTTTTTGACATTTTCTCATAAGGGTTAATTTGGCTAATAACACAAAAAATTAATAATTAACCACATAGCCAAAACCCCTAAAATTAATAATTAACCACATAGCCAAAAACTCTAAAATCTTTTCTCATAAATATATGGAATTAGACCAAAACTATAAAATTTGAGGAGTAGGTTGGACCAGTTGAATTTTAGAATTGAGCCTAACTAATATTTTAACAAATGGTAACAAAGTTGACCATTTTTCACACATGTTTTAACAAAAAAAGTGTAATATCTTGTCAAGTAACTTGTCATTGATTAATATAATATGACATGCTATTTGTTAAATACACACAAATTTCAGTAGTTTTTTAATAACAGATATGAAAATAGATAGCCAACTTATCTAATGCATATAATGTACTGTTTTATATAGTCATTATTATGAGTTTCGTCCAGCCTAGTGCTCACTAATCCAAATTTCAGTAAACCATTTATATGGTGATTCATCCTAGTTTATGCCGACCACATAATACAAATGTTAATGACTTTGGTTATAAGAGAAATGATAAATATGAACCATAATTGAACTCCGGTTTAGGCTTCAAACTAAATATTGATTGTTGTCTTTTGTAACATATAGTTGTATAGTCTCCTATTCTTTAGTTTTGTAAATGGATAAGACCCTTAAGAAGTTAGTGTCAGCTTGAAGTTGTGTTGGTTTGTTGCAATTGATGAGAGCTTTATATATCTAAAAAGTAACATTGAATTTTGGGTAGCAATTATCAAGTGTAATTTGGGGGAAACTTTTTTTTATAATCGGTGAAAGAAAATTAAAAAGAAATTATGGTGAGAAAAAAGAGATTTCTAGAACCTTTTGGTGTGACATATAACGACAGTAAACATACATTTCTAGTAGACTTCGAAGAGTTTTCGACTAGATATAGGGTCACGGTTTTGCATCTAAACTAGATACAAGTTTTGAGTATTTTTTTTAGCAAGATTAGGATCTTCCGATTATACAAGAATTAAATCGATTTAAGTTGTTAAAAAAAGATTATGTTGGACATGAGCTGATTTCTCAAAAAGATTAATAACCAAATTGATATTTAATTGATTATTGATTGATTAGTTTTTTAAAAGTTAAAAGTTATTTTGGTTTAATATATCTTGGTTAGTTCTAAATCAAACAACAAAAATTTAATTTATTAAACCTAAACATTTTTAATCTATCATATTTTTTTAAATCTTATTATACAACATATGTAAGATTTATATTTACAATGGGAAATGGTTTTTAAAAAAAATATGTATGAATGATATTTACTTTTTTTATTTTTTTTTATATACAAATGATTAATTTAGGTATTCTAGATAATTTATCACTTATTCGAATGAATAATCTTAATTATTTCATCACAAAATTAATACTTTACACTGATATATATAAATAAAATCGAGCTATCCGATTCAAAATGCTCATACTTATCATAGACTAAAACCCTAAAAAAGCTTTTGTACCCATCTACTAAAGAGTTTAGTAGGGGTATAAAAGTCTTTTTGCAAGAAAACAAGATGACCAAAGTGCCATTTTATTCACAAATTAGCCCATTTTATTCACAAATTAGTAGTAATTTAGCTAAACCTAAGGGGCAAATGTGCAAAAAAATAAGAATACAAAGTTCAAA
The DNA here is from genome assembly GCA_963576765.1 of Draba incana. NCBI lineage: Eukaryota > Viridiplantae > Streptophyta > Magnoliopsida > Brassicales > Brassicaceae > Draba > Draba incana. Next base: position 14,042,973 of record OY755205.1, read on the forward strand.
TGGCCTCAAAGTTTATAAAAATTACAGAAAACCCAGCGAAGCATATAAACCGTGGGATGTGTTTCTCCCACAAACGAAGACGAAAGACAGATTCTCTCAGTCAAAGGAGACAGTTTCCAACGTCGTGAGCTTTGACGGTGGCCTTCTCGTCTCTCTCTTTCTCCCAATTCCGGTAAGTTTTCCGACCTAATCTCTACCATTTAGTCTCTCACTCTCCACTTCGCCTCTGCTTCCATAAATCGTTCATTTGTTCTCCTTAATTTCGTCAAAAATCCACTCTTTTGCTTCTGAATCGGAGAAATTCGCAGCCTTTAATGTGTTTCTTTTCATGCCGGAATTGTCTGTGTTCGTTACTTGCTTCTTGTGTCATAACTGTTTGGTTTTTTGTTCTCGTGTGTTTTTTGGCTTTAGACATTGTTGAAATTGGAAATTGTTGTTTGTAGGTATCTCTAGGGAATTGATTTTGAGACATTGGGTTTTGAAATATGAGTAACAAAGACGAGGCTCTTCGAGCCAAGGATTTAGCAGAAGTTTCGATGAGCAAATCTGATTTCTCAACCGCTCGTAGAATCGCAATGAAGGCTCAGAAAATGGATCCAAGTTTGGAGAATATCACTCACATGATAATGGTTTGCGATGTTCATTGTGCAGTGTTGGAGAAATCTGGTGATGAGTTTGATTGGTACAAGATTCTTCAAGTTGAGCCGAATGCAGATGATAATACCATCAAGAAACAGTATAGGAAGCTTGCGCTTCTTCTCCATCCCGACAAGAACAAGCTTCCCGGTGCTGAATCCGCGTTCAAATCGATTGGTGAGGCTCAGAGAGTTCTTCTGGATAAAGACAAAAGGAGGCTTCATGACATGAAACGCAAACCGTTTAGAAAGCCTGCACCAGTACCGTCGTATCAACCGCAACAAGCCCCTGCCACAGCTTATTACACTAAGTCTGCTTTCCAGACGAACATGTATACGGCGAGAAACAGCTTCAGTACCGGTTTGAGACCCGAAAACCAGCAAAAACCTCAAGCTCAACAACCTGACTTCAGTGGTGGACTGTTCTTTTGGACCTCATGCGCCTACTGTCACGAGAAGTATAAATTTCAGAGGGAATTTATCAACAAAGTTGTGACTTGTGTGAATTGCGTTTGCGGTAAGAATTTCGTTGCTTTTCAAGAAAGTCCACCTGTTCAGACGACATTCCGTTTTCCCCAACAGAACACGTTTCCAACCCAAGATGGTGGAAAGGCACCGGCTCAAGAGACTAGCAAGGCAGCTCAGAAGCAGCCGGAAAGTTCTGCTAGAATTTCCCCAAGAAAAGAAAGTTCTAGAGCAAAAAGATCTGGTACTACTGCTGCTGCTGGTGAGAACATGAATGGGAAGAGAAAGAGGAAGAAGATAGTTGAATTCAGTGACATCTCTTCCAGCAACAGTAGCAGTGAATGTGAAGAAGTTGCTTCGAGTGGGCAGCATTCTCGGAGGTCAGTGCGTAGCAAGCAGCAGGTTTCATATAACGAGAATGTAAGCGATGATGACAATAAGCAAGAGGATGCAGAAAGTGCTGAAGAGTCTGATTTCAGAAAGAAGTCAAATGGGAATCATATGTTTCCAGAAAACTTGCCAAACGGTTTCAACAGGAAGGGGAAGGAGAAAGAAGACCATGTGGGAAGCTCTCGGGATTCTCGTGCCTGCAATGCAGTGAATGATTTAAGTTCTGAGAGTGGATCAGAGGTAGAGATTATCGAATGCAGTGATCCTGATTTCAGCAACTTTGAGAAATCGAGGGAAGAGAGGTGTTTTAAGGCTGGCCAGATCTGGGCGATGTATGACAAGGGTAGGATGCCTCGATATTATGCCCTCATCAGAACAGTCCTGAGGAAACCTGATTTCATGCTTAAATATACATGGCTAGAGGCTAAAGCAGATGATCATAGAGTAAAACAGTGGGTTCGTAAAAAGTTGCCTGTCTCTGTTGGTAAGTTTGAAATTGTTGGAGATGAAGAGGCAAATGAAACTCCAGCCTTCTCTCATGTGATCCACTGCAGAACAGGGGGCGCGAAAAATACTGTCAGTGTATACCCAAGAAGAGGAGAAACATGGGCTGTCTTCAAGAACTGGGACATGAATTGGTCCTCTGGTCGTCGGCATTCTTTCAATGAGCATGAGTATGAGTATGACTTCGTTGAGATCTTGTCAGAGTATGTCGAAGGAGTTGGAATAAACGTTGCAATCTTGCGTAAGGTTAAAGGCTTTACAAGTGTCTTTTGTCGAATTCAAACAGGTGGTGGATCAGACGAAAGTCGGATTCGGCATGATGAGATGCTTAAATTCTCCCACGGCATTCCCTCAACTAAATTGACAGGACACGAGAGGAATGGCGTTCCTGTTGGTGCTTTTGAGCTCGATACAGCTGCATTACCACAAAAGATCGAAGAAATAGAAGTTGTCCCTGCCTCACGAGAAGCTACCATGTCAAACCAAGTCCATAATCGCCCTTCGCCTTCATTGGAGCCAGACTGTGTTATCATTCCTAGTTTTGAGTTCCATGACTTCACCGCTGAAAGATTAGAGGGAAAGTTTGTGAATGGCCAAATATGGTCATTGAACTGTAAAGAGGATGGCTTGCCCAAGAATTATGCTAGGATTCAGAAGATAGAATGGAAGCCGGTATTTAAGCTGCATATAAAGCATCTCGAGCTGGAATCACTTCCTAGGATTGTTACAAAGTGGAGCGACAAAAAAATGCCAGTTAGTTGTGGAAATTTCAGGTTGAAAGAAAGCCAGGACGAGACACTCACTAAAGTGACTGGATTTTCATATGATATTAAGGCTCAGCAGCATGAAAACAAATACACTATCCTCCCAAAGACTGGTGAAATTTGGGCAATGTACAAGAATTGGAGCAAAACAATCAAGGTTTCAAGCTTGAATAGGTGTGAATACGAGGTTGTTGAAGTTCTTGACGACAATGACAGCTACATAGAGGTTATGATGCTGGAGCGGGTGCATGAGTACATTTCGGTCTTCAAGGAAAAGAAGGAAGGAGGCATCGATGTTAAGAAATCGATCCCAAGGTCTGAAATGTTGAGATTCTCACATTATGTTCCTGCATTCCGGCTAACTGGAGAGAGAGAAGGAGTGCTTAGAGGCTTGGTTGAGCTCGATCCGACTGCATTGCCCCGTAACTTGCGCAGATCTTAGATTAGTTCTGGTAGGGAGGTTTATATCGTTAGTAATGGCTTTTGCAGTTTGTCGAAAACTGTAGTTTTCAATTTTAGGTTCAGACGTTAGCTTCCATCGAAATATGTCTCTTAACTCCAGTTTTAGTCGACTAGAAACTGTGAAATCATGTTAGTGAAAAAACCCTTTTGCTTATTTCCTGCTCATTGCTACGTTTTATCACTTGTGTGTGTCATCAATGTCTGCGAAGCTTTCTTTATGTACTATTTGGTCGTTTCTCGTTTAAGTTGATGAAAAGCACGTGGTAGGTTAGTGACTAAAATCAACTAAATTGCAAGTTATCACAATAAGGGCGTTTGGTCTAGTGGTATGATTCTCGCTTTGGGTGCGAGAGGTCCCGAGTTCGATTCTCGGAACGCCCCTTTTTGAACTCATATTTTGATGAATCTGAGAAGTATAAGTCAAATCTGCATCCAAAACACCTCTTCTTCCACTTGATGGTCTCATTAATTACACAAATTCATTGTAATTCATACAAAATGTACAAAGAACTTGTATATTATCAACAGGTCTTACTGTTTCAGATAAACCTATATATATTCAGCAATTTACCCTTTTCATGTCCAAGCTTTAAAGAAGGGACAAAAGAAAAGGGAAGAGACTTTCTTTATACTAAGCTCGGATTCTGCGGAACCCGTACAAGCCTCCGAGAAGAATAACAAATGTACAACAAGTTAACGCACATCGCCATCCCGAAACCCAGAATCCCCGCGAAAAGCATTGAATAGATAATCGGTACACCAAGCTGAAAACCAAAAAATTCTTTCCGTGAGACGTTTTCCCAACTATGCCTGAGATGACTTGATTTAAAGTAGTGAGTTTAGTATTTTACTTACTGTAGCATATAAGAGATGAACAAGCAAGGCCACCAGTGCAAACTCAAGAATTGCGTATGTCCATATGTATTCTCTGATAGCTACAAGTTTGGATAATAACAATTGACTGCAAGTTAGAGATGAAAAAAGAGGGACTTGGGTATATTCTTTAGGGAAAGGTATTATACCGAGGATGACGGCAAAAGTTGAGGCTAAGAGAGCTAAGGTGAAAGAAAATGGCCCCGCGACATAGATAGCCTGTGTATTCAAGTCACGAATCTACACAATACATAAGAACCTCTGTCATGTTATCTTTGTAATGAAAGTGTCTGTATTCAAATACTCAGGATAAAAAGAAAGAAGCATTACCAGTAAATGTTCTAGGAAGAAGAAGTAGCAGACTGTGCTGATGAGTACAAGTATTACAAACTCTTGACCGACACTGCATCAGTTATTGGAACTTCAAATTGTTAGTGTTCTTTAAGGAATTCCTGAAAAAAATTGAAAGCATTCTGATGTACCTAATGGTTTGCGGCTGTGGATTCTGCTGAGTGAGTTCCCGTCTATTGGTAAGTTGATTAATTGTTGGGACACGAAGCAAAATCACTGGTAGGTTTCGGACTTCTTGTCTGCAAACATCGCAGATTCGCGTTCCTTTTGTACTGAACCACTTAATGGCACAGTGTTCATGAACGAGTCTGAGGTCTCCTTTGCAACTGCACTCCATTTTCAGTGTGTTACCTTCTTCGCAAACATCGAGACAAATCCTGCACACCGCTTCTTCTTCAGGGATTTCTTCTTCTGTTTCTTCCGCAGCAACTGGAGTGATTTGATCTGCACAAGAAAGAAACAACATTGGAGTTTGAACTTTCCATTTCATTGATCAAAAACCAAATTTCTTTGAATCAATCTATTCACATACCGCCACTTGCTTCATTTGAAATGTGATCAAAAGAGACAGCTCGCACAATCACTTTGTTTCTCCCGGGCATAGACAAGGATCTTGAAACTGATGGATGAACACCATCTTTCTGCACCAAACAAACTTCAAATCAACTTCACTGAAGAAAATTCAAAACTTTTTGCACACAAGAAACCAACAAAATCAGACCGTAGAAAAAACCGATAACTCACGTTCGATCTAGGTTGTTCGCTATTCACAAGAGGTGAAGCAGACGGTGTAGAGATAACGAGAGACAATTTAGCGGCATTGGTAGAAGGAAGTGACAAACATCTTTTCCAATAAGGTGAAGTGATGGAATTTGTAACAAGAGCAGGCTTTTCAGTGGTTTCTGTGACACTAGGACTTAGTAGCGATCTTCTCTCATAGTTTGGTAAAGAAGCTTTCCTTTTCAAACTCATATTTCTCAAGATTCCTAAATTTGGCATAGGTCTTGGAGGTATTTGGTTTGAAACATCCACTTGGCTTCCACTTGGTTGGTGTAATCTGGACACATCTTCACTAGATTGTTCTTTCACCTAATTAAAAAAAAGATAGAATTTTTCAGACTGAAAATCAAGAATTCTTCTACATGATGCAAATTCACTGAATTTCAGATTCCAGTGATAAAACTCGCGTTTCCTACTATAAACAGATAAACCCTAGATTTTTTTTTCTGGTAATTGAGCAAGATAATGTAAAACCCAGATAGGTTATAGCGATTCTGCAAACTAGCCATATAAAATCAAACCGATACAGAGAGATTTCGAGCTTACTAGCAAAAGAAAGAAGTAGAAAAACAAAATCTAATTTCGATTACCTGAGAAGAAGAGGGAGAATCTATGGCGATAACAAAATTTCTGGGCGGTTGTATTGCGGATTCTTGCATCGTAATAGAACCAATCAAAACCAAATTTTGAAGAGATTAATATATTATACGGAATTATCAATCATATATTCTGAGCCACCGAGAGAAGCAATCTAAGAGATTGAAAAATTTGTCCTTTACTTAATTTTGTCCTATGATTAATTACTGGTATTTAGCTAAAATCAACGAGTGAAAAGGAATTTGACTTGTGTGTGTGTGAATGCAACTATGCATGCATTCGAATCCAGCATTTAATTACTACTCGTCTAATTAGTCTAATTAGTCAAAAGAATCTTCGTATTAATTGTATTTCCTAGGGGTGGGCAAACGGGATTCGGAACGGGAATTTTCGGGAACGGGAACGGGACGGGTATTTGGGAATCAAAATATTTGTCCCATTCATGTCCCATATAAACTTCGGAACGGGTCAGGATCGGGACGGAACGGAACGGGAACGGAACGGGAATTCCCAAAAAAAATATGACAAAAGAAAATTATAAAATCTAAATCACGTCCATCACATTGAGAATAGCAAATCCGACAAATTAAATGACAATAGCAAAATCCAACAAATTAAAATGACTTTCAAGATTTAGTTTCATAGTACTACCAAAATGCAATTGAATAAACTAATCTTACTAAATTAAAATAAAATTCTAAGTAGACCAACACTCTCAAAAGTCAAATCTCAAATATCCAAAAGATAAAACAAGTACATAGATAAAATAAGTAGGAATATTGATCTCATTACATGACGGAATCATATACTTAAGCCAATAAAGAAACCGTATACATCATTGATCAGTAACAATAAACAAAACATAATAATTGAAGAAGAGATATCAATCAACGTTGATAGAAAAGAAAAGAAAAAAGTGGAATAATAGCACTTACGTTCACATGAGAGATCAAAGATTAAAGGAAGTTATGGTGTAGAGTTTGAAGACTGGATGATGCGGCGGCTAACGTAGGTGTCGAAGTCAAAAAGGTTTAATAATCGTGTGATTCGTGTTTTACAATTTTATATAAGACAACTTAGAATTTTACATATAATATAATATTAAATAAGAATTTGTAGCATACAAAAAGAGTTATTAACATAGTAACTTCTATGAAAAATTAAGAAACTCATATCTACTAAAATATATTTTTATACTAGTAAATATTTATTTCGGGACAAATGGGACTTCGGGAATTCCCGTTCCCGTCCCGTCCTGTCCCATTCCCAAACGGGAATCACTCACTTGTACCATTCGGGAATACAATCTAATATGGAACGGGAATATAGGATCGGGAATGGGACGGAACGGGACGGTTCGGTACGGGACGGGAATTATGCCCACCCCTAGTATTTCCCCTGAAACTTTAATAAGGAAGACCACATTGAAAACAAAAACCGAACTAAATTGTTTCAAACCGAACTAAAGGCTTAGTTGAGGTCCCAGGAACTTGACAGCCATAATACAATTGTAGTCATCTGGATAAGGAGCAGGACATGGCCACATTGGTAATGATTTGGTTTTGGCAACCAGGGAGAGTTACAAGAGGAGGCAGCGGAATGTGTATCGGATCTGTAGCCGATGCAACCGGGTTTAGATCATCTTGGAGACGCAGTTTACCGTCTTTCTTCAAAGTAGCCACCCAGCCATGAGATGCACCGATGGGTACCCAGTCATCATTAATAACCAAACTTAGAGGCAACTTTTTTGGTAAATCATTAACACCGCCGTATCTGAGGTTTCCGTAAGGATCAGCGCGACGATGAAACAAGGAGGGGTTTGAGTTCGGAGCAAGGTTGATGAGGAGAAGCCATTAGAGGTAGAGGATCTGACCAACACAGGTTTCCTAAGGCAGAGCTTGGATGGCTGGTTGAGAAGCAGAGACATAAATAAGAATAATAATAATAATAGTGATAATGTTCTTAATGAATAACAAGAGATTTGCCCTAAATGTTCGTATTCGGCTTGGGTTTTTCAAGTTTAGTCCCATTTAGGTTTTAAATTTTTTTGGATTTGAGTTCACTTCTGTTCTTTCTAGTTGTGGGGACAAGTTCGAGTTACTATTTTTTTTGGTTATATTCGACACCTTCTAATATCCGATTTTTTTCAGAGTTTTTACATGAAATAATAAAAAAAATTACCTTTTCGAGTTCAAGAATTACTTTTTTATCTGGCTCATCCAAAAAGACTCTCTCAAGTAACAAATAAAACTGTAAAAAGTATACCCAAATTGGGCCACTCGATTATTCTAGTAGGCCCAAACTGTATTCTTCATCATTTGAGGCTCTGAATAGGCCCAATTATTCTTTTCAGCTACTCACCTGGTTTTGTTCTCTCTATCTCTCTCCTCCTTCCAGTCAGTCGAGAATCAGCTTGGATGTTTTAGCCCTGAGATACCCTTAACCATCTCGGCATGCGAGGCATTGGTGTGCTTAAAGCTCTATCGCGTAAGCCTAAATGATTTCGAGAATCTTTCTTTACCCTGCGTCAAGATTATCTACTTAGAAGACTGTAGGGGTCGGATTCCACCCTACGAGATTGATGTAACGACAAGAACAATTCTACCAACTCCAGATGAAATCTTAAACGGGCTTAAAAGAGCCCAATGTGTAATTAGGCCCATAATAGAATTAAATCCATGTTTAAAATGGGTTTAATGATATTATGGGCCTAAAAGCTATTTATGGCTTAATGGGCCTGGCCCAAATGTATTATTAGCCCTAGTCTAAAAACCTATAAATAGCTCATTGTATTCACCCAGAAAGGGAGTCAGAACTTTTCAGACAACAACATCAATAAAGCTTTCTTAACAGCTACTGCAACAATCTCTACATTTTCTGCATTGTGATTCACTCAGAAGTCTCGCACCTCTCCTACAACCCTTACAAATTCAATTGTGCGAGTTACAACTCCTACAATTTGGCGCCGACTAAGGGGAGACGTGCGACATTCTTACTCAAAAGAATCACAGTGCAAGTTACCTCAGCGAAGGTGACAAGCAGCGCAACATAGATCGCACCAGTGGCGAGCAGCAGCGCGACGTCGACATATCCAGCAATGCAGCACAACATAGATCGCACCAGCGGCGACGAGGAGCGCAACGTCGACGGCAGTAGCGGTAACCTGCAGCGCAACATGGATCGCACCAGCGGTGATCAGGAGCGCAAACGTCGACAGCAGCAACGGTGGCCATCAACGCAACATCGACAACAGCAGCGATAAACATTAGCGCAACATGGATCGCACCAGCAGCGACCAGGAGCGCAACATCGACAGCAACAGTGGCGACCATGAGCGCAACTCCACATAATCAGCAGCGATTAGCATTATAACGTCAACAACACTATCAAAGACCAGTTAAGCTTCAAAGACCAGCTAGGCAGCATGGATCGCCAGCAGAAACTAGCATACAAACATCACAGCGACTACCGCGACTAATGCGTAGAAACCTATGGTCAAGCGCACTACAAAAGAACGCATATGATGGGAAAATAGCGAGTAGAGTTGAATGTAGCAGCGCTAACACCAAGCAGGAACACTATTCTCTCGAACACATCGTCGCTCTTCTCATAAGCGGATTGTCACTTCCTCTCGCAAATGGATCATCGCTCCTCTCGCAAACAAATCGTTGCTCTTCTCCCAAGAAAAAATGACGCTCGTCTCTCAAGCAAATCGTCGCTTTCTCTTCTACATGCATAGTCTCTCTCTCATAAAAGGATTGTCGCTCCTTTCTCAAGAAGATCTTCACTCCTATCTCACAAGCATCATCGCTTTTCTCATAAATGGATCGCCGCTCCTTTCTCAAGCACATCTTTGCTCCTCTCGCAAATGGGTCGTCACTACTCTCGCAAATAGATGATCTTCGCTCCTCTCGTAAACGGATGGTCACTCATGTCTCAAGCAGATCTTTGCTTCTCTCATAAACGGATCGTCGCTCCTTTCTCAAGAAGATCTTCGCACATCGTCACTTCTCTCATAAACAGATCGTCGCTCCTCTCTCGCACGCATCGTCGCTTCTTTCACAAATGAATTGCTGCTCTTCTCCCAAATAAAAATAACGCTCTTCTCTCAAGCAGATCTTCGCTCCTCTCGTGAACGGATGGTCGCTCATGTCTCAAGCAGATCTTTGCTTCTCTCATAAACGGATCGTCGCTCCTCTCGCAAACGGACCGTCGCTCCTCTCGCAAACGGATCGTCGCTCCTCTCGCAAACGGACCATTGCTCCGCTCGCAAACGGACCGTCGCTCCTCTCGCAAACGGACTGTCGCTCCTCTCGCTAACGGATCGTCGCTCCTCTCAAAAACGGGTCTTCGCTCCTTTAAAAAAAAAAGGAGACTTATCTAAACAGTCTTCGCTAAACAGACTTCTCTAAAATAGTCTTTAAAAAAAAAGGCAGACTTATCCAAACAGTCTTCGATAAACAGACTTCTCTAAAACAGTCTTTAAAAAAAAAGCAGACTTATCTAAACAGTCTTCGCTAAACAGACTTCTCTAAAACAGTCTTTAAAAAAAAAAAGCAGACTTATTTAAACAGTCTTCGCTTACATCCTCTACGGATAATCTAAGTCATTACTTCACTTGAACTACGAAGCGGCTTGACCCCTACAAAGGGTACATAGGCAGCTCATCTTAGGATGAGTTCAGCTGTCCCCCCTCCTTAAAAAGGGGGGGGAGTGGGGTACGTATACTCGTATACTCCTATCTCTCTTACTCAACTTTCTCGCAAAATCAAACAAAGCAAACTTATCTGAAACAGTTTCCCTTGTAATATTTAAAGTCTTTACAAAAGCAGACTTCTTTCAAAACAATTTGCGATTACATCCTCCGTGGATAAATCTAAGTCTTAACAAAAACAGACATTCAACCTCGCTGCTGGCCACAGCGACGGTCTACTTTCCAAGCTTCAGATCTGACTATTACATCCTTTGTAGGATTAAACAGCGCGCTATACAAATGTATAATGTTCATTACAGGAGCGTGTGCGTTAGAGGAAAACGTATGCGTAAACCCAAATGTTCATTTCGAAACCCAACAGACAAAACGTTGGTTGCATCGCTAAAAGTAATCATTACAGGAGCGGACGTGTTCTCGGGAACATGTCTGTAAACCCAAATGTTTACTCTAAATCCAACTCACTGAATCGTTGGTCGCAACACGACAACATGTTCATTACAGGAGCGGGTGCGTTAGAGGAAAACGCATCTGTAAACCCAAATGTTCATGTCAAAACCCAACTAACATAACATTGGTAACTTCTCTAGACAATATTCACTGCTGGAGCAGACATGTTGAAAGTAACTTAGCTGTAAACCGTAGTGTTTATTGAAAAATCCAACTATCTGAAACGTTGGTCTTAACAAAAGAAACATACTTGCTGCTGGAGCAGAATTGTTGGTGATAACATTTCTGTAAACCAAGGTAGTCGCAAAGAAAAGAATTCATTTCTAGAACAAACAAGTTCGACATAACAAAAATTGCGTATTACAGAGTCAGGACAAAGCAAAACAAAGCAAGAAAAGGGTGCGCCGTAAACAGCCTCCACAACTTGTTTGGCTACAACCTCGGTAACATAATTTGAAGAATCCCTGTCATTGCACGAACTGGAAGAATTCGAATCCAAATCAATCTCCTCGCGGAGCAGGAGCAGCCGTATCTCAAAGCTTGGTCGCGATGTCCAAATCATGAACTTCTTGCTTCAAGCGTTTCCTCTCAGACTTAGTTGTGACATCTCTCCCGCGGCACTTGTCTTCATTTTCCTCTACAACATCCTTCAAGATAGCAACTTGATCGTCCGCAGCATGCTTTAACATCTGGAACTCAGCACAAACTCTTCAAAAATTACTAAGTGGACGAGTCTGCAAATGGAAAGACACCTCGTAATTATTGGCCAGCTCGTTGAGCGAGGAAAAGAACTACAAAAAAAACAAGTCGTCAAGCTCGAAACAAATGAAAGATGCTGCAAAATTTGTCAAAGAATTTGGATTATCCAGCAGTGGAGGCCATGCTCGAATAAGCATCTTTCCTCGTCGTTTCTCTTCAAAGAGGGAACTCAGTTCCTGGGAAGACGATCCTCGATAATAATCGGTGGCGGCAACAAATTTTTGCTCACACTCCCGACGACGCGGCTTGGACGGAAGAGTAGCAGTAGTACGGGCTCTAGGGATTGACGACGATGATCTCCATGCTCGATCGGGTGCGTACATCGATAACTTTGATCTCTAAGCTTAATCAGCTGCGCACAACAACAAAGGCAGTAACGATTGATGGCGACGATCTGGTTTGACGACGATGATCTCCATGCTCGATCAGCTACGAACAGCGTTGACTTAGATCTCAATGCTTAATTGGCAGCTTTCCTCTCACGTGCATATACTTTTCTCCCGTTACTCGACATTTCTGGTGAAGAATTCAACAAATGCACTTTAAAGCGACGAACAAGTGCATCTCTCCGGAACATTTCTCTTGGCGCTTAGCAAAGGCTCAACAAACATCTCTCCGGAATCATCTAAGTCTGGAACTATTCTCGAGCCGCTTTTATCCATTTGACGATCACACCGCGAATCTCACACAGAAGCTCCGGTGTCAAGACGAGATTCCGCAGACGACGATGAAGCACTTTCGAGACGGCTAAAGCTCCTGCTTTGGTGAAGACATGAAGCTCCTCCGGTGGTGGCCAGCTCCGACGATATCAATCTCGTCAGATCCAAGCTCCTCTTTTGGTGACGGTTCGAGCTCGCACGATGACTTGCGGTGAGCGGATCACGACGACTTGCGGTGAGCGGATCACGACGGATCTGCGAGTCAGATTTCAGCGAATCACGACGAACGAAGACGAATCTGCGGGTCAGATTCCAGCGAATCACGACGAACGAAGACGAATCTGCGGGTCAGATTCCAGCGAATTACGACGAACGAAGACGAATCTGCGGGTCAGATTCCAGCGAATTACGACGAACGAAGACGAATCTGCGTGTCAGATTCGACGATGTAAGGTGAGCGGATCACGACGGATCTGCGACAGTGGCGATTGGCGACGACAGTGGCGATTGGCGACGACGGTGGCGTGAAGACAAGGCCGAGATCGGCGAGCTCCGGTGACCTCTCCGGCGGCGGCAGACCGGAAACGTAGGGAAAAAAAAATAAAAAATAAATTGTTGATCAAACCGTTGACCGGTTCTGTTGACCGGTTCTGTTGACCTTTGACCGGTTCTGTTGACCGTGAAAAATCCCGATCGTCGCTTCTCCGTTCGTCGCTGCAGCTAGGGGTTGAAGTCTTCTACCCGCCGCACGAGCAGCCACCGTACGGATAGCCCCGGAGCTTCCAGTTGACACAGGCGTCACGAGCAGCCACGAGAACCACCGACGATCTCGACGACGGTGGCGGATCTCAACAACGAGCTCAGCGGCGGAGATGACGATGGGTTCCGATTCATGCGACGGTGACTCTGGCTTGATCGACGGCGGGCCTAAGCGACGACAGAGCCGATCTCGACGATGTTGCAGCGACGGCGGCGGCGGATCCGAAGCAAAACTCCTCAAACGACAGCCACGAATGAAGCTCCAAACAAATCGACGATGACAGATGCAGATCGAAGTTCCAGTCGGCTGCGACGGCACGGCAACCTCCGGCGAGCTCCGGCGGCGCAGATCGGAGGTGGAGAAGAAGAAGCAGAAGATGACAAAAAAAAAAATCACTACGAGACAAAAAAAAAAAAAATTTACCTCGATTTCTTTTACTTCAGGGAAAGAGGCACGGTAAAAAATTTCACTGCCAAGGAGGCCTATTTATACTTGGGGATTCTTAAATCCCTAGGTTTTAAGAGAATATTCTGAAAGATTTTCAGGAAATATTCCAGAAGATTTTCAGGAAATATTCCAGATATTCTTCTAATGGCTTCAAAATTCAACAAAGCAAAGTCCATCAGTCTTATCGGCCCACTAGGCTCATTCTCAACAAAAGAAGTAAGTCAGGAAAACACGGTAGCATCGGCTCAACACGGAATATCTGAAACTTCCCGAGTTCGATGACAAGACGTCAACGCCTGGCTGCTTCACGGTCCATCACATCAATCTCAAACTTTGACAGCTTTTATCTCGGCATCATCATAACTCGATACTGCCAAGCTGGGGGGCTAACTGTAGGGGTCGGATTCCACCCTACGAGATTGATGTAACGACAAGAACAATTCTGCCAACTCCAGATGAAATCCTAAACGGGCTTAAAAGAGCCCAATGTGTAATTAGGCCCATAATAGAATTAAATCCATGTTTAAAATGGGTTTAATGATATTATGGGCCTAAAAGCTATTTATGGCTTAATGGGCCTGGCCCAAATGTATTATTAGCTCTAGTCTAAAAACCTATAAATAGCTCATTGTATTCACCCAGAAAGGGAGTCAGAACTTTTCAGACAACAACATCAATAAAGCTTTCTTAACAGCTACTGCAACAATCTCTACATTTTCTGAATTGTGATTCACTCAGAAGTCTCGCACCTCTCCTACAACCCTTACAAATTCAATTGTGCGAGTTACGACTCCTACAAAGACGTTGTATTTCCTAGCGATGCGGCTGCAGAGACACTAATCTCGTGCTCTCCGGTTCTCGAGGATTTGAAAATATGCCTCAGTAGATACGATGTTGTAATAGTTCTACGTGTCTGCTCACTGTCGCTAAAGAGCTTTACTTAAAACGAGCGGGGCCTGTTTATGCTAGAAACAGTGCACCACATTCAGTTGTGATTAATACTCCGAGGCTCGAGTTTCTGAGTCTTGTAGATTACCAATTCAAAAGCTTCAACATAATCAGTATGAGTGACTCTGTCAAGGTTGATATTGATGTCAACTTTGAGCAGATGGAAAGAAATATCATCTATAATCTTCTCAACAATTTTTCAGGTGTTGGAGATATGACCATCTCATGGAGAACTCTTAAGGAGGTATATGGAACTGAGTAATTACAAGCTCTTAACTTTTCCCATTATGGTTGTTTTTTCTCACTTTGTGTTATCTTTTGCTTGCAGTTTATCTATGGTTTCCAGGAGAGAGTCCCACTCCCCAAATTTCATGACTTGACCCGTTTGCGTGCTACAATGTGCTCAAACGTCTCTCTGGTAGTATTGCCCATCGTTCTTGAGAGCTGCCTGAATCTGAAACATTTTACCTTGGTAAACCTGCTTAAACATTGCAACTCCTTTCTTACCTAAAAAGGTATTTTATCTGCTAAATTTGAATTGTGTGATTTGTGTGTTGCAGGAATTGGTACACGATCATCCAGTGTCAGTGATAACTAGACTCTCGACTGTGCTGCCTCGTTGTTTGGTGTCGTCCCTCGAATACGTTGAAATGGAAAGCCCGATCACGAAGAAAGCAACGGAGCTGAAACTGGTTAGATACTTTCTCAAGAACTCGACAACACTCAAGAAACTCGTTCTACGCTTGAATCAGTCTTCTGGAGAGAATCACGAGCCTGGCCTCTTAAAACGACTCTTTGAGTATCCGAGGCTCTCAAGTTTGTGTCAGTTTGAAGTTCTTCCAGTAGTTCCAACTCCGGATCTGCCGCCTGGTTGGGTTTATGTAAAGCCCACCACCAATAGGTTCTAAATCAGATAAGAAACTCTTAAGCAAAGTATGTGATCAAACTCTTAACACACTCTTAAGCAAACTCTTAAGAAAATCGTAATGCACTTTAATTAAAAATAATATTTTTACTAGTTCTTTGACCAAGGAGACGATTACAAGAAGAAAGATCAAAAATGGCAACGAGGTTCTAGAATATTGGA
The DNA here is from genome assembly GCA_963576765.1 of Draba incana. NCBI lineage: Eukaryota > Viridiplantae > Streptophyta > Magnoliopsida > Brassicales > Brassicaceae > Draba > Draba incana. The sequence goes on from OY755205.1 coordinate 14,058,615, forward strand.
TTTAGTTAAATTAGCGTTACGGGTTTAAAACGTACTCGGATTTGATTAGTACGGAGAAAAAGAAGGTTTCATCTTCGCCGGAATATTCCATCTCCGGTAAGTCATTTTTCACCTTTTTCTCTGGTCATGGAATTCAATTTAATTTTGCTGATCTATGTAACTGTAAATTCTAGTTTAAACGATCTAGTCAAGGATCGAGCATGTCAATTTGTAAACTAGGGTTTCTGTCAATTTGTAAAATTGTGATAATTCGTATCTGGTGATTTGATTTTCAGAGAAAGGCGTTGTTGATACAAAAGCTATGGAAGGAAGAGTTGGTATAAATGGGGAAGATAGGCTTAGCTTATTACCTGAATCGTTGCTATGTCATATACTTAGCTTTCTTACTACTAAGGATTCTGTTAACACCAGTGTTTTGTCATCTAGATGGAGAGATCTCTGGAAATTGGTTTCTATATTAGACTTGGACAATTCTGACTTCTCACATGACAATGCTTGTGTGGCTTTCGTCGATAAGTTTCTCAATTTCCCTAATGAATCCTACTTGCGTCGATTCAAGTTAAACACCGACCACCACGATGTCTCTGACGATTCTTCGTTCGAGGCGTGCCTGATCAGAGTTACCGCGTGTAAGATTCGACATTTCGAAATCGAGAACTACGTTGGCTTTTGTATCGTGCTTAGGCCTATAATCTTCTCAATGTGTGATACATTGGTGAGCTTGAAACTCAGTTTCGTAATCTTGAATGATTTCGAGTCCTGTTCCTTACCTTGTCTCAAGATTATGCACTTGAAGAAAGTTATCTTTCCCACGGATGACGCTGCAGAGGCGTTAATCTCGTGTTCTCCGGTTCTCACGCAGTTAAAACTGAGCCAGAGCAAATTTGATTCGGTAGAAGTTTTACGCGTCCGCTCTACTTCACTAAAGAGCCTCACTCTGAAACGGACGGATCCTGATTGTGTTGAAACTGTTGGACATGCAGTTGTGATCGATACTCCGAGACTTGAGTATTTGAGTCTGAAAGATTACCAATACAAAAGCTTTAAGGTAGTCAGTATGAGTGAATCTGCCAAGGTTGATACTGATGTTGTATTTGAAGTGATTGGTGGTGTTGCTGGTGTGTTGAAAGAAAGAAATAACATTTGTAATTTCTTACTCCGCGTTTCTCATTTCAGAGATATGACCATCTCGAGGAAGACTCTTGAGGTATATATATATACACACCGATCTCTGAAGTATTCCCTTAAGACTTTTAAGCAACTTCATGTTAGGTTACTCCTGTTTTTTCTTTTTTTTGTTGGCAGTTCATCTACGGCTACCTGGAAATGAATCCGCTATTCAAATTTCATGACTTGGCTCGTTTGCGCGCGACTATGTTCTCAAACTCCTCTCTAAAGATGTTGCCAACCATTCTCAAGACATGTCCAAATCTGAAACACCTCACCTTGGTAATGATTTGCTTACAACTTTGTAAGTTTTTTTACATAGATTCTTATCTTTCTACTCATCTTGGTTTATGTTCCATCGATTCGGGTGTTTTGCAGGAATTGGTTCATGATTCTCTGGTGACAAAGGGGAGAAGTAGACTTTTGACTATGCTGCCTCGTTGTTTAGTATCGTCCCTTGATTCTGTTGATATGCATACCCCGGTCACGAGCAAAGCAACAGAATTGAAACTAGTTAGATACTTTCTGGAGAATTCAACAACTCTCAAGAAGCTTGTTCTACGGTTGAATCAGTCTTCTGGAGAGAAACACGAGCCGGGTGTCTTGAAACAGCTTTATGAGTCTCCAAGGCGCTCTAGTTTGTGTCAGTTAGTCATTCTATGCTGATGCGTAGCACATTGTTGAACTTGGATTAAGGTAAAGTCTTATGCTTTTCATACAACTTGAGTAATTCATGTATTATTGCTTAACAATGAATGGTTTCGCGTATTGGAAAAGAAAAACTAGGATCTGAGGTCTTATTCTTACTAGTCTATTTGTTGAGGTGGAATAAAGTAAGGGGCCTTGACTGCGACTACTCCATTTCTGACAAAGCAATCCTCATCAAGAAAGACCCTTCCATATTCGAAATCATCCAAGATTCTGACGACGTTTGGACGCTCGCCGGAAAAGGAGCTAGCACGGACACTAAAAGCTTCAGATTTTGAGAGGAAAATGGAGAGATCTCCAATGTCTTGTGTGTAAACCGCGTTTCCTTCCCCGTCTAGCTTGAACACCATTACAGATTGTGTTTTCATCCTCGCAATGCCGTCCATGATCGTGGCGGTCTTCTTGTACCATTTGACCAAGAAAGTTTCACCCGTGGATGGTGACTCCACCAAGTGTTCGGTCACGCAACACGAATGCAAAAGCTTGCGTTCGCTCTTGCGCAGCTTGGGAAGTTTTTGGAACCGTAAACTATGAAGCCCGGGCAGCTTCTGTTGGTAACCCCATGAACCAATGAGGTGGCCTCCAGATCCGGGTATGCGAAACTTGTGATGTTTCTTGGAATACATGACACAGGAGGAGAAGAAGCAAGGGTTTTCGATTCTGATGTTGATCCACTCGGGGTTGCTTCGAGCGGGTTGTATGCAAAGGCTTAGTTGAGGTCCCAGGAACTTGACAGCCATAATACAATTGTAGTCATCTGGATAAGGAGCAGGACATGGCCACATTGGTAATGATTTGGTTTTGGCAACCAGGGAGAGTTACAAGAGGAGGCAGCGGAATGTGTATCGGATCTGTAGCCGATGCAACCGGGTTTAGATCATCTTGGAGACGCAGTTTACCGTCTTTCTTCAAAGTAGCCACCCAGCCATGAGATGCACCGATGGGTACCCAGTCATCATTAATAACCAAACTTAGAGGCAACTTTTTTGGTAAATCATTAACACCGCCGTATCTGAGGTTTCCGTAAGGATCAGCGCGACGATGAAACAAGGAGGGGTTTGAGTTCGGAGCAAGGTTGATGAGGAGAAGCCATTAGAGGTAGAGGATCTGACCAACACAGGTTTCCTAAGGCAGAGCTTGGATGGCTGGTTGAGAAGCAGAGACATAAATAAGAATAATAATAATAATAGTGATAATGTTCTTAATGAATAACAAGAGATTTGGAGAGATTAAAAAACTAATTGAGGAATTTGATATCTTCTTCACCTAAAACCTTACATTAATACAGAGGAATAAACTTGCTTATAAAGTTTCCTACCTCCAAATTTATTACTGTCTTTTTGAATTTGATCCTTTCCCACTTTAAACTAATTTTTCTTTCTTTTTTGGCTATAGTCAATTTGCATGAGAAATGCCTTGTTAGTTTACTTGAAGGGGTGTTTTTCTACAACTCTTTTCTATATATGGTTTTAGAGTTTTATCATCAAAATTGAACATTCTAGAGTTTGAATCCCCAAAAGTGACCAAAACATTCGTGTCCATCGGTTACGAGTTACGACTCATGTTTCAACCGGATTGAACTGGTCGTGTTATAGATTGTCACACATGTTTGATGTTTTGCTTCAACTTCAGGCTCAATATCCAACCGATACTTTCTTTTTCGCTTATCAACACTTGCAAGCCATGATCTTGGAGCTTCTTTATAAAAAAACTAAGTAAAAGATACTAATACACATTTTTTTAATAAATTTTGAAAGCGGATCATCAAAATTGGGCCGGATTATTCTCCTTTCATCTGAGGACTCGGAAGATTACCATGATCTTGCGTCCAAAATTATGTGGAAATGATCAACATGGATTTAGTCGGAGTCATGGATGGCAAACAAGACCTTTAATTTAATGAAAACTTGAGAACACATTATTTTCTTTTTCGTAGTTGATAACAATACACTCTAAATCTCATAGTAAAGTGAGAAAGAGGAAATGCTCCGAAAAAGATGTAAGCAAAAGGAAATCTCAGGCTTGTAGCTATTTTCTATGTAGTACTTTCATTACAAGAGCAGAATCAAAACATAATAGATCACACTAAAACAGCTGCCTTCTCTTTATACTAGTAAATAACTCAAAAGAAAGTTCGTATCTTCGTACATAATTTTACAACAACAAAATGGAGTGCTAAATTAGCCATGAGCCTATGAGCACATTTTAATTTTCCATGATCTTGGAATTTCCTAATGAAAAAAGGAACTAAAAACTAAAAGTGTAATCATGAACCTTTTCTAAAATACACTAATACACATTTTTAATATAAATTTGGAAAGCGGATCATCAAAAATGGCTCGGATTATTGTCCATTTGAACACCCGGAAGATTACCATGATCGTCTATGTTCTCATTTTCATATTTCATGAAAATGATATTTGTTATGAATTTGATAAGTTGTACAAGGTCCAATGACATTTTGCAATCACCTAGTTGATAAAGATCAATGTAGAATTTAACTTTTGTTTCACACACTACTCCCTTGCACCCTTGTTTATTTTTTTGGATAAAATTAAGAAGCAAAACCAAAAAAAGTCAACTAGAGGATGAGAAATTTTGTCTCTCATCTCATCTTAAACCAAGGTTGACCAAATAAATTGATTGTCCTATGTGAAAAATTTCTTGACAAACAAATAGTGAAGCAACAAACATCCATGAACCATTTGATATTACGTTGCCCTAAATGTTCGTATTCGGTTTGGGTTTTTCAAGTTTAGTCCCATTTAGGTTTTAAATTTTTTTGGATTTGAGTTCACTTCTGTTCTTTCTAGGTTTGGGGACAAGTTCGAGTTACTATTTTTTTTGGTTATATTCGACACCTTCTAATATCCGATTTTTTTCAGAGTTTTTACATGAAATAATAAAAAAAATTCCCTTTTCGAGTTCAATTCGGTTCAATTACTTTTTTATCTGGCTCATCCAAAAAGACTCTCTCAAGTAACAAATAAAACTGTAAAAAGTATACCCAAATTGGGCCACTCGATTATTCTAGTAGGCCCAAACTGTATTCTTCATCATTTGAGGCTCTGAATAGGCCCAATTATTCTTTTCAGCTACTCACCTGGTTTTGTTCTCTCTATCTCTCTCCTCCTTCCAGTCAGTGGAGAAGAAGATCCAAATCGATCCGTTGAAAAGGTATATGACGATCTTCGTTCTCTGCTTCTTTCCCTCGTTATCTTCCTTTTAGCGTCTACTGTTTATTCTCAGATTCTTATTTTTGTGAGATTGCGATTAGATTGGATTGAGTTTAGTTTTATTTTTCTCCCATCGGATTCAGTTTTAGGGATTTCGAATTTCTGAACCATGTCGAGTGCGGTGGACGCGACGGGGAATCCGATCCCTACTTCTGCGGTGTTGACGGCGTCGGCGAAGCATATAGGTATGAGATGTATGCCGGAGAATGTTGCGTTCCTCAAATGTAAGAAGAATGATCCAAACCCTGAGAAATGTCTTGACAAGGGTCGTGAAGTCACTCGCTGCGTGCTTGGCTTGTACGTATCTTACCTCAATTTCTTCGTTTGAGATTTCTTCTTGCAAAAAATTTAGTAGTTTTTTTGGCTTTCTTTGGTTGATTGTGTTTATTTTGATGAAGATATTGAATATTCAGATTGTTTGACTTAGGGTTCTAATCATAGAGTTGTAACTTTAGAAATTCAGCGATGGGGTAGGTGAATGAGTAGAGATTTGGTGTTGATTTTCTGGACTAAAGCTTAAAACCTGACAAAAATCAGGACTGTTTATCTGCAAAACTGTACTTTATTAATTGTGCAAAAGTTTCAGAACTTAGCTGTGACAATTCAGTGGAATGTCTTTGTAAAAGGCTTAAGCTAAGCACAAAAATAGTTATGGAACTCTTAAGGTCATAGAGCTCAGGTGATTTTGAATAGGAGACAAATCAATCACACAATGTTTGCATATTGTTTTAAAGGTCAGAAGAGCATTATTTTTTCTTTGAAACCGGCACACAACAAGTCATGGAGTAACCATATGTTTCACTCAGATATAGTACTGTACAATCTCTGTAGAACTTGGGTTGCTTTGTATATTATTGCTCTTGCATGTTAGCAAAGTAGAGACATATTCTCATGATTTTTTCCCTTGAACTAGTCAAGAGCCATTTGCTTCCCTTGGAGTGCATGTTTAAGACTCAGTTTTGATGTTTAGAAGTTGTTTACTCGTAGACAAATGATACAATTATCAAACTGCATCAGCCAGACCGTAGATTGATTATGTTGAGTCTCCACATTCAGACATTATTTATATGATACCTGTGCTAGTTTTGTTGATGGAATGGTGAATTTTTTTATAGGCTGAAGGATCTTCACCAGAAGTGCCAAAAGGAGATGGATGACTATGTTGGATGTATGTATTACTACACGAACGAGTTTGATCTGTGTAGGAAAGAGCAAGAAGCATTCGAGAAAGTGTGTCCCCTCAAATGAGAATGTCATGTTTTCATTTGTAATCTCTTAATAAAGCAAAATGTTCATTTTTGAATGAGCTTTACTCTCTTCACTTTTTTTACTCATCGTCCTATTTTTCCCTCTCAATGAATTGCCTTTGTAGCGACTTTTCAAAGACAACCAAATGGAATTTCAGCAGCACAGAATTGATTTTCCGTCTAATCTGTTTCATCTTGCTTCTCGTTTACCATACTTAACACTTACAGAGTTCATAAGATTTTTCATTCAATTTAATTCGAACTGTAATTAGGCTTCTGGATTTGAAGTAAATATTGAAATAGACTTTCTTCTGAGAAATATTTAGACAGTTATAAAGTTGGGTATGTAAGATGAACAAACAAACAGAAAAACAAAGAAAAAAAAGAAAGGGAGTGAAACACTCCATAGTATAACTTCAGATCATTATGTCCAACTCCACATGAGAACAGAAGATCAATGACTGCAAGGAAAACACCATATATCATCACAGATTCACACACCACACTAAATTAGGGATAAATCTGCGCGGAAGACAAGAATAACAATGCAGCTATTTCTTTACCTGATGGACCGAGAACATGACCTTGACAGACTTCGAGACCTGATTGGAGTAAGCGCCCTCTCCTCTCTAGGACTTCTTCTCGAGTTTCTCCTTGGGCTTCTAGACACATTGCTAGATTTGTATTCCTTTTCGTTTTGTGGCGAAAGGGAACGGGAAACAGATCTTGACCTTCGTGGAGAATACGAATCATCCTCTCTTACTTTACTGCGCCTGTGCCAGATGAAAAACAAAAAGGGAATCAGAAAACTCTTTACCATCCTGATTAAGCAGGCACCATAATAAAAGCTTCAAAATCTCTCTTTTCTCCAACTTTATGAGACAAATTCTAATGTTGTTGAATTTCTCTACCGCTCACAACAAGTCAAACTCATTTCGCGGATGGAACCCACAAACACTCTTGCTTATAGCCAGTTGAACAAGTGGTATTCAAAATCTAGCTAACCAAAGCTGATGAAGATGACAATTAGTGATATAAGTACCAAGGTTTAGGTTTTAACAAGGACCAGAACCCAAAAAAAACATTTTGTTACAAGACTTGTCAACTTAGAAGTCTCTCAATTTGTGCCTTCTCGTTGTATTAGCCACACACTGGCAGACCTTCTAAGTGGCTAGTAAAGAGTGCTTATTTTGCATTCACACTACCGAGTGCCACGAAAACAAAGAGTCTAATTGAAGTGAGCATATATACAATAGCAATGTCACATAGATAAGGTCCAAACCTTGGTTTTCGCCTTACAGGGGAACGTGAACGTGAATGAGCTGATGAATACGAAAGGACTCTATTAGTAAGCATCACGAGGAACATAGGTATTGACCTACATCGAACCATTGTCCAGACATGTATCAAGAAGTTACAAGCAGGCCACAAAGCTACGTACAACGGTATCTGCGCCTTGGTGATCTGTGCGAAGTCCTCTTGTACTCCCCATATCGATCACTGTATTAAACCAAAAAGGAGTTGAGGACTACTACTTACAACGCATTTACATGAAAAATGGAATTTTCACCTTGAACGGTTAGTTGTACGCATTTCTCGGGGAGTTTTCCGATTCTCCTCAGCGAAAACAATCTGATTTTACAAGAAATAAAGCTTCACACATACCCAGTATAATAATTCCTGGGCAGGTATATGTCCTTGAGTGGGCCAAACCGCTCAAACGAATCCCTCAGATCATTCGGCCTGAAAACAAAATGAACAAACAGCTAAGAAATCGTGCCAGTAAGAATCGTCTAAACAATCAAGTGCATACGGATTCATTCACAAAGAAATCTAATTGCTTTAATACAGGGAGAGAAGGGAGACCTAGCATCGAGAGGGAGATTACGGATGAGTAAACCAAAAGGATCGTGGTCGCGAGAAGACGGGCGATCACGGTGGCGATTATCATCGTAGTTTTTCCGCTCACGCGGTGGCGACCGGGGGCTATAGCTTCTGCTCCGGCTCCTCGCTCTCGCCATGGAGATTTTACAGATTCCTCTGCTTTGGGTAAACAAATCCCAGAGGAAATTGAATTCGAAAAACCCTAACCCTAACCCTATCGGAGGGAGGCAGGAGCAATATGAGCAGGGAGTGAAATTGGAGGGAGAGTGGAAGTAATCGACGACCGTCACTGAGTTTCAAAACAGCACTTGCCGGAAACTGCTACGCTCAGGATTTTTATGGGCCTGCAAATTTACAACATTATGGGCTTATGATCCAATTTTTATTGTTTCAAAATATTTTTACGTTTTTTTTAACTTTTTTTTTTGTTTTTCCAGAGATAACACACTTCCGTAAGCGAACTCGTCCCTCTCAACTCGTCCGGGTCATAAAATTTCCAAAACTCGCTCACCTCTACACAAAAATCAATTAAAACCCTTGGAAAAACCTCCCTCGCTTCTTCTCCATTACCCAGAAAAGAGACGAAATGTTCGCCGTTTCACCGTCCTACTTCTCGCCGGTGAGTTTCATATCTATTATCTCTCCCATTTTTCCCCAGAATCTTCTTATTTTGACCCAGCAACTTCTCTCTATTTCTCTCTTGTAGAACCGTAGTGGTCAGAGGAATAAACCTCAAATTCCGAGAAAATTCTCGGTGGTGAGAGCAGGAGCGAAGCGGATACTGTACGGAAAAGATAGCAGAGAGGCACTTCAAGCCGGTATCGATAAGCTAGCTGATGCTGTTTCCGGCACCTTGGGCCCTAGAGGTGAGCTAGTTGATACGAATTTCGAGTTGAGATTTGAAAAATCAGATTGAAATCGAATTTCTATGGAATCGCATAGATTTTGAATTTGAATTGCACAGATTTTCTAATTTGGAAACGATGCAGGGCGTAATGTAGTGCTGGCTGAATCAGATACAATCAAAGTGATTAACGATGGTGTCACCATTGCTAAAGCCATTGAGCTACCTGACACGATTGAGAATGCAGGAGCAACACTAATCCAAGAGGTTATTCATTCATGGTGCCTAAAATCATTCCCTTTCTCCTCGTTACTACATTGTTGGAGCGTTATTATGAATTAGTGAAAACCTGAAACTTGCAAGAGTTTTACGTTTTGTATATAGGTTGCGATTAAAATGAACGATTCAGCGGGTGATGGGACAACGACTGCTATCGTTTTGGCTAGAGAAATGATCAAGGCTGGATCTTTGGCAATTGCTTTTGGTGCTAACGCTGTTTCTGTGAAGAATGGAATGAACAAGACTGTTAAAGAGTTGGTGCAAGTGTTGAAGATGACAAGTGTTCCTGTAAAAGGGAAGGATGATGTCAAAGGTTACTTACTTAATTAATATAGCTAAATTTTGATCTACTTCAATGTGTTGAATTTGAAATAAGTCAAATGGGATTATTGTGTTATGTAGCTGTGGCTTCAATATCTGCTGGTAACGATGAATTTGTGGGGAACTTGATTGCTGAAACTATGGAAAAGATTGGTATTGATGGTGTCATCTCCATTGAATCATCTTCCTCATCAGAAACGTCTGTTATAGTCGAGGAAGGAATGAAGGTTAGTATCAAACATTCGTTAAAAGCGTCTTCCACATACGATTGTTAAGAATATCAAACCATTGAGCTTCTGTGATTGATTCATGAGGAATATTTTCATTTGTACAGTTTGACAAGGGATATATGTCGTCACATTTCATCACAAATCAGGAGAAATCTATTGTGGATTTCGCGAAACCTAAAATCCTTGTGACGGATCAGAAAATCACTACAGCCAAAGAATTAGTTCCTTTACTGGAGAAAACTTCACAGCTGAGTGTTCCGCTCCTTATAATTGCAGAAGATATCTCTGCGGAAGTGCTTGAGACACTGGTGGTGAACAAGAAGCAAGGTTTGATCAATGTTGCTGTTGTAAAATGTCCTGGAATGTTGGATGGAAAAAAGGCGTTGCTACAAGACATTGCACTCATGACAGGTTTTTCTCAATCGTTTTTACTTTCCGTGTAGATTTTTACCGACAATATTCAGTTGCTAACATAACAAATGATGTAAAAACAGGAGCTGATTATCTTTCCGGAGATTTAGGCATGAGTCTCATGGGCGCAACTTCAGATCAGCTGGGTATTGCTCGTAAAGTAACAATTACAGCTACTTCAACAACTATAGTCGCAGACTCTTCAACTAAACCGGAAATTCAGGCAAGAATTGCTCAGATGAAGAAGGATCTAGCTGAGACTGATAATTCATATCTTTCAAGAAAAATCTCAGAGAGAATTGCTAAGCTCACAGGAGGCGTGGCTGTAATAAAGGTTCGCTTTTACAACATCCATTCTTTGTTTATAATGTGCTGCAACAACTTGGGCCTTCATCAGAATACCTAAGTTAGACTCAAAAACTGTTTCGGTTTTTGATATTTCTTTCGAGTTCTCTTGAAAACATCAGCTTAATCTGCTGGTGTCAATTTAGGTGGGAGGTCACACTGAAACAGAACTTGAGGACAGAAAACTTAGAATAGAGGATGCGAAGAACGCTACATTTGCAGCCATGAGAGAAGGTATAGTTCCAGGTGGTGGTGCTGTGTACATCCATCTTTTAGATGAGATCCCGAGAATCAAGAAGAATCTAATGAAAGATTCATACGAACAAATAGGTGCTGATATTGTAGCAACGGTATGAAACCGCTTTTCTTAACCGTTCTGGTTTCATAAAATCTTATAATTGCTTTTTTTTTGTTTGCAGGCTCTCACTGCACCTGCAAGGGCCATAGCAACCAATGCAGGGGTTGATGGATCAGTTGTGGTAGAGAAAACCAGAAAACTCGAATGGAGAAGCGGTTACAATGCGATGTCTGGAAAGTATGAGGATCTTCTAAACGCTGGAATCGCAGATCCTTGTCGGGTTTCAAGACTTGCCCTTCAAAACGCAGTTTCTGTTGCCGGCATTGTTCTCACGACTCAAGCAGTGCTCGTCGAGAAGATCAAGCAGCCTAAACCGGCCGTTCCTCAAGTTCCCGGCATACCCACCTCATAGGTAACAAGCAAAAAACCCAAACTCTTTCTGCAGATTTTGTCTGAATTGAAATTTTTGCTCACAAAATTCTGTTTGGTGTGCTACAGATGATATGTGCAGTGTGATATAAAAAAAAAAAAAGATTGTAGGAATCATTGTTCTTATTGTGGAAGCCAAGCTTAGTGTTAGCCTCAATGATCCGACATAGCAAGACGAGATGTGCCTTGTAATGCAAGATTCCTACTTTGTAGCCCTTAGTTTATATTTTGTCTCTTTTGTAACATTTTTTTATGACTTTGGGTGGTCAAGGCCCCGGCACGGTACTGAAAGTTACGAGTGTTACGAGGTTCAATTTGTTTGTGAAGGGCCAAGTTAACACAACCAACAAGCAATAAAGACATGTACAACTATTCCCAGAGAACGTATAATGTGATTGATGTTGGACTCAACCCATGAAAACGTCAGTATTTTGTAGTGAGTATTTGTAACACAGTTGGTCAATTTACCAATGATCTTTTATTTTTGTGAAAACTCCGGTGGCAGTCAAAGGCAGCATAAGAGAGCATCCGGTGTCTCTTCCTCGTCAGCCGCGACAAAGTCTCTGTAACCATCCAGTCATCCACCTAGCTGATCTATCAAACCTGTGTAGTTCACCTACCTTCAAACGCTAATTTCTTTTTGTATAGTTCAATTGTTCATGATGGTTATGCAAAAGAAAGTAAAAAACAAAACTTGTTCATGATGTCGTCATTTGTTATAGGGCCCATACGAGAAATGGGCTAATCTCCAATTTATAGCACATATTCTCGTCCTCTCGCAATCATTAACCATGACCAATGCTATTTTGCTGTATGGAAGATTAGACACGTGTCTATAATCCTGTGGTGTTTGACTTGGAAAAAGGAACAAAAAAGTTGTACCGTTATTATTGGAGACAAAAGAAAGAAAAAATGAGAGAGAGAGAGAGTGGGTCGCTCACGTCCCAAGTAACACTGATCCGACGTCGTTTTCGATAACGATTGATGAACGTCCCTTTGGTTTCCTCACACCCGCGTCCCTTGCACGCGACTCTTTTAAGTACTTTTAACCATATTTTACCCACCTCTACCTCTATCAAGTCTTTACCGCCTCCTCCAATTGTTATCTCCCATGACTTTTCTCCGTTGTTACTTTTTTTTTTACATTTACAAAACGTTTTCCTTTTTCTAAGCAAGTAGGTTTTCTTTCTACAAAACGTTCAGTTCTTTTAAAACAAAATACATTTTACTCCAATAATACGATATGAAATATTATTATTTGTTCTTAATTTGGGATTAAAAAAATGTTTTATATTTGAAAGTTTACGTATTTCACCAGTTGTATATGTGAAAATACTAGTATTGTTTAATGGTTGACCAAATTAGTGCCATTGATATTATTCTATCAAATGATGAAAAAATCAATTAGCCTCGCAAATCCTATAAGTTTGATAAACTATTTAGTTTAGTGTATAGGTCGATTAGCTTTCTAAGCTAGTGTCATTGATATAAATCTATCAAATGATGAAAAAGAAATTAGACTATTATACGCCTCAAAAACCACACTTTCTCACAATTGAATACAAATAGTTTTTGAAAATAAAACAATTTATATGAAACTCTGTAAATTTAAAAATGTGATCTAATGGGGAACATATAGTACTACTACTCAAATTTGAACACTTATTATGGCACAATAATATATCGAAATTTAACCAAAGCTTGATTAGGTAAAAGTTTGTGAAAATCATATATTGTCTGAGTTGTGAAAGAATATGTGAATTAGAGAAAGGAAAAGCATGTAGAGTATGTTAATAAACTATTATAGTTTATTTAGCAAAAAAAAAAACTATTATAGCACGATTAACCAATCATGATTGTGTTTCTTATTTCAATGAGTTAATGTTCATTGAGTTATTTCCTGTATAAGAATTTCTTTTGCGAAGACTATTCAAGATAATGTAATTGAACTTTTCAAATCATAATATTTTATGTATAATCTATATGTAACTATAAGATGATACCAATGCTAATTTCACGTTGAAAATTGAAATTAGTCGAAAATTGTATAATCGGCAGTAACCATTAGTTGCGTTTAAAAAAAAAAACAAATAGAAAAAAAAAATATATATAATAGTATATGTAGAAACAAAATAAAATAAAGGTAAATGCATTTTCCCAGATTTTGATGAGTTTAGGTAATTTCACCTAAAACCTTCAACCAAAATCACCAACTTCCTTAACAACCGATGGGTCCTTTCAATCCTCTGAATTTATGATTGACGACGCACATGTCTTCTATGTCGCAATCGCCATCGACGCCGGAGATGGAAATCCAACCGCCGGCATTGCTAAATGATGATCCTTCGACTTATTCCTCCTCTATGTGGGATTGGGGAGATCTCCTTGACTTCGCCGCCGACGATCGGCTTCTCGTCTCTTTCGATTCCGATCAAAATCATTTCCCTCTGGTTCCTCCTCCTCCGCCGCTGATTGCGACGCAGCCTCCGGCGAAATCTGAATCTTATCCTTCTCCGGAAGAATCGGGTTCGGGTTCGGGTTCCGATCGGGTTAGGAAGCGGGACCCGAGATTGATTTGTTCCAATTTCTTGGAAGGTATGCTTCCGTGCTCGTGTCCCGAGCTCGATCAGAAATTGGAGGAAGCTGAGCTACCGAAGAAGAAACGGATTCGAGGCGGGTCGGGCGTGGCTCGATGTCAGGTTCCGGGTTGTGAAGCGGATATAAGCGAGCTCAAAGGGTACCATAAGAGACATCGGGTTTGTCTCCGGTGTGCTAACGCAAGCTTCGTTGTGCTTGACGGAGAGAATAAGAGATACTGTCAACAGTGCGGAAAGTACGTAGCTTTTCCAGTTTTGCGAGATTTGATCACGGAATTTAGAACTGGATTTGATTGTTGAATCCTGCAAAACTTTCACTGTAGTTGACTTAGGTTACCCACAAATTCGTAAGAAATGTGTATATTGTCATAGCTTAAAAGATACAGAAGATAGTAACTATCTTCTGTATTGAATTGGAGTTGTTTAGTATTTTTTCTGAGATTTGATTTGCAACACAGAATCATCAAGAGCTGGATTGATTTTTGTTTTTTGTTTGATAGGATTAAAAACTGTTGAATCTATCATTAGGGAACTGGATAACTTAGGGAGAGACTATTGATTTTTTTGAATAATTCCACAGATTTCACATAGATCATTAACCAATTCTCTTTGATCAGCATAGACTGAGCTGAACTGGTTTTGGCTTTATCCACTGTCGAGTGGTCAGAATGATTGTTTATGTATTTATTGCCCTATAAATCACGGTGTTACCATGCTTACGGTGAGTAAACTTATCTGGCAGGTTTCATGTGCTCTCAGACTTTGACGAGGGAAAACGCAGCTGTCGCAGAAAGCTAGAGCGTCACAACAACAGAAGGAAAAGGAAACCTGTAGATAAAGCAAAACAACAGCAAGTGGTATCACAAAATGATAACAGCGTAGTTGATGTTGATGATGGAATAGGTATAAGTTATAAGTGAACAGCATAAATCATATCAACCATGTAGTTTCTTTGTTTTAGTTGTCTGCTTTGAATATTCTCATACTTGCCAATGTTTGAGTTCTCTTGGAAATTCAAGCTGATTCCTCTTGAACATGTTATTTTGAAGCAGATAATACATGCTCTAGTGACCAGAGAGTAGAACCAGAGGCTTCATTGATATTTGAAGATCGGCATATTCCTGCTCAGGGGTCTGTACCCTTTACCCCTAGCATCAACGCAGACAACTTTGTCTCGGTTACAGGTTCAGGTGAAGCTCAACCAGATGATGGAATGAATGACACAAAGTTTGAACTTTCACCTTCCTGTGGTGACACTAAAAATGCTTACTCAACTGTGGTGGGTTTCTCTTCAGCCAATCTTACATAAAAGAACTTCTGTGTGGTTATGACCTAATTTTTCATTTCATTATAGTGCCCTACAGGTCGGATCTCTTTCAAGCTCTACGATTGGAATCCAGCGGAGTTCCCACGGAGACTACGTCATCAAGTATTCTCAAGAATTTAATATTGCAGTTTAGTGTTTAGAGGCTATGTTTACCCTTTTCAGAATCCACATAACTAATATTCAAGTGATTGATTGAATTTGCAGATATTCCAATGGTTGGCCACCATGCCTGTTGAGCTGGAGGGCTATATTCGTCCAGGATGTACAATTTTGACTGTCTTTATAGCAATGCCAGAGATTATGTGGGCGAAGGTACATTCTGTCATTTTATATTCATCATTTTCATGTTCTTGATGACACATTACAACATCAGCAATTGTTTCTTTTCAGTAGGTGTCTATTCTCGATATGTGCTCTATGTCTCTATTCACCTTTTCCCTTAAGTAACTTTTCAGTAGGGATAGTTTGTGTGTCCTGGAGTTGTTTTGTTCTGCAAATCGTGCATTATTTGGGAGCTTGTGTCTTGGAGGGAGAATATAAACTTAATGTCTCTGACCTTTCACTGTAATAAACTATCCCTATTTGTTCCTTTAAGCAGTTGTCTAAAGATCCTGTGGCGTATCTGAATGAATTTATTCTTAAACCTGGAAAGATGCTATTTGGAAGAGGCTCAATGACTGTCTATTTAAACAACATGATTTTCCGTCTTATCAAAGGCAAGTTGATGGGCATTACTTTTTTCCTTCTCCCTATTCATACTGGATAACCGTAATCTTGTCAGTTAAGACATTTTTAATGTAAGCTCATTCTTATTTGTTTTTGTTTCTGTTTTGACAGGCGGAACGACTCTAAAGAGAGTCGATGTAAAATTAGAGTCACCAAAACTTCAGTTTGTGTATCCAACATGTTTTGAAGCTGGAAAACCAATTGAACTCGTTGTTTCTGGACATAACATTCTGCAACCCAAATGCCGGTATGGATGTCAACCTCTGTTTTGATCGATGCTTTGGGATTCTCTCTTCTTTTATAGTTCTGTCTTTTTACTCATATGATGAAGCTGATATTGCAACAACCTTCAGAATGTTGCATTTGGGTTTCTATGTGTTGATTTGGTTTCCTAGACTTGTGACCCACTAAGATGTTCTGAATAGGAAAGAATAACATACGCCTTACAGATAATTGTTTATTGCAGGTTTCTTGTGTCTTTTTCTGGCAAGTACTTACCACATAACTATTCTGTTGTACCTTCACCGGGCCAGGATGAGAAGCGTTCATGTATTAACAAGCTCTACAAGATCAATATTGTGAATTCTGACCCTAATCTCTTTGGCCCTGCATTTGTCGAGGTACCCATTCTTTTGAGGATTTACATTTTTACAACTAGCTCTTTTTCTTCGAATAATATGGTCCTCCTACCTTTTGTATTGTAGGTTGAAAATGAATCAGGCCTATCAAATTTCATACCACTAATAATTGGAGATGAAGCTATTTGTTCCGAAATGAAATTGATAGAGCAGAAATTCAACGCCACACTCTTTCCAGAGGGACAAGGAGTTGTCGCATGCTGTTCTTTAACTTGCTGTTGCAGGGATTTTGAAGAGAGGCAGAACACCTTTACTGGGCTCTTGTTAGATATTGCATGGTCAGTGAAGGTGCCCTCTTCAGAATGCACTGAGCTAAACATGAACCGATGTCAGATAAATAGATACAACAGAGTATTGAAGTACCTTATACAGAGTAACTCGCCCTCCATCTTAAGAAACGTACTGCACAATCTGGAAACTTTGGTGAAGAAAATGGAGCCAGACAGTCTTGTTCTCTGTACCTGTGACTGCGACGTGAGGCTTCTACATGATAATATGAACCTAGCCAGAAAGCAGCAAAGCCATGAAGATTCAAAAGTGAATCCAGGAACATCAGGGTGCTGTTGTGAGAGCAGTTTCAAGAAGGATAGATCATCAAGAATATCAAACTTCAATCAGGTCTTTCCCTAATATCTGATTTCCCTTACTGCACACAATCTTCACTTGTCTAGCACTTTTGGTCTCTTGCTCCACTTTTGGTCTCTGGCACGTTATGACGACGATATTAACGGATTCTGCGCAAAATCTTGCATCTTTTTATTGGTTTTTGCATACTTTTATTTATTAACGTTCGCCAGTTCTTATGTTTACAGGATCCGGAAGCAGGAGTAGATTGTAAGGAGAGTATACAGGCAAACATTGGCGGGAAAGAGACCGATCCTCTTTTGAACAAAGAGGTTGTCATGAACGTACATGACATAGGAGACTTGCCAAGGAAGTCCTGTATCCCGATACAATCTACTCGAATATTAAGGTCCCGTCAAACTGTTTTCTTGCTCACTACATTCGTCGTCTGTTTTGCGGTCTGTGCGGTTCTCTACCATCCAAATAAGGTCACACAGCTTGCAGTGGCAATCCGAATGAGACTGGCACACAAACTATGAATAAAAGTTTGATGGCAGAGACTCTCATTGTAACCGGTGAAAGTGTGTTTATCAAAAAGCTTCAAGGGAGCTGTATAAAAAAAGCTTGTGTGCCAACAGAGCTCAGCTACAGCTTCTCAGGGAGATTCCCTTCAGAAAGAGACAAGATGGTTAATGATTAGGTGATGCTGCTTGCTCTTTCTCTGTGTTCTTTTTTTCCAATTTCTTAAAGACAGGTGATGCTGCAACTGTAATAATAGGAAATGGTCTGATCAGTGATTGATTTATCCCTCATCGAAATAGTGTTTTATATATATACATTAGGGTTTGCTTTCGCTCACTGTTACCTGTTTTCTTCTTCTTGGTCTAAGAAATGATTCTTGGACAAACTCTAATCGTCATTTGAAGATTTAATATATACAAATCTGCTTTAAGCAATAGCTTGGTTCCTGAGATCTCTCTGAATTCCCTTTTGTTTTCTCTGTCAACTCTAGGATCAGGTTTCTACTTTTTAACTTTGACTGATTACCGTTAACGAGAAACACTCTTTAGCTGACCGAACCGGTAATCCTTTTGGATTAAATTTTTTCAGTTTCATCACAGCAAGTTTTGTTTTAGGTTCTCAATGTAAACTTTTTTTTCTTTCTGGAAATTCATTAATTGGCTAATTAGCCTAATTCATCTCCGTAAACCGAAAGGGCACGAAAAGATTGTTTGGGAAGTAAATCGGCTGACATATCGGCCTATTTCGGAATAAACACAATATACATCAAAAAAGAATGATCGGAGATCGTGGTGATAGATCTACGATAAGCTTTGTCCTAAATTGATCGCTTGGATCAGATCTTGTGAGTATGATGCTATGCATGTGTGAGAGCCTGCAGCTATTGGCGAGATCACATTCCTCATCGCCGCATATGCTTGGTTGATCGTTTCCTTATGTTCTGATTCGAAACCCATCCCATCCCGGCTATTAATTGATTCTCCATCCAAGCACAATCTGTGAAACACCTGGTTGTGTTTGCAGGAAATTGTGGGTTCCAATTCGCCGTGTTTAAAGGTGAGAGCTTCTTCTTTTCTTTTTCCGGTTGTGCTCCTTGCCATTCCCTTGTATTTTTTATTTAGTTTACTTTTGTTTCTTCTGCAGAGAAGGTCCTAGCATTGAAGAGCCTATTATTTCGAGCCGTCCATAGATTCTTGATGGAGGTAAGTAAGTCTTTGCCTTTAGCTCTTTGATTCCTCCTTTGACATCCACTATTCCAACTGATTCTAAAGAATCCTGATATGGTGCTAATTTCCAGACGCTTTGAGCAAAGCTGCAATGGAATAGTAGGTGTAATGTTGTTTCTGGTTCTCCACATCTTGAGCATCTCGAATGTGGGGTCACTCCTCTAGTCACAAGGTTGTCTTCTATAGGTAATGCTCCTTGTACTAGCTTTCATAAAAATAGCTTCATTTTTTCCGAGAATTTCCCCTGCCAAATTTCTGTTTTCCAATTGAATTTTGTCTTTACTTCTGCAGAATTCTCTGATGAGATCGAGTGGTATCCCGTTTTGGTTGAGTATTCTCCAGAGGTTTAAGGGATCCATATGTGCTTATCCTTAGCATTGCCCCAGCTCTGCTCACGCATAGTATTTCCTTCTCAAGAGCAGGTAATACCTCTCTAATTTTTATAACATCCCACTTTTTAGTTTCACGTAGAAACAAGTTTCCTCTCTTGTAGTTGGTCTTATAGATCTCAATTTCTGAGTAATAGAGATCCAGATCTTCCCAGACACTAGTAGTCCGGAAAAAATAAAATACTAATTATTCCAAAAGGTAAAATATTACAAATTATCTCTAAAATTAAATGGTCATATGCATATTACGTACATGCATGTAACAAGTATTGGCTTTTTATGACACAAATAAGCATGTTAATGTTTTGGAAAAGGGAAAAAATCACATTGATGTCAACGGTTACGTTTTCAATTACAACCAGAGCATCTCCAATGTATTACTCTATTTTTCACTCCAAAATAAAGTAATTAGAGTAATACATTGGAGATATTCTTTGTGGGTTTCAATAGAAGGTATAATTGAAAACGTAACCGTTAACATCAATGTGATTTTTTCCCCTTTTTCCAAAACATTAACATGCTTATTTGTGTCATAATAAGTCAATACTTGTTACATGCATGTACGTAATATGCATATGACCATTTAATTTTAGAGATAATTTGTAATATTTTACCTTTTGGAATATTTAGGATTTAATGTAAACTTAAACAAAAAAAATACCATTTCAATATATTTTCTTTAATATATGTAAAAATGTCAAAATAACATTTCGTTAGAGTATTTAAGAACATTCCAACTATATATATATATATATATTACTATTTTCAGAGTAAAATCGTCTTTAACCTTATTCTATTTTCAACTCTTAAATTAAAAGAATGTTATTTTAAAATCTATATTTGTAGGAAGCTATGTTTTACTCTATTTAAGTGTTAAAAATTTTAGAATAAAAACAAACTAATAAATTGGAAAGAAATTCACCTCTATTTTAGAATTAAAGAAAATAAATTGGAGTTATGTGCTTTATTATGAAAGAGAAAAATAAAAAATGAAATTGTATGAGTAATTTAAAGGACTATTGAGGTTTTTTTTGCTTTTGTAAGCAATTAAATCTCATTTTTGTGTCAATCCTTTTGAACCCAACACTTTTTCCAACAACAAAATGGTGTCCATGGTTTACACCATATATGGGGTATTTTCATCATTTTATGGTGGTGTTTTTTTTTGTTTTTGTAGTTTTGTAGCCTAAATGTTTTTACTAGCTAATGTTGTCACTGAATTATAATCTGGATTCAAAATTAATTGTGTTTATCACTTTATGTGCGAGTTGTAGTGAGAAAATAAAATAAAAGAGTACAAATATATTAAACATCAAAATAACTGTCTCGTTTTGAATATTGTTTTAAAGATAACATACCGATGAGGAATAAAGCTTGTTTATTGAACGTTCAGTCTAATCACTCATCCAACAAAATTTAAATGCAAATGTCTAAACCTTAGCGAATTAAAAACGGCGGTGAGATTAATTGCATGATTAAACGCAAATGGGTAACGGAAAAAGACAAAAGAAATGAGATTTGTAAACAAGGAAGAGACACATTTTGGAAATTGATGAGTCAGTTCTGAGTTGTAAAGGACAACACTCTAACATTTAATTAATTAGTTAAGGGGCCAAGAGTTTGATTCACCTTTCTCCGTGCGTATCAAACGCTAGCTTAACGTGTTTGACCAATTAGTTTAGTAGTCTCTTTAACCAAAAAAGAGCATTACATACAAATTGCTTGGACGTACGCTACAAGAAAAAATGTTAATTTTTGACAAAATCTTTTTACCAACAAAGTGGTCAAAATATTTATTGACACATTTTCAACCAAATTTAGAATTGGTAGAAAATTAATCAAGATTTTGTGACTAATATAAGTGGTCGATAAATAGTCAAAACATTTTGACCAAGCATATGTTGATTTCATGAATCTAATATGTTTATCGATACAAAAACATAATATGTTGGTTTATGTTTATGATTGTAATGGTTTTTAATCTAATTTGTTTCATTGTTGCGAAAATGCAGATAATGAAAAGATTAAAAAACATCCTGGAAGGTTGGTTAGGTTGGGTTTTTCACCTGAGTAAGGTTGGTTTGTTTAGTGATGTTTTATTTTGCTCATATTAGTTTACACCGTTTAGATGTAGAGGAGTTTTAAGTAACAAATGTTGAGTTTCTTCATTGACAGATGGAGTGTAATGATATGAAATCATTCTAGAATGAACCAAATTGCAACGATTAAGATCGTAGAAATGGAGAAATAAAGCACAAGCAGAATAAGTCAAGGCGAAGGCAGAACATGCGAAGGTGCAAGCTAAACAAGCCAAAGACATGAAGTTTTGGAAAACTATGTTTTTAAACACTTTCCGAACGCAAGCGTATGATAACTAATCATTATGTTATATTTACGTTTTAAATATTTCAAAATTCAATTTAATTATTAAATTTAAATTTCATAATTTTCCTATTTGTTTTTATTAATTCCTAATTTTGTATTTAAAATAGTATTATTAGTGGAAGCCCCTTGGTCCAGTGGTTTGACTAAAGGGTTCATTAATACTTCTACACCTACAAGTATGGAGTTCGAGTCCCGGGGAATGCAAATTAATAGAGGCAATATTTACAGGAAATTTTCAGCGTGGAGCATAGAGAGCCGTTCGGAGTAGTCCCGCATGTTTAGGTTAAATTGTCCGTTGTATAATCGTCCGTGTAATAGTTCTCATAATTTGTAGTAATTCATAAATCTAGACGATTAAAAAAAAATAGTATTATTATATTTAGTTTAATATTTATGTTGGTCAAAATTTAGTGAGATTTTATCTTGACAGGTTTCTTTTGGTCAACACTTTTCAACCAGTTTTTTGGTCAGGGAATATATCTCGACCATCCCTTTTGGTCAGAAAAAAACATTTTGATCATCTCCTTTGGTCAAGAATTTTTGACCATTTTTTGACGAAAATTCATTTCCAACCATCGTTTTTTACGAACGCAATTTGGTAAAAAAACTCGTCAAAACAGCTATTTTTGACCATTTATTGATCATTTTTGTGGTAAAAAATAAGCATATTTTCTTGTAATGGTATTAGTTAAAGATAGAATCTTGCCAGTGATATGTTTTTTGCCACTGATATTTGTATAAGTTCATTTCGCTTTTGTAAATATACTCTATGCTCCAAACTACTTCTTAACATTAAATCAAAGCTTACATAGTCTCATTTCCACTCTTTTTACTCCAATTTAAATCATTCACACTCTTTAGTCTGTTAAAATATAAGTATTAGATGTTTCTTCTTTTGACTAAAGTAAATGATGAGCTTAATTGATGTATACTATATGATATATATAAGGGAATTTAATAACAATGTTTTTATGATTTAAAGCATCTATGAGTTATATAATAAATTCAATGTCTGGTTTATTAAGTTTTCTATCCACTTAAACAAACCATTTAAACATTGGTTACAAATATTTTATATTTGATAAATAGTTGAAAATTTTCGATTTTATATTTACGTTAAACAACTATCAAGTAAATGACATTGTCAATTGGCCCAATTGTAATGGAAAACCTCCAATTTGGTGATTCTCTAGTTGTCGTATATATACGATATGGAAGTTTTTATCTGTAGCGGGAAATTAAATATATGTGGAAGACAAACTTTGATGAAAGTTTTTTCTCTCGCCCGAATGATGGAGAAGGTTTTGGTATGGTGGATGTTGACAAATGACAATATACAAAATCACATAAAACTTCAAAAAGTAACCAATAAACACCAGCTGAGCTCAGAAAATTGAAAATATCTAGCTATCTAAGAACATATGGACAAATATAGCTCTGCCATGTGGTCGCAACCACTATGGATAGTGTAGAAACTGAGACCCGCTTGGTATACGCATAAAATCAGAAGTTATTTTCATAACGACGTAATAGTTGAAAAATATGGTAAAAAATATATTCCGGTATCATCGGTATTGTTGTATGCATATAGAATTATTTTGTTCTGAATAAGTTTATCTTGTTTTGTTCTCTATATAAAATTACAGATTGAGTCTCACAATAAAAGTAAAAAAAGTCGGAATATAAATAGTTAAGGAAAAAAAGGAGGGTAGATGATTAAGATTTGGGGCAACATCTGAGATACAAATGTCAGTGACAGCTATATCCCACATGAAAACTAATTTTGTCAGTACTCATCTCCCAACTCAATCATAAACTCCCATTTGATACTTTTTATATTTATTTTGCCGTCAAAGGACAAATGTCTTAAATATCTTCGTCCAATGTCGAGACTCTACATACTTCTTCTATGACCTATAAATACCCATTTCACTAACCAAACTCTTCACATTCTCTCTTTCTCTCTTTCTTTCTTGAAAAAATACATTCTTTCAAAGAGGGAGAGAGAATGGCAATTCTAGAAATCAAAGATGTCGAGAGGGGAGAAATCGTAAATAAGGCCGAGGATCTAGAGAAACCATTGTTGAAGAATCAACAAGTTAATGAAGAAGAGAGTGAGATTAATGAATCCTACTTGATGGTTCTCTTAAGCACTTTTGTTGCTGTATGTGGCTCCTTTGAGTTTGGCTCTTGTGTAAGTTTTTGGCTATAGAAAGACGCTCTATTTCAATCTATAAGCTTTCTTTATAGCATGTCTAAATTTCTGCACCAAACTAAGATAGTAATATTTAAATATTTTTTTACTTATTCAAGGTTGGATACTCAGCCCCTACTCAATCATCTATAAGACAAGATCTCCAACTCTCACTTGCAGAGGTTTTGTGTCTTTACTTCTATCTCAAACAGTCTTCTTTCCTTTCTATTTCTGTTACACATTTTTGCGTGTATACATGTAAGAACATCTTCAATGGGTGATATCTTACATGAGTTTCTAAGTGTGACAAAAAAGCTTTTAATAATGCTTTTATGGGTGAATATCTCAAATAGTGGAGAAGTTCACTCAAGAACTTTTTTAGTAAAAATCTCATAGGTAGGGTTCTCCACCGTTTGAAATAACCATCCACTAAAATATTATTGAAATGTTTTGGTCAAACTTAGAACTTCGTGTGAGATACTCATCATCGAAGATGGTCTAAGTAACGGCATCTAGTATCCGAAAACTGTCTTGTCGAAAAATTTGGACATCTTTGATATTTTTAATTTTGTTTCTTTGCAAAATAATATTTCTATGGAAAATGATATTTATCAATAAACATTGTATGTTTTTTTTTTTTGCGAGAAATAAACATTGTATGTTCCTGCGATTATAAATGGTTGCAAAATAAGAAATTATAGATTCGGTGATTTTTATACCTAACGATGTTATAAACTTGTTAGCTAATAATTATCGAGTTTTATTTTTGTACCTAACAATGTTTTAAGTTAGATAGTTAATAATTATTATAAAGATATCTGTAATTTGTTGTGAATGTAAAAAATGCAGTTCTCCATGTTTGGCTCCATATTAACAATCGGTGCCATGCTTGGTGCTGTCATGAGTGGGAAAATTTCAGATTTTTCCGGCCGAAAAGGGGTAAAATTTTGCTCAACTCCAAACTTAAGTGCCTAAAATTAAAATTTTAAAATTTTGAGTGCTTATTATTCATATGTAAAAACTCATTTCAGGCTATGAGAACTTCAGCTTGCTTTTGCATTACCGGCTGGCTTGCTGTCTTCTTCTCCAAGGTAAACAAATCTACACACACATATATATTTATTTATGATTATTTGCAACATTGAAGCTACATATTCTTAGATTAATTAGTGTGGATCTTGATCTTATAGATCCAATAAAATCAATATTTCTTTTTGACATATGATGTTAAAATATGGCGCAGGGTGCTTTGTTACTTGATGTAGGAAGGTTCTTCACAGGATATGGAATTGGAATTTTTTCTTATGTGGTAATTTACTCTCTTTTTTAACTAAATAAATTATAAACCCCTTGACATGAATTTTGTTTTATTTTGTTAATCTAGTAGTTCAAGAAGATAAAACGGTCTAACTTAATTCTACCTCATGAACCAATGTTTATAAATACTCTTGAGTCTCCATAGTAAATGAATTAACAAAAACAGGTCCCTGTGTACATTGCTGAGATATCTCCCAAGAATCTCCGAGGTGGACTCACAACACTGAACCAACTCATGATTGTGATCGGCTCATCGGTTTCTTTCATGATCGGATCTCTCATTTCATGGAAAACTCTTGCCCTTACTGGTAAATTTCTCGAGTTCCTTGGTAAAATCTTTAAAGTAGAAATCCTCTTTGGAAACTGATCAATAATTTTTTTTGGGTTTGGAAAAGGACTTGTTCCCTGCATTGTTTTGCTACTTGGCTTGTTCTTCATACCCGAATCTCCCCGATGGCTGGTAATTTTCTCTATTGGATTTATGATCTTCTCAATCTTTAAATAAATAAAAAATATTTCTTTAACATTATCTAAATCTTTCACGCTATTTGATTTGTAGGCAAAGGCAGGCCATGAGAAAGAGTTCCGCGTAGCACTACAAATGCTGCGAGGAAGAGATGCAGATATCACCTATGAAGCAGAACAGATTCAAGCCTCGATTAAAGCTCTAGAGATTCTTCCAAAAGCAAGAATCCAAGATCTTGTTTCCAAGAAATATAGTCGATCTGTTGTCGTAAGTAATCAATCTTTTGTGTATATTTGATTCATTTAATTCAAATTTTTCAGAAGATTAAGTGTGTTCTTTTCTCACGTGTGATTGATATTCTTCAGATTGGTGTTTCCCTGATGGTATTCCAACAGTTTGTGGGAATCAATGGGATCGGATTCTATGCAAGCGAAATGTTTGTAAAAGCCGGTATATACTATAGACCTCAATCTCTTGTCTTGCACCATAACCAAAGCCATTTGAGATTCTAATGGAGGTCTTTAAAACTTACAGGGCTTTCATCTGGTAAATTTGGAACAATAGCAATGGCTTGTGTTCAGGTAAATTAATCTTTTCACTTTACTCGATATTTTCTTCGATAATGATTCGTATTTCACTACTGTTTAAACATATCGAATCATTTTTAACAGGTGCCCGTAACTGTTCTTGGAACAATCTTGATAGATAAATGTGGAAGAAGGCCATTAATAATGGTAATAATCTTATAATCTATAGAAAGTGATTTCTGATTCAAAAATTTAAATATTATTTATATGTACAACTATTACCGCAGATTTCAGCTGGTGGTATCTTCTTGGGATGTATACTCACAGGCACAGCTTTCGTCCTCGAGGTCCATATCATAAACCCTAGCTAAATCATGTCTACACTTTCAAATTTATGAATGTCCCCATTATAACAATATCATTACATCAAATTTGTTATGTTTCGAAATACAGGGACAAAGCTTGTTGCTTGAATGGGTTCCTTTCTTAGTCGTTGGAGGTGTACTTGTAAGTAAAGCTTGGTTCGTACTTAGTAAACAAAAAAAAACAGAGTTATGTTAAACATATCGTATTGTCGTGAATCGAGATACTGCTATTAATACTCATGTCTCTTCATCTCTATTCAGATCTATGTAGCAGCATTCTCCATCGGAATGGGACCTGTTCCTTGGGTGATAATGTCTGAGGTATAGTTTATTGTGTAGCAAGTAAACTTGTTTAAAAAAAACAGAGCATTTACTTGTGTAGCAAGTAATGTTGGTTTAAAACAGAGTCAATGCTTTTAGAAGAGTATAATGAAGTTTGGCTCCTCTGTTTTTGGGATGGAATAAACCACAGATATTTCCGATAAACGTGAAGGGAATCGCGGGAAGCTTAGTGGTACTGGTGAATTGGTCTGGTGCTTGGGCTGTTTCCTACACTTTCAACTTCCTCATGAGCTGGAGCTCTCCAGGTACACATTTTAAAGTTCTGTTTGGGAGAAGAGTGTTAACCTAACCGCGATAAAACTAAGGCAAAGCTATGTCTATTGTTTGTGTAGGTACATTCTACATGTACTCTGCTTTTGCAGCAACGACGATTGTCTTTGTGGCGAAGGTGGTGCCTGAAACTAAAGGGAAGACGCTTGAAGAGATACAATCTTGTATTCGACGAGAAACTTAAGAAAATAAATACAATTCGTTCTATGTGAAGTGATATGCTCAAATTAACCCTAAGCTACTCTCTCAAATTAAGAGATCAATTGCAGTATTTAGGGATCGAATCCACAGGGAATCAGTTGCACAATAGACTAATAAATTCGGATTAAGCTAAGATGAGAATGCAAAAACAAGTAAACAAAACAAGTAAATCGGTGGAAAAGATCAATTAAAAAGAAAGCTAGGTGCAGGGAAATCTCAGGTGAATCAGGTATGCATATGATAAATAAAAGATAGGATTATGATGCACAGTTCTTAAACATGAATACGAATGTAAAACCAATCAGCTTTCGCTGCAGAGATTATCTATGCTTAAATCTTAGAAGACCAAATTTCTTTGCGAATCCTAACAATCTAAACAAACATTAAAGTTCAAGTTCAATTGTTGACAAAACCCTAAACCAAATTTCTTTGCGAAAAGAATTTTTGCTCATCAAAGTCTAGATCAAGTAATCAATAAAACTGTCGTTTCTATTAATTATCCTAAGATCAGATTTCAGGTCATGAATCTAAAATCAACATTAATCACAAGACAAGATGAAGAACATTCTAAAGATATTAATCCTATGCAATACAAATCAGATCTAGCAAACCATCAAACACCTTTGAAAATTCCTAAACCTAACAAGGTTACTACTCAGACATAATCGTAGCAAAAACCATTATATTAATTGAAGATATCTCTTAAACAAAGATAAAATAAAGCATAAGCCTAAACAATGGCTGTAAAAACGTATATATAAGGTTCCTAAACCGTCATAAACATAAAAGTAAACATCTGGGACTTTTGGGCTTCGAACGGACTTCTTCGCAATCAGGCTTTTTCCTTGATCGAACAGGGTGTCGATCGACACCCATAGATGGTCTCGATCGACACCATCATCTGAATCCGATTCTGCACTTCAATCTTTGTCACTTCGTTCAGCAATGCTCCAAAACTCCCAGTAAACATCTTTTATGCTCCAAACGTCTAGTACATGTAAAGACTTTAAAACATATTAGAAAATACCATAAAGACTCTAGATAATGGACTTATATCATGGTCTAAACTGGGTAAAAACCATGATATATCATGAAGTCATCAAAAGACTGAGTTTCCTCCGGTGATGTGCTTTAAGGCGGTTTTGATTGAATGTATTTGTAGAATATAGGTTATTTTATTTTACGTATTTGTTCACGTAATAGTTTTTCTCTATCATATAAGGTTTCGATTGGTAAAATATGTAATGCGCTAATCTGATGCCGTTCGGATTACTCGAGGTTACAAAAGAAGGCAATATACGAAGGAACAAAAACAAATCCATGTGAATCAAGACTATCAAGTGTAGGTAATTTTATTTGGTCATTGGCTTAACATCTAAAAAATAAAAACTCCATAACGAACCTCGTTTATAAATAATTTCTTTTATGTTCTGATTAGAAGATGTATGACTTTCGATCAGTGACTCCTGATTTCACAAAAAACGAAAAAACAAAAACGAAAGAAACTAGTCCATGAGATTTTTTTTTTTTTTTGGTCGACAAACTAGTCCATGAGATCATAATCAATATTTATGGCTTAATCTTAAGAGTGAGATTATCTGCCGGCTTGTCATTTCTTTCTTTTTGGGGGGTAATATTGTAATTTTTTAATTTTTCCCGGAATTCTTTTTCTTTTTAATATTTCTCGATTTTAATCACTCTCTCGAAGAAGAGGGAAGGATCAATGGCGTCGCCGACAACGAGAATCTGGTTCCGTACAGTGATTCTGATCTCTTTGATGGTGGTTTTGTTCTACGTTGGTCGTCCTCTCTACTGGAAGATCTCCGCTACTATCCACGATATCCGCCACAACAAACAATCCGTCAGAGAAGGTACTCTCTCTCTCTCTGTCTCTCTCTCGTTTCTCTCTCCCCGATTGATTTCTCAGTGCGATCGGTTCTGTTTGGCTACAGGTATATCGCAAATCGTACAGGTGGCACAGAGATCGGTGGGTTGGTATCAGTGAGAATTTCTCCATCGCTTTCTGGAAATTTTAGTATACTGTGTTGATTGATTTGATGGGAATTTGAAGTTTTTTGGGTCGAGATCTCGTTTTCTTTTTGGGTGATGATAGGATGGAGATTGTAGATCTATATGATGTTCTTAATAATGTAGATTTATTTTGCTATGAAATGATAAGAGAATTTGTCTCACTGATGTGCAAACACATTTTGTAATTCTTGTATTTGTAAATTTTTGGAATATCATTGTTCGATAGATGGAATAAGTTACGATTGTTGCGGATTTTGTTTGATCAGTGTTATCAAACAAGTTTCCTCACTTTTTTCCAAATCTTTTAGGTTGCTAGAAGTAGTTAATTGAAATTGAAACAAGAGCACTAAATTTGTTTCTTCAGTTGATGTTGGATACACAATTGTGATGGATTCATTTCTTGTTTGTTATCCGATAAATATGTAGCAATAACGAATGGAATGGCGGAATCATATTTACGACCAGTAACGAAATCTCGTGGAATTGCAATTCTTGTTCTGTTATTTTGTCATTTCCGAAAATGGACTGTGTCAATACAAGTTTTGGTGTTGTGAGTGGATTTGGTTTGTAACCCAAGGCATTTCCTCTACCAACGACTCTTTTCGGTTTTCAATAGCCAAAAGGCCTAAAACCAACACATGCATTCTTCACATTCCAATTTAATTTTTCCAAACCAAAAGTCTCATCTTTCGTTACCCATCTAATATAAGAAGAACCGATTGCAAGATTTTTTCAAAAAAATACCCGCCCCATTAAATTTGTAATGTTACATACGGTCAAACGTGAATGCAATAAGTTTTAATTCTTCGAATAACTAATGCTAAAATGTTTTTTAAGGTCGTTGAATCAACATAATTCCGATTCAAGGAAAGAATACGTAACTTTAGTCTCTCTTACAATTCCCCTAGAGAAAATAAAATCAAAACTAAAACCCAACCCCCTACATGAAAACGACGTCAAATACCACTATGAATCAAATTAAACAATTTATATTAAGATAAAAATAGAAAAACACTTGAAACAAAATAGAAAAACCATGTCCCAAAACGTGTTTGATTCGTATTCAAATATCATTTTTTAGAAAATGGATAGTAACAAAATACTAATAAGAGCTGATTTGATTACGTATACTATCGAAATGCATTTGTCTTTCTGTGTGTGGTAATCCCTAGACTAATTCGATAACTCTTTTGTATTTCTTGAAGTAGAGCACTAATTATTGAACGAAAATTGAATTCATAGACCAAAAGCAAATGTGGTGGCCATCAGGCCATATATGGTGATAGGCGTTGCGTTACACCCACGTCCCACGCAACATCACATAGCGATACCCATTAATTAGGGATCAGACCGATATTAAACTCTCTTGAGCTATGGCTATTTTTTTAATGTTAATATGCGGGGTTAATCCCTATCGTATAATTAAAGAAATATATAACAAATAATCTGTGTGAAAAAGAATTGGATATGATGAATATTTTTCAGCTGGGTGGAGACAGATTGAAGTTTTCTAGTGCTATAAGCTTAAGCACTTGACTAATCAAGTAATTATGAGAGATTTTTTCCATTAGTCAACCAAGGTTAAGAAGAAATATATCTTATTGATTTATTCTTAATACTTTATATAAATATGGGCCAAAATTCAAGTAGGTTTTGACCAAACTGAATCATCAAACTCCAATAGAACAAAGCACGTTACCTTTTCGTGCACACGAATAATTTTTCGTTTTTATATATTATATAACTTCATTTTTTTTGTATACTTTGATATTATAATTGATAAATAATTCCAAAAACTACCACAAAAATAAACATTGCCAGTTTTTTTTATAGCTATGTACCTATCAAAGCCAATTTTTTAATACAAACTTAATTGGTGTAAAAGGCATGTAAACTGAAACAACCAAGCTTTTTTTTTTACTAACATTTCTAATGCGGAACATAAACATTTAAACTAATAAATAATCCAATAAAACCATTTAATGAATAAACCCTTTAAACCAATTAAATTCAAATACCAAATTCAGGAATGAACAATCAAATAAACTAACAACCTAAACATTCGGTTCACTAGTCTAAAGCAACAACAACAACCCTATCATCCTCTTCCAACGGCCTCGATTCCACGATCACACTTTTTTTTTACTTGCAACTCAAAAGGGAAAAACAGAGTTGCGTGAGTATTATCATAAATACTCAGTGGAGCGGTCATCCCGCCAACAGGTTACACATAGAATCACAATTAACAAAAATATATATAAATAAACAGTTTTAGCCACAATTATCCATTAGTTGATTATCGGGTACGTAATAAAACGCAAGATTTTCCAAGTTCAGAAACTGGTGTCGAACGACACCCCACCTTGTTGTCGATCGACACTCACTAACCACAAATATAATTTTAATGTGGTGTCAATCGACACAGCCTCTAGGTGTCGATCGACACCTCGTTACAGAATCCAGAGTCGAGTCTTTCCTCTCGCGACACGAGTCGGAATCCATTCAATTCACAACCGCGATTACAACACACAAAGACATCAGCAATAATCATCAAATCAACCACGAATCAACAGTCAAACACAAGAATCACACAAGCAACAAGAATCAATCGCTAATCTAATGGGAAACCCGCGATCACGCACTCACCTTCCCGATTTAGGATCAGAACGGTGAAGAACACGGTCTCTACGAGACTAGAACGACACTGATTCGAACAAGAACTCCCACGAACACGCCACGAACAATCACCGAGAACAAACGGCGAAGAACTCTTGAGAACACGAACTAGAACGATCAAACACTAATTCCCTCGAAATCTCTACTCTTTTCTGCGTTTTTCTCTTCTCCCCCGCGGCCACAAACCCAGACACGAATATATACAGAAGCCCTAGGTTTATTCCATCAAACCGGACCAAACCGCGATTAAAAATCTAATTAACCCGACTTCTGCAGACATGGTGTCGATCGACACCCTAACAAAATTGCCTTTACTTGGTTCCGGGATGTTACATAAACTCTTAAGTTCTAGGGGGGTTTATTGGTTTTGGTATTTTAATAGATTTTAAAATCCATATAGAATTTACAAATCTTTATGATTGTTAAATCCACCATGTGTAATTTGATTAGTATCTGAGAATAACAAAGATTATGATTTGAGAATAACAAGGTTTTCCAATGGATTTGAGTTGTTCCATTTTTAGCATAGGATTCATTTCAAATCCACTAGAATTCATTTCAAAATCAAATCCATAAATAAATGTGTAGGACTGAATATGAGGTGATTTGTATTTGAGAATCAAAAATTGAATAAGAAGTGATTTGGATTTGTATTTGAGAATTGTAAATTGAATAAGACCTGATTTTAATGACGATTTTGAAATGACTAATTGAATAACATAGGATTTGGTTAGAATTTTGAAATCCATCGAAATACCAAAACCAATAAACCCCCTAAATTAACCTTTGCATCGTACGTAATAAACATAAATATTTGTTTTTGTGGTGTCTTAATTAAGATAAGTACCTAAATAATCAAAGCTCGGGTGGGTGTAGATTCTAGAAATGGCCCATATATATATTCAATAATCTAGTGTTCGGCACGCACGCTTTAAACTTTTCTAGAATTAATTTCATTGCATTTATTGTACAGTCCATTTTGTTATATTATTCATATGAATGGTCCCTTCACCATTACACACTAAAACAAAAGCATGATCCATGGTAAACGGGGTTTGATACTTTATCTAGATAATAAAAAATGAGAGAGAACCAAATAAAAAGTTATATGTTAACAATGTCTTTTGTAAAAGGTCGCGGAAAATACATAAGTTTACTAGTTTAATTAAATAAAGCATACTACATAATACGCAATCGGGGGACTCGAGACAATATTTCAACCAATATCAACAATCACGTCACGTGATCGAGGGTTCCTATTTTCCACGTGACTATTGAAGTCAACACTTTTATTGGATCCTTGTACAATGTTGAAGAAATTTCAGTCAAACGAAAAATATGCCGGAGCAATCTCTTAAATTAAAAAAGAAAATACAAAATTATACTCTCTCCATTTCATAAAAATTATTATTCTACATATTTTCACACATATCAAAAAATTATTAAAAATTCCACTTTATCCCTTATTAATACACTCAATAAATTTTCTCTCTAATTAATACATAAAAATTATAGGATCAAAACTGAATTTTTACTCAAAAATCTGCATTGAAAATATAAATGACACTATTTAGGAAACAAAAATTTAATTTCAGAATAACACTCTTTGACAAACGGAGAAAATAGTATATACCAAAAACATATAGAGAGAAAACGCAATAAGTTTTACTCCCTCTATTTTTTTGTTTGATGTTAAAATCATTTACTTTTCTATTTTCTAATATAAAATATATGTAATCATCAATCCTAATACAATACAAACAATTAAAAAACAATAAAAACATAACTAATTTTCATGAAAACTTGAAAACATCAATTAAAATGAAACAAGAAAAGAACATCAAGTAGAAAGGAACTAAAATAATAGTATAATTTTTTTTGTCAGCAAAAATATTTATAATCAAAACATTTCTCTAATTAAAAGAACTCTCTGTATATATATAATCACAAGTAGTTTTTTATTTGTATTTGTTTTTGGTACATCCTTTAATGACGGATCCGAATTGTTTCGTTTGACTTAGGAGAAATATTAGAAAAAGCGATCACAAGTTGGAAAATAAAAAAATTGAATATACTTAATTTGGTGGGCGCTAAGACGTTAGCTACAAAGAGCTAAAAGTGTGATTTTGAAACAATGGCACAAGTAAGATGATCTCTAAATTAAAGTAAAAAACAAACGGTGGAGCTCAAGTCAAATAGAAATCAACACGACTAGTTTTGGTTAGATCGCTTTAAACTGAAAGATATTAGACGATTGACACTGATATAGTGATATGTTTTCAATGGATATAGTTTATGGTGCGTCCGAGTAGCTTATGTGAGTGTCATGTCTTTCATGTGAGGGCAAGGAAAAATCTTTTCATGTGCAATATTTAATATTTGTTGATACTTGATTTGTGCTGCCAAGGGCTTGCCCGATATGCCATGCTCATCCCAAAAGCGGATCATGACACATCTCACAAAGTATAAAACAAAAGAAGGATCGCTCCGAGAACTTTGGTTATCTATAGAGCGATTGTGCTTTAGTATGGCTGCATATCTTTCTAGGAACCATTATAATTTCTTCGCTTGGAGTCTTTGGTTTCCTTGTCACAAAACATGGGACCGAAGTATCAAATTCACATATACTCCCTCTATTTTTTTATTGATTGATGTTTAAAGCTTTTGACACACATGTTTTACTTTAAATTTCTTTTTTTAGCAATTACATTTCTAACTTCATTGTTATAGCAAAAAGAAAAACATAAAATTAGTTATTATCACCAGTATACATAGGAAGTCAAAAGGTGTGGGTGATTTGTTATATGTTCACAATTTCTATGAACATTTTCCATGTTGAAAGATCCTCATTTACATTAATTATCCCATTAATATTCACCACATATACGATAAATTTTGAAACAAAATTAACTTTTGGAGCAGAAATTTTAAATAATCTATTTAAATTTTGTTAATGCCGAAAACGTAAAATTTCATACAAAATGCAAGTATATCACAAAACACAAGAAATAATTTCTATGGTGGATTATGATGGTAAACTGCGTATTTTTTACAACTTGGTTTTAATGACAGGTTCCACTCATATTTTGCCCTTGGAAGACCGGCATGGTTGCATGAGAGAATTCGACTTTAACATCTTTTTGGCCCCTGTCAGTTTTTGGTTTTTGATTCATTGTTTCTACAACTCTTGATTCTATGTTATTCAATATCATTCAGACGTTTTAAAAAAAAATAGCGAATGGAAGAAGAAAACTGAATTCATTTTTTTTTTTTGAATTAATTCTGTATTATTAAACGGATATATAGACATATAGTTACGCTTTTGGAAAGAGTTAGTGAATTTTTTTTTGTATCCTTCCTTCCTTGAATAGTTTACATGTGACGTACAATAAAACCTCTATAAATTAATAATGTTGGGACTTTGAAAATTTATTAATTTAGAGAGATATTAATTAATCGATTAATTAATAATTATTAATTTATAGAGATACCTTTTCAATTTCTAATCTTAACAAAATTATTTTATTTTAAAATGGAAATTTTCTCTAAAGTTCATATTCTAGTAAATAATATTTTACTTAAATTTTTAAAATGTTTTGATTTTTACATATTTTATATCAATTTTTATTTTACTAAATGATATTTTCTCTTGTATGTACGAAATTTTAGTTGTTTCAATATTCTTCTTAGGTTTTTGATTAAGCATTCTTCATGTTTAATATTCTATCATTGTTTCAACGCCATAATTTGCAATGGCTTCCCAACTAAGATTTATTACGAAATCAATAATGACATATTAGATGCCCAAAGAGTTATGTGAGTACAAAAGAGATCATGTCATGCATCCGAAAACATTTGCAAACGTAGTTTGAAGAAAATTTTAATCTAAAAGTTACTCATGAGGTACAATCTCAAACGCACTTGAGAAGGCAACACAATAAATTGTTGATGCAATAAGGTTGATGCAATAAAAAAAATTAGAGTCAAACTTCAACGTAATTCCAACTTTAAGAAAAAAACTAACAGTAGTATTGGAGTCATGTATTACTAAGTCGTCTTAGTTATATATATATTATACCTACGATTTATAATTATTAATTTATGATGTTGTTGGGACCATAATTTACATAGGATTTCAAAATTAATTATAATCTTATTATCTTATCGAATGTTGCTAATTTTTACATTGGCCCGACTCGGGACCGGAAATTTTTTATTAATTTATAGTGATTATCGAGTATTAATTTATAGAGGTTTTACTGTAGTTTGAAAGAAAGAGACAATGGTTTTATTGTATATACGCATAACTACAAAAAAAGTCGAAAATAGAAAGAACTTTCACGTGTATAGATCAAATAAGAAACACACGCACAAAACAAAAATAAAAAGCTCTTCTCTCCCAGGCGGCATTTTCGAAGAGAGAATGAAACTCTACCGGAGGTCAAGCTCCTCCGTCGTATAAACCTCCGTTGGCATTGTTTTTGCCGGCGAAACATTCTGACACGTGTGTCTTGGTAATATTTAACTTCTTCGGTTCCCTCTATGGAATCCGTCGTATCCTCAAGCTTCTTCGAGCTCAACTTCCGCCGTCGATCTCTTCCGATGGTGAAGATTCATCCAGATCTGATTCGAAGCTTGCATAATCGAACCGTGACTTCTCCTCCGGAACCACCGGTTCCTCCAGATCTGGTGAAGCCATCGATCCTTAGACCAGATTTGATCCTCCTCCGGCTTCGTCTAGCTCTCTACCGCATGCTCCGATCTTCAGACAACTATGTTGTTCATCCCATCGGCGGTATAGTCACCTGTTAGCTTTTGTGTCATCGGAAAAGTGTGTTCAACGACGCAAATCACTACGACAACTTTACCAATTCACTGTTCCATCGTGGAAACAGAATCCCCCATGTGAAGTGGTCCTCATCTCTGTCGTCGGAGCCTAGTCTTAGCCTGACGATGCGACTCGATATCTATCAAAGTCTTCCCAGAGGCTCTCGTCTACGGCACCGCATGCTTGGTCTGGTCAACTTTCAATCATGCTCCGACCACTCACCGGATTTCTTCCCGTCCGGTGTAGAGCGTGCCGGATTTATGGTCGTACGAGGTAAATGTTACGAAACCTCATCTCTTTCTTGGGTTGTATCATAGATGGGCTTGGCATAATAAGATATGTGAATTTTATGATCCACAAAGATCTTTTACTGGTTGTCCACTTGCTCTTGCTCGATTGATCAAACGATCATATGCTTTGTCAAGTATTTTTACTAGATTTATGAGATTGGTTAGATTTAGGATGACTAGAACCCTCCCAACTTCTTCCCTCTATCCTAGAGTGGTCGTAGAGTCGGAATTTGTACCGAGAGGTACTAGGAATTGCCGGATTATCTTGCTAGCTTTTGTAGACGGATGTTGGTGTCTAGAAGTAGCAACCGAACTCGCCTTGTCGAGGGTCGGAGGTCGGAATTCATTTTCAAAATCACTATGGCAAGTGATAAATTTCAGAGCCGTCACCTTTGTTGTGAAGACTCGGTCGACGCATCCGAAAACTGTTTTGGATTCGCTGTCTATCATTTTTTGCGATGAAACTTCCATCATAATGTTATGTTTTAATAATTTCCATGTATTTTACTTTGAATTTAGAGGATGATCTTTCCCTCCATTGTACTAAGAACAATGTTTTAATGAATGAATGAAGTTGTTGACAAAAAAAAAAAAACACACCCACAAAAAAAAAAAAGTACTGCATTTCACATATTTTTAGGGAACGTTTCAAGACGGATTCTACAAAGAGTTTTCGTATTGGCTCAGATTGGTAAACAATTTTTACAATTTTTATAATCTTTATTCCACTTTTTAATTTGTACCGCTTTAGATTGTACCAATCACAAAAATTTTATTAAAAGTTTTACCAACACTATTACACTAATCTTTATTTATACAGCTTTATCTCAAATCTTTATCTATACAGCTTTGCACTATGCTATAAAGCTTACCGCTCTAACTTACCACTCCAGATTTTTAAAAAGCTAGGTTACCAATCGGACGTCTCTCCCTCTCTTCTCTCTTTCTCTCTACGTTTTTTTTTTTTTAATCTTTTCTTTTTTGAAACTTATTATTTCTTCTTTTTCTCACTTTTTGTTTCCCTGCAAACTTTCACAAAAAAATCAAATTTCTGAAGAAGAAAACGTTACAATCATTTAACTAAAAAAGAGAATTAGATGTTGGCTTTGATTGGTAGACTTTTTTAAATCTTTATGCCACTTTTTAATTCATACAGTTTTAGATTGTACCAATCACTAAATCTTTATCAAAAGCTTTACCAACACTATTACACTAATCTTTATCTCAAATTTTTATCTATACAGCTTTGCACTATGCTATAAAGCTTACCGCTCCAACTTCCTGTTCCAGATTTTAAAAAAGCTAGTTTACCAATCGGACCCGTTACAAAAAACAGAAACAATCTGAAGACACTTTTGCATGGACGAAAATAGAAAAAAATTCATAAAAAGATATATATAAAAATTGATTATTTTTAACTTAACCTATATTTAAAAATTTAATGAAATATTTTAGATCTAATAATTTTTTTTTTATACTTGCTTATGATCTTGTTTTGTTATTGAGCAAATTAACATTTTATTCAATTGATTATCTTTACTATAAAATTATATATTTGTATAGAAATTTTACTACATCTTTTTAATTATATATACTTCTATCAATTTAAAATTTTAAAACTTTGAATTTTGTTTTAACTATTTTTAGCTATTATTAATTATTAAAAAAAACAATTTACACTTTTTAGTTGTGGATCCCACAAATTTAGGGGCCCCACACCAATGTGTTGGTCCAATCCCCTCATAGCATGGCCTGCACCTTTGAAATCCTTTTTTTTTTTTTTTGTCCATTTTGTCTAAAGAGAACAAAGGCTTGATGTCAGTCGCCTTTGAGCTCTCCATGTAATGGTGTCTTGATCTTATCGAAAATAAACCTATCAAATTTCTCTCATGTTTTCTTTGTTTTATGCTCTCCCCCATTTGGATAAGCACATCTTGAGGGGTTTGTTTTAGATTCGGAAAAGAAACAAAAATACTCAAACTTTCTATCCTCTGTTTCCTTCATCTTTTCCTTCTTCTTCTTCTTTTAAACGATGAGCTCAACTTCGAAGAGATCATGGTTCTTGTTCATAACAATCATCACTATGGTTGGACTCTTAGGACAAAACCTTCCATGCGTTATGTCTCGTCCACACCGTATTCTCTTGGACACGGATGTCGACACAGACGATTTCTTCGCTCTGCTCTACCTCTTGAAACTCAACAAATCTGAATTCGATCTAGTTGTAAGCCCAATCACTTTCTCAAAATCATCTCACAACTTTCTTTGATTAATTCAGCTAAATCAAATGCTCTGTTTTTCTTATATTAAAATAACAGGGAATTACAGTGAGTGCAAATGCGTGGACCAACGCAGGACATGGAGTGAATCACATGTACGATCTTTTGCACATGATGGGTCGTGACGATATCCCCGTCGGTGTCGGCGGCGAAGGTGGAATTCTCGCCGACGGTACTATTCTCTCCGACGTCGGTGGTTATTTTCCGATCATAGACCAGGTTAACTCTTCTTAGTCTTCTTAATTCATTTCTCTAACAATTTTGTACTAATTTACTTTTTTTTTAAATGTAAAAATAATGTGTTCATGTATATAGGGGATGACAACAACAGGAGGATGTAGATACAGACAAGCCATTCCTAAAGGTCTTGGAGGCCTACTTGACATTGATTCAAATTATGGCTTTCGTAAACAATTTCTCCCTCAGGTATTTTTCCTTTCTATGTACTTGCTACATTTATTAAATTGGTTCAAAAATTAGACATTTTAAAAAAATAATCGAATCTAAAAACCATAATTTGAATCAATATCAAATAGGCCTCTAAAACTTTTGAGGAATGGTTTTGAAGGCCTACATAACATTGATTCTAATTATGGTTTTCACAAAAAGTTTTTCCCTCGAGTAAATAAAAATAGAAAAATACTTGAGGGAAAAACTTTTTTTTAAAAGGTAATCGGATCTGAAATAATCCTATTTTCACAATTGTAAAACAGAAATGTTCTGACCGCACTATGTTTAATTCTTATCGGACTATACTAACTATAATAATTGCGTTGGTTGTCTTTTTTTTTTGGAGCAAAAATTGCGTTGGTTGTTTAAAAAACTATATAATTAATAGCTTTCACAATTGTAAAACAGAAATGTTCTGACCGCACTATGTTTAATTCTTATCGGACTATACTAACTATAATAATTGCGTTGGTTGTCTTTTTTTTTTTGGAGCAAAAATTGCGTTGGTTGTTTAAAAAACTATATAATTAATAGCGTCATTAATATCTTTTAATAATCCCATCACACCAACTTTGATCGCAACATTTTTTAATAATCCCATCGCACCAACTTTAATCGCAACCACCATTTAGAAGAATCTTACAAATTGTTAATTTTGTGGATCGTTGACATTTGTATTGGTATCTCTCGTTGGGCTGCGACACGTGTGTTGCTAATGGTGGATATCCTATAGACGTATGATCTGATTGTACATCCAAACACTTGTCGGCTTCTTAAAGATTCGAGCCTAGTAGTGATTTACATAATTGTAGGTCTAGGATCGGTCATGACATTCCATATGTACGAGAAACATAAGAGTAAATAATTGGCTTTTCTTTTAGTGTCATTTCCATAATATCACAATTTCTTAATTTTTATATTTTGGTTTTAATGTTACGATTTTATACCAAGCTAATATAGTTCCTGTTTAGATATCTTACATAATTACTCAATAAAAAAATCCAAACAAAACTAAAGTTTTCGTAACGGATGAGATACACAACTAAAACAATATTTCAAAGAGATATTGAGAGGTACTTTCTTGTGAAGAGAATCCTAGTAGATGGTCTCGCTTTGTTCAATCAACCAATGTTTTGAGAACAATTGGAGGCACTGATGTAGATGTGAATATTCTAGTGTCACGTTCACGCCCCAAAGACCATGCGTTGGTGAACAAATTCCATATTTGCTTCAACTAGAAAGCTATTTCAAAATCCTCTAGAAACCTATAATTCCCATCCTCCACACTTTTGTTTGCAAGCAACTTTGGCACATGATTGAATACTATTTCTCCACAAGAAGACCCATCAATTAGAGTCTACTTTGGTGTAAAACGCTTTTGGAAGTTTATAGATTTGGCTCAAAAAGTTGATTATGTCATAAACCACCAAAAAGACCAGTTTGATCAAAAGAGAGACACTAAGTCTAAGAGTGGAGTTTCTTTGTTATTTTCTCCAAAAAAGACTGCATAACCGAGATAGATAATCTCTGAGAACTTAGAGACAGACCAACTTAATACCCAACTCAAGACACAAGTATCCGCATCTGAATAGCCACTGGAAAACAGATCTTACTTTCTAGCATTCATGTCGAGTCATAGGACATGAATGTGTTAAGACATCTCGAATATCAAGCAATGTCATAAATTTTCTTAATAAAAGTACGAAAAATAAAATAAAAACTCTTTATATATATACATGTTGATTGACTCACACTAGTCACTACTATAAGACATTGCTTGATATATAAAAACTCTTTATATATATATATATAAATGTTGATTGACTCACACTAGTCACTACTATAAGAAACTAAAAAATGAACTTTATAAATAATGCCAAATCATCCGATTTTTACAATTACCGTTTTTTTTTGTTTGGTCAATAACTACAGTACTATATGTCCACTTAAAAAAAGGATTAAGAAAAATTCTGAATTTAAATATTGAAAACGGCTATAGTGGACTAAAATAATATACTTTTGGTCCGATAAATTTATGAACATAGATCCAGATTTTTTAGTTTAAACAAACCAAAAATCAACATGCAAAACAAGTTATCAACATGGATGTAGTTTCGTCGGGATAATATTAATGGAAAATTATGTTCTGCTCAAAAAAAAAAAAAAAAACAAACCAAAAATCAAAGCACCGTTAAACCCACAAAAATTAACAACAATAAATAATATATCATAACCGGAATTAAACTAACATGTTGAATAGAAGAAAAATCTTGTTTCGTTTATGAGATGAACATAAACTATTGTAAATGCATTCTCCATAATTTCTGAAATGTGAAACAGCAAGGTAGGGCACCAATCACCAACCTATAGCTCTCGTAGTCTTATGTTTCTTGATTGTTTAAGAGGAACCATATATCAAATATAACTTGATAATCTGAGAAAAAAAAAACTTGATAATCTATTTCCTATATTTCAAAAAGTACATGCCTCCGAGTTTTGGTAAAGGCATTCGCGAATGAATATCGAAACTTTATCTCCTCTCTTTCTCTTCTCGAGCATGCTTCAATTTTCCTTTACAACATATATTAAACAATCTTTAATTATGGGTCCATTTGCCAAATAACCATGAAAAAATATATCTAAAAAAGTAACAATAAACTCTAGATGTAATGGGTAGGAATAGGATTGTATCACATATATAAAACATTTAGTTAGATTTCAATTTTTTTCTTTTTTTATTGCTATTTGGCCTAATTTCCCTTTATTTATCCCTTTCAAAGTAGATTAAAAAAATGCAAGTAGACCACTGATTTTCTTTCATAGTAGAGAATTTTAGCGTCATAGGGGAAATCCTCATCCCCTCGAGAGAAATCCTCATCTCCCAATGGGCCCTACGTCCACTCTCGGCCCATGGGCCCACCCATGTCAGACGGTCGGTGCGTTAGTCCGGGAGGCTCGGAAATCATGTTTACTGACCCTGCAAATCACCACGCGATATTTTTCTCGTGTTTTGACCTCACTCACACGATACTGAAAATCTCTTCCCAGTAGGTCACCCATCCTGAAACTACTCCAGCTTAAGCACGCTTAACTCTGGAGTTCTCTCAAGACCTGTGACAGAAAAGATAAGTGCACTTTGGTGATATAGGTAGCCAAATCAATTCCTTTAAGCCTCTCCGCATATACCGCATATACTCTGAAACCAGGGTGTCACAATCACCCCCACTAACAGATCGCAACGTCCTCGTTGCGCATACCAAGATCGTTACCCCGACAATCTGACTCTTCACAGATGTCAGGGTTTTCTCTGATACCACTTGTAACACCCCAACCGCCATCATAGGGGAAATCCTCATCCCCTCGAGAGAAATCCCCATCTCCAATGGCCCCACTTCCACTCTCTGCCCATGGGCCCACCCATGTCAGACGGTCGGTGCGTTAGTCCGGGAGACTCGGAAATCATGTTTACTGACCCTGCAAATCATGTTTACTGACCCTGCAAATCACCACGCGATCTTTTTCTCGTGTTTTGACCTCACTCACACGATACTGAAAATCACTTCCCAGTAGGTTACCCATCCTGAAACTACTCCAACTTAAGCACGCTTAACTCTGGAGTTCTCTCAAGACCTGTGACCGAAAAGATAAGTGCACTTTCGTGATATAGGTAGCCAAATCAATTCCTTTAAGCCTCTCCGCATATACCGCATATACCATATATACTCTGAAACCGGGGTGTCACATTACCGATCCATGAAGACACACGTATGAACTTAACCATGTGAAATTACATTTCATCTGATAACCTGATTTTACCGTATATTTTCTATATTTTGTGAAATGCTACTCTAAACAGCTAAACTGGATATATTTTCAAAAACAATTACATGGTAAAAGAAAACAAACACTAGTACACTACTATATGCCTCTTTCTATCCATTTTAAAATCAAGATGTCCCGAACGGAACTTAAAATCGCTTTTAAAATCAAAGTATCTAAGGGGGGTGTATTCAATATACCATTTCGAGTGATTCGTTTTAATTTGTCAAATCCTATGTTATTGAACCATGGATTTTAAAAAACCTATTAAAATCTATTGTTATTGAACTAGTGATTTTAAAAAGTACTTTAAAATCCACTGTTATTGAAATTATACTAAGCATTTGATTTTAATGATTCGAGGAGATTTTAAAGAAAATTCCAGGGGATTTCCTTGTTAAAAATACAAAGACTCAAATCTCAATGTTTTAGGTAGGATTGCAGAGAATTTTATTATAAATCTCATAGAATCACACAAAATCATTAAAATAACCTAAAATCTCATTAAAACTCAAATCTCTTTAAATGCAAGAGTCAATACACCCCCCCTAAATTTTA
The DNA here is from genome assembly GCA_963576765.1 of Draba incana. Classification (NCBI taxonomy): domain Eukaryota; kingdom Viridiplantae; phylum Streptophyta; class Magnoliopsida; order Brassicales; family Brassicaceae; genus Draba; species Draba incana. Next base: position 14,103,001 of record OY755205.1, read on the forward strand.
AAACTACTATAGTATATTTGTTTGGAGCGAGTTTTTCGAATTAACTTAAAGGGGAAAATATATTAGCCGCACATCTAATCCAGATGTATAAACCGTCTAGATTTGATTTTGATTATACAAACAATTTTGATGGTCATATGTTTTTTTTTCCCAACAACAATCACCATGTGATATATTAAATCAAGTGCTAGCGTTCAGACAGTTTCTTTCGCGGGCTATTCCTAACGGAAATGTCTAACTTACAAAAGAAAATACATAACCCCGTGCTCGGGCTCTTTTTGCAAGGAAGTCGGCACAGACATTACCACTCCGTGGTATATGAACTAAGCTAAAAGATACAAAATGTTGTTTTAGCATCTTGAACGAGTTAAGTTCCACACTGAAAAAGACGGCCAATCTAATAGATGCGTAGTCATGAAAATCAAACTTGTATAATCCATCTCAATCCTTAATGTAGATAGTATTCTTCCATTCAGGCATTCCATAGCCCAAAGTAGAATGGTCATATGTTTTTTAGACCTCATACTATCTCCAACATTTAAGAAAGAGTGGTATAGAGATATATAATATTCAAACACACAATTTAATTAACATTTAAATAAAAGGAATAGTGGTAACCATTACATAATTCGTAGTTTTATTTTACTTGATATTAATCTTTTATTTTAAAAATAATAGGAGTACTTTAAAAAAGCTGTTTTTTTTTTAAGGGGAACAGAAGATACACTCCTCTCCGGCAGGCAACGGCACAAAAAGTAATCGCAGACAAAGTTTCCGAAGGTCCAATCACCGTATTCATCATCGGATCTCACACGAACTTCGCGCTCTTCATGATGTCAAATCCTCACTTGAAACACAATATCCAACACATCTACGTCATGGGTGGTGGTGTACGGTCGCAAAACCCCACCGGCTGTTGTCCAGCAAACTCCACGACGGCGGAATGTACACCTAGGCAGTGTGGAAACCGTGGAAACTTGTTTACAGATTATACAAGTAATCCTTACGCTGAATTCAACATATTTAATGATCCTTTTGCTGCATATCAGGTAACGTTCATTATTGTCTTTTTTATTAGGGAATAATAAGTTGGAATGAATACCTTTTTAGTTATGGTTCTAATCATATGAAAGTGGTTATTGAAACCTTTAAAAACTATATACGGCTCGTGTTTATGTATCATATTCTGTGTTCATCACAGGTGTTTCATTCAGGTGTCCCAGTGACATTGGTTCCTATAGATGCAACCAACACAATACCTATCAACAAAAAGTTCTTTGAGACATTCGAAAAGAACCAGAGAACATACGAAGCTCAATACATTTTCTTATCTCTGAAAATAGCCAGAGACACTTGGTTCGACGATGAATTCTACGAGGTATTATATCTAGGAATCCACCATTTTCCAAACTAATAACCCAAATATGTTTGCAAACAATACTTGTTTTTTTCCTGAATTTTTTTTGTTGTATTCTTCAGAGCTACTTCATGTGGGATTCTTTCACAGTTGGTGTTGCAGTCTCAATAATGAGAAACGAAGGTAAGAAAAACAACAAAGTCGGAGAGAATGATTTCTCTGAGATGGAGTATATGAACATAACCGTTGTTACTTCAAACAAACCTTATGGAAAATCTGATGGCTCAAATCCATTCTTTGATAAAAGAACAACTCCAAAGTTCAACCTAACCGTTGGAGGAGTTCATAGTGGTCATGTTCAGATGGGCTTGCGCGATCCATTCTGCATACCGAAAAGTGGGAAAGGAAAGTGTAAAGTATGTGTTTCCTAAATTTACCCTTTTTTCGTTCTGATTTAGTTTTGCTTTAGAGAAGGAATATAATTTCTCTAATGCTTAACATTATAAGGATGGTTACACACAAGAGATTTCTGGACCTGATTCAGTTCGTGTGCTTGTCGCGACACGAGCTAAACCTAACATAAACATCAAAAGTGAACTTGATAGAGAGTTCTACGTTGATTTTTTGGAAGTAAGTTTTCATATTCTCTCAGACAGATCTAACCTGGAAAATTTTACATATAACAAACTTTCTTACATATGCACAGGTCTTGAATAGGCCTGAAGAAACAGGGAGATATAACTTTTCATCTCAGTTCCCATACTACAAAGAAGAATTCCTCAAACCAGATCTTAGCAAAATACGCCTCGGAAAGCCTGTTGTTTTCGATATGGACATGAGCGCCGGAGATTTCCTCTCTCTCTTCTATCTCCTTAAAGTTCCGGTGGAGAAAATCGATTTGAAGGTATAATTTTACAGAGATAACTCTTTCTTGTTACACAAGTAACTAGGTGACAAAACAAATGGCTCAGATTTTAAAAGTTGCTTTTTGCACAAGTAACTTAGTGAATCTCCATTCTGCTTCAAAGTCTAACACCTAGCTACTGTCTCTGGACTAGCCAGGCCATTATAGTGAGCCCAACCGGTTGGGCTAATGCAGCAACAATCGATGTAGTCTATGATGTGCTTCATATGATGGGTCGTGACGACATTCCGGTTGGTCTCGGAGACATGTTCGCATTGAACCAATCTGACCCGATTTTTCCACCAGTTGGAGACTGTAAGTACCTCAAGGCGGTTCCACAAGGCTGTGGTGGATTTCTTGATTCCGACACGCTCTATGGTTTTGCTCGTGACCTCCCGAGAAGCCCTCGCAGGTGTATATATTAAAACCAATTGACAATGAATGAAATGACTAATACCGGTTATATATATATTAGATTATGTCATTTCGGTTTGAAATTCCTAACAAATATTTATACAACACTATAATAAGATCATTTTTGTGAAATAATAAATATGTACATATTCATGTAGATACACTGCCCAAAACTCAATGGCACATGGAGCTCCGAGGGACACTGATCGGCCTGAACTTCGACAACCTTTGGCAATTGAAGTGTGGCAAAATTTGACCAAATCTAGTAACGAAGTGTCTAAGATCACTGTACTAACTAATGGAGCGTTGACTAACTTAGCCAAGATCATCTCATCAGATAAAAAATCATTCTCACTAATCAAGGCAAGAACACTATTACTTTCTCTATTATATTATCAGGATCCGATAGTTAATTAAGATGGCGTCTTATGTAAATTGCAGGAAGTTTACATTGTGGGCGGACATATAACCCGTGGGAAATCAGACAAAGGGAACACATTTACGGTTCCTTCGAATGCATACGCCGAATTCAATATGTTTCTTGATCCTTTAGCAGCTAAGACCGTTCTTGAATCCGGTCTAAACATCACAATCATCCCTCTAGCAACCCAACGCAAGTTACATTCATTCCAAACAATGGTTAATAGACTCTATTCTTCGGCAAAAACACCGGAAGCTCGGTTTGTGAAACGGCTTTTTGCTAGATTGCAAGCTCTTCATCAGAATCACAGGAGATACACGCACATGGTAAAACCCCTTTTTTCATTCAGTTTTCTTTACATTTCTAATGGTGTGTTTTTTCTTCTAATCAAACCACAAAATTTAATACTTGAATTTTTTTTTAATCTATATGCTAATTAAAGTAACGCATTTTTGTTGTTTATAGTTTAGAAATTTAATTTATGAAAAATAAAACTAGTCTTTTAGTGAAATAAATATGTAATCTAAATTGTTGTTGCAGGATATGTTCTTAGGGGAAATTCTTGGAGCAGTTTTCTTGGGAGGCGACCACGCTTCATTGAAGCCGAAATTGCGAGTTGAGCACATAAAAGTGATCACTGAAGGGGATATATCGAAAGATGGTCAGATAGTGATCAATAAATTAGGCGGAAAACAAATAAAAATACTCGAAAGAGTAGATTTGAGAGGATGCTATGAGAGTTTTGCTTCTAGACTTGATGATGAGAAACAATCTGCTGTTATAGGAAGCTTTGAAGAACAAAGGAAGAAATGGAACACTCCACCGAGTTGACAATAAAAGAGATACCTATAAGTGTTCAAAGATTTGATTGAATTTTTATGCTTATCGATTAATACTCTTTAGAAAGACAGAAACTCCTATTAGTATAAAGCTCTTTTATAACAAAAAAGAAAAAAAACAGGAGACGTTCATCACCAACACAACAATACTCCAAGGAACAACATAAAGAAACCCAAAAAATCAAAATATAGTGACGGAGTAGTAGCTAGAAGCCAAACGCACATGCAATGAATCACCCTTGTAAGATTCATTGATGATCTTTAACAAAAAAAAAAAAAAAAAAAAGAGATCCATTGATGATAAAAGCGAAAATGCTTAATGCAATTTACTAATTCAGCGAGAGATTAATCATCATATCACTATCACGTTCGTATTTTGTGACTTGAAGTTATGATTCTGTTTATGTAATTCTAGTACCTCCGGTTTGGATTTGTGAACCGTTTTGAGATATTAAGCTGTTGAAAATGAAATCTGTAAAATTTTCACGTATAAAAATAAAGATTTACAAAAATATATAGATATATACTAGGTGAATATGTAAATTGTTTACATTAAATAATTTTTGTTGTTTTTGTTCGACCAAAAAAATAAGAAAGATTTTTGTTGCTACTTTGGTTAGGCTGATTTTAGTATGATTGTTCTTTTCTCTTACTAAAATTATTTCTGTTTGGTTTGATTGTTATTTTAGTAAAATTTCGGTTCATAACTCATAAAACAGGAATTTTTTGGTTCTTGACATATATTTTACTTTGGTAATGTAATTTAGTTAGTGTATAAGAAATTATTCGGCTCATTTAATGTTGTCATTTGGTTTCGTGATAACAAAACTGAATGTATGAGTTTCATCAAATTACTAGGTAAGACCCGCACCAAGCGCGGAATAAGCATTTTAACAGGTTATTCGGTAAATTTTTTATTCTAACAACTATACATTGTTTATTAAAAACAGTTTATTACAAAAGTTGAGTTTAGAACATGGATATTCAACTAACTCTTATAATTTGATAACAAAGATTATTTAATTTGGCACCAAAAATGATGTTAAAGGATACTTAGAATCGAAAATATTAATTAAATATCGTGATAATTATAGCACGGTGATATGCATTATCACCCTCGTAATTAAAAGACATGATGTTGATAAAATTTGATAGTGGTGTTATTCTATCAAACTCAAGCCTTTACCACTTTGTATAAGGAGATTCTAGACACCTTATTTTATGCGCAACATCAATTAGCTTAAACTTGAGTTTTTCTTTTCAATTGGAACCATTTTTTTTTAAGTAAGTGTTTTATGGATCTTGCATGCTTTCTAGTACTTGTTACACACAAACAAAACATGCGTTCGTAAGAAATAATAGTATCAAAATCATACTATATAATCTTAGCATAATTTATTAAAAATTGTAAAATTGGTTTGTATATAAACACATTTTTATATTTAGAGATATACTAAATAAGAATATACCTTACTAAATAATTTCTTAGAGGATTGACAACGCTTAACAACCGTTGTCAAAACCAATGGTATGTTCAATCATGTTGACTCTAAATCAAGATTCAAAATGCTCCAAGCGTAAGAATCTTGAGAAATTTTAAATATAAACTAATAACAAATAAGGAGTTCGGTGAGCATCCAATTATTTATTTTCTCGTTCTTATCTCTACATAAAACATTTGGAATAATTCTTCGATTCACCCTTAGGGGTGAATCTTCTCATTCACCTTTTTTTATTAGCTAATCAAAATTAAGTTGTGGGCCATCAATATAATTAATTTAATTAAATCATTTACTACGTACTTAAATTGAATTAATTATAGGGACTAAAATAAATAATTATAGAAGTTTAACACTAAATTATTCAAATCATTAGCCTAATACTGGGCCACAATTGGCTGGCCCATTAGCCTAATACCTACATTAAGTAGGCGGGGGGACTCGATCCCGGGTGTGATGGTGCCTGCCTTTTAAAATCAAATATTTTAAATTTAAAATTAAATCTTAAACCCCAACCCAAACTCTACCCCTAAACTATACCCTAATTTGGGAATAGTTAACCCAAACCCAATAATTAAATGAAATTTCAGTATTCAAAATTAAACCCTAAACCCTAAACCCCAAACTCAAACCCTACCCCCTAAAACTATACCCTAATTTGTAATTGTTAACCCAAACCAAAAAATTTAAACTACAAATCTATTAAAAATTAATTTTTCTATTTGTAGTATTTTTAAATAGATTGATGGCCCACAACTTAATTTTGATTGGCTAAAAATGAGAGGATTCACCGTAGGGGGTGATGGCCCACAACCCAAGAATGTTTCAAATATTTAAAAGGCATTGACTCATAATTGTTGAAATTTTCAACAATGAATTTTCTTAATATGATTTATCTTTTATTTTGGTAGAGTGTATGATAACCCTCTCCTTACCGTTAATTATTTGGATCAAACTTTTAGTTCAAATATGTTTTTCACTCTAAACCCTAAACCCCAAACCCAAACCCTACCCCCTAAAACTATACCCTAATTTGGAATTGTTAACTCAAACCAACCAATTATGAAGAATGGTTGAGTCACCCGAATGTTATGGACGATTGTTCATAATTAATGACAACTTCGTTTACAAATTGTGCTTATACGCCTCTTTGTCCTCTACATATTTTGTTAAGTTGAAAATATGCAACTGCGCGGGACATTCCTAATTAAATATGTTGTTACACTAATTGTTCACCAAAAAGTAATATTTGTTAAAGCAAGCTATCTTATTTATACTATGTTATATTTTCTCTCTATTAAAAAAATGGAAGGATTGCACTAACATAAACGATAAATTAAAAAAATACATCACCGTCAAATTTCCTATAGAAAATTTTATTTAAAACATACATATTTGATTTTTTCACATATTGAACCACTTATTCATTATCATCATTATTACAATTTACATATTTAGTATCGTAAAAACATATTTAGTATTTGGGCTTCTATCAAATCCAAGTCTCTCTCACTCCGTAAAAGGTCACTTTAGACGCTTTAATTTATGCTCAATAATTATTTTCAAACTCGAGTCTTTCTCTTTACAATCGATTTTGTTTTCAAACATACGCGACCATTCAAGTGATTTAGATGATCATGAGTGTAACGCCCGTGAACCAAAAATGTGATTTTTGGTGGGTGTCGATCGACGCAGTGTGTGCGTGTCGATCGACACGAATTGTTGTTCTCTCGAAATTTTGGGCAGAGAGGTCCCTGTCGATCGACACAGTTTGTGTCTGTCGATCGACACGGGTTAAAATCAGACCTAGGGTTTTGATTTCGGTTTGTTTGGTTAATGAGCCGGTTTGGGGGACCTTATATAAGCATAGAGGATGCGTTTCCCTAGGGTTAACCGCTCATTTTCGCAGAATCAGAGAAAGAAAAGAGAATTGAGAGTTTCGAGTGTTTTCGTGAGCCGTTTCCTAAGTTGTTCCCTTTGTTTGAGCGAGGTCGTGCTCGGTTTGTGGTGACTGGAATGGAGCGAGACTTTGGTGGTAAGTTCTCTGATCCTTAGAATTGATTTCAGTGAAAACCGTTTATCGTTTGATGGATTATTCGCTGAGTTCTGGTCTGTGAAACTTGGCTAGTTCGTGCAGTTTCTGCGTTTTTGGGTGCGATTAGCCGGTTTTGAGGAAGGTTTTGCCGTCGTTCCAGAGAGAGTTAAAAGGAGTTCTAAACACCGTTGGAAAGCCCTCGGTGTCTAGTTTCCAGATCAGTTTTCAGAACCTGATTTGGTGAAGGGAGTCGCGAGTTTTTCCCTCTGTTTCAGTCGGGTTTTTCCCTTGATTCAACCGTTCCCGAGGTAAGTGCGTGTCTATAGGTTGAAGGATCGATTAGCGAATCGTGATTATGTTTAGATGCTTAAGAATTGTTTCCCGTGTGATCGTGTGCTAATTTCGTATGATGATTGAGTGATAATCGTGTTTTCGTGTGTTTTGTGATGTTTGGTCTCGGAGAAGAAACCTCGTGTCGATCGACACCCTATGGTGTATCGATCGACACGACGGTAGAACCAGCGTCGATCGACACCGTGTGACGTGTCGATCGACACTCTGTGTTTTCTGATTGACATATTTTTAAGCAATTGTTAATTGTTGTTCGGTTAATCGTGTTTAGCCTGTAGACGTTCTCACTAAGTATTTATTAATACTTACGCAACTCGTTTTTCCCAATTGTGTTGCAGGTAAAGGAAAAGGAAGAGTGTGAGCGCGGGATCATGGCATTAGGGAGATGATGATTAGGCGGTTGGGGTTTTATGTTTTTCTAGTTCTAGTAAACCCGGTTAGGTTGCTAGATTTATTTTACGACTTTTCTGAAATTGGATTTATTGGTGATTTATTATTATTTATTTTATGAATTATTCCATGAGAATTTCCGCTTTTAAAAAAAAAAAAAAACCTGGTGATACATTTTGGTATCAGAGCGTATACGGTTTTAGGACTGCTAGGTTTGGATGAACTGAGACTATGTGCTTAATGGATTAATTGTGTTTAGTCAAATGTTTAGTATTAGAAATCATCCTCTCCGCCCTTCAAAGAGATTCCGCGGTAAGTTTTGTGCGTTTTGATTGTGACTTCTAGGGTACTTATCTACTGATCTGTGTTGCAGTGAGATGGATACTAGAGCTAGAGGTCGTGGTAGAGCTGGTGCCTGTGGTGGCAGAGTTGGTGGCCGTGGAGGTCGGGGCCGTGGCCGTGGAGGTCGGGGCCGTGGCCGTGGCCTAGCTGCTGAGTCAGCCGAGAGTGCGACGCAGAGTGTAATCCCGAGTGTGGCGACTGCGTCAGAGTCCCAGTCGCGTAGTGCCAGCGTGTTGGCAGGTGCCGGTAGAGGCAGGGGAGTTCCAGTGGGCCCCGGTGGGGATGCTGCTGCGGCTCCGCGTCGTGATGACCAAGTTGTGGGATTGCTGACGCAGTTGTTGGCACTTTTTCTGCCCGTGGCTCCTGAGCAGGCTCCGGGTATTCCTCCAGTGGCTGGTTTGCAGCAGAGGGCTGCAGTGGCAGCGCCTGTACCGTCTTATCTCGAGATGATGGGACAGATGCAGAGGATAGCTACGCCGTTCTTCGAGGGCAGAGTTGGTCCTGAGGCGGCTGATGAGTGGCGTCTGAGGTTAGAGCGATCAGGTGTCCTGCTGAGTTTCAGGTCGAGTTGGCAGTCCACTATTTGAGTGGTGATGCCCATTAGTGGTGGCGCGCTATTGAGGCTAGGCGTGCGGAGTGGACTTGGGGTGAATTCTTGGCTGAGTTCAACGCCAAGTATTTCCCTCAGGAGGCTCGAGACCGTCTTCAGATGAGGTTTATGTCCTTGACACAGAGAGAGCTGTCAGTGTGTGAGTATAACGCCGAGTTCAGTAGGTTGGTGGTTCATACGGGGCATGGTCTGGATGACGAGCGGGCTTTGGTTCAGAGGTTCTTGCAGAGACTTCGGTTGAGTATCAGGACCCAGTGTAGGGGTGGCAGATTCGTTTCGAGGGAGGATCTTGTCGAGCTTGCAGCTTCGATTGAAGAGGATCAGCATGAGCAGTCTGGTCAAGTTATCGTTCAGCCTGCTGTGGCTCCTGCTGTCCAGCCGAGGAGTCAACAGCCGCAGTAACACCAGCATCATAAAGGTTCTGGTTCTGGCAAGGGCGGTAAGCCTGCGCAGGCCAGAAGAAGAGGTGGGATGATCCTTTTAGGGCGAGTTCAGGTAGCCATGGTACACATGGTTGTTACGAATGTGGCAGTGCAGAGCATCGGGTGGCGAACTGTCCTAAGGGTTCTTCTCGGGGGGCTAAGGTTTGCTTCCAGTGCGGAGACCCGGGGCATTTCAGGCCTATGTGTCCCCAGTTGCAGCAGTCAGGTGTGGCAGCGATTCAGCCAGTTGTAGTTCAGCCTTCGGGTTAGATTGCGGCAGTGCAGCAGCCGGCTGGTCAGATTGGTCCAGCACCGCATGTGTTTTCTCCAGCAGAGTTCGGCCAGAACAGCAACGCCGGGCAGATCACAGGTAAAATCCTGGACTTAACTTTGTAAATTCCTAACGGTAGAATTTTCTTGTGGTTGTGATTGTTATTTCTTTTATTTTACTCGTGGTCGAGTCCCGAGGTTCTCAACGCATGTGGTATGTATAGGGATCTTATTATAGTGTTGTTCGATTCTGGAGCATTGCACTGCTATATCACGCCGAAGTGTGCTGAGCGCAGTGGTATCCGGAGCAGCGCTGGTGAGCGTGCATGCATGGTCAAGGTGGCTGGAGGTGGTTTCCTGGCTACTACGGGCCGTGCTAGAGCAGTGAATGTTCAGATCGCAGGGCATTCGATGCCGGCGGACTTGGTGATTAGTCTAATGGCGCTTTATGATGTGATTCTTGGGATGGACTGGTTATCATTTTACCGGGTTCATCTTGATTGTTTCAGAGGCAGAGTGAGCTTCGAGCGCGATGGCGGGAGGTTGGTATTTCAGGGGACCGACGTCCGGTAGTCTGGTGATCTCGGCTATCCAGGCAGAGCAGTTGTTCGAGCGGGGTTGCGAGACATTTTTGGCGACGATTATGATGGCGGAGTCCAGTAGTGAGGTTGCTATTAATGATATTCGAGTTGTTCAGGAGTTTGAGGATGTTTTTCGGTCGTTGAAGTGTTTACCACCATCTCGGTCTGATCCTTTCACGATTGAGCTGGAGCCTGGAACAGCTCCGATATCTAAGGCTCCTTACAGGATGGCTCCCGCAGAGTTAGCAGAGCTGAAGAAGCAGCTAGAGGACCTTCTGAGTAAGGGTTTTATTCGTCCGAGTGTTCCGCCGTGGGGAGCACCGGTTCTGTTTGTGAAAAAGAAGGATGGGAGTTTCCGGTTGTGCATCGATTACTGGGGACTTAACCGAGTCACTGTGAAGAACAGGTACCCTCTCCTGAGGATTGATGAGTTGCTGGATCAGCTGAGGGGTGCTACCTGGTTCTCCAAGATTGACTTGGCTTCAAGGTATTATCAGATTCCAATTTCTGAGGCGGATGTTCGCAAGACGGCATTCAGGACGCGTTATGGGCATTTTGAGTTTGTGGTTATGCCTTTCGGTTTGACGAATGCGCCTGCGGCATTCATGAGATTGATGAACGACGTGTTCAAGGAGTATTTGGACGTATTTGTGTTTATTTTTATTGATGATATTCTGGTATACTCGAGGAGTTCCGGGGAGCATGAAACGCATTTGCGGTTAGTTCTTGAGAAGCTTCGGGAGCAGAAGCTGTTTGCCAAGTTGAGCAAGTGTAGTTTTTGGCAGCGAGAGATGGGTTTTCTTGGCCACATTGTTTCTGCAGAGGGAGTTTCTGTGGATCCGGCTAAGATTGAGGCTATCCGAGATTGTCCTAGACCAAGCAGTGCTACCGAGATCAGGAGTTTCTTGGGTCTGGCAGGATATTATCGGAGGTTCGTCAAGGGCTTTGCGAGTATTGCGCAGCCGATGACGAAGTTGACCTGTAAGGATGTTCCGTTTGACTAGTCGCCGGAGTGCGAGGAGAGTTTTGCGAGACTCAAGGGGATGCTGACTAGTTCGCCGGTATTTGCATTACCCGAGCCGGGGAAGCCTTATACCGTGTATACCGATGCTTCGGGAGTTGGTTTGGGTTGCATTCTGATGCAGGATGGTCGAGTTATTGCTTATGCTTCGAGGCAAATGCAGGGTAGTGAGCGTAATCAGCCTACGCATGATCTAGAGTTGGGAGCAGTGGTGTTCGCTCTGAAGATTTGGAGGTTTTATCTCTATGGGGGGCGAGTGCAGATTTTCACGGATCACAAGAATCTGCAGCACATCTTCACTCAGCCATTGTTGAATACGAGGCAAATGCGCTGGGTTGAGTTGTTGGCGGATTATGATCTAGAGATCACCTATCATCCGGGCAAGGCTAATCAGGTAGCAGATGCCTTGAGTCGGCGGAGGTCCGATTCAACCTGTGAGCAGGATATCGAGGATTTAGTGGGCGAGATTAGCACGTTGCGTCTTTGTGCTATTTCCAAGGAGCCGTTGGGCTTAGAGGCAGTGGATCAGGCAGATCTTCTCAGTAGGACCAGAGTGGCTCAGCAGAGTGATCAGGGTTTGGTTGGTGCTTCGCGAGCTGAGGATTCAGAGTTTATTGTCTCTCCGAATGGGATGATCTTGATTCGTGGTCGGGTTTGTGTACCTCGAGATGAGGTGTTGAGGCAGGAGATCCTGAGTGAGGCTCATTCGAGCAAGTTGTCGATTCATCCGGGTGCGACCAAGATGTATCGTGATCTCAAACGGTATTATCACTGGGTCGGGATGAAGAGAGATGTGGCCGCTTTTGTTGCTAAGTGCAACACGTGTTCTTTGGTTAAGGCTGAAAATAAGGTTCCTGGTGGTCTTCTGCAGAGTTTACCCATTCTGGAGTGGAAATGGGAGATGATTACTGTAGGGGTCAAATCTCCCCTAGAAGAATCGATAAGCCTAAAACGACGTCGTATTCGCCAAATCGACCCAGCGGTCTAAACCCAGAAGACAAAGGCCCGTTAAAGGCCCATCACTGTTTGCCTCAACCGAATTGTATTTCTATAAATAAGCATGTACCCCCCCCCCCCCTCTCATTGAGGGGGATCGAAAATTTCTAAGTGATAATAAGACAAAACTTAGCTCTGACCTTGATGAATAAGAACCCTAATTAATTCGCAATCTTCTCTAAGTGTTTGAAACCCTAAAGAAGCTCTAATTCGAAGAATCTTCACAAATTCTATTGTGCAATAATTCTAGCTCGCACAATTACGATGGATTTCGTGGTTGGCTTGCCGACGTCGCGGACTTATGATGCTATCTGGGTGATCGTGGACCGATTGACCAAGTCAGCACACTTCTGGCCAATTAAGAAGACCGATGGAGCGGCTAAGTTGGCTACGAGGTTTGTGCGAGAGATTATGAGGCTGCATGGAGTGCCAGCCAGTATTGTTTCTGACCGAGATCCTAGGTTTGCATCAGAGTTCTGGAGAGCCTTTCAGGCGGAGATGGGCACTAAGGTGCATATGAGTACAACTTATCATCCACAGAGTGATGGGCAGTCAGAGAGGACTATTCAGACTATGGAGGATTTGCTGAGGATGTGCGTTCTGGATTAGGGTGGTCAGTGGTTCGATCACTTGGGGTTTGTTGAGTTTGCGTATAATAACAGTTTTTCAGGCGAGTATCGGTATGGCTCCTTTTGAGGCTCTGTATGGGAGGCTATGTAGGACGCCGTTATGCTGGACCCAAGTGGGGGAGCGCAGTATTCATGGGGCTACTTATGTTCAGGAGACGACAGAGAAGATTCGTATTGTTCGGCTGAACATGAAGGAAGCTCAGGATAGACAGAGGAGTTATGCGGATAAGCGTAGACGTGGGCTTGAGTTCTCAGTGGGAGATCGCGTGTATCTCAAGATGGCTATGTTGAGGGGTCCTAACAGATCCATAGCAGAGAACAAGCTTAGTCCAAGATTTATGGGTCCGTTTCCGGTAGTGGAGCGTGTTGGACCAGTGGCTTATCGGCTTGAGTTACCTCCGATCATGCAGGCATTTCATAAGGTTTTCCATATGTCGATGTTGAGGAAGTGCCTACATGAGTCTGAGGAGTTAGTGCCGGAGATCCCTGTGGATCTTCAGCCATATTTGACGGTTTCGGCGGTTCCTGTGAGGATTCTCGAGAGGAGGATCAAGGAATTTTGTCGGAAGAAGGTACCGTTGTTGCGTATTTCGTGGGATTGTGGCGGTTGCCAGGAGGAGACATGGGAGCCAGAGGCAAAGATGAAGCTGAAGTTCAAAAAGTGGTTCGATAAGCAGGTCGCCATTTGAGCTTAGTTTTCTTTGTGGTTCCAGTTTCGTGTAGGCCTTTGTGCCAGTATGGTTGTTGTTTCATGTATTTTTTGTTTCGTTATAACGATATACATTGTCAGAGATTTATAAGATGAGTTTTTCCCTTATATATCTAGTTTTATCGGTTTGTGTTCCTGATATGCGATTGTGTAGACCAGTTAGGGTCGTGTTTTACGGATATTCCGGGTGGGGAGTATCGAGTTTAGACCACGTGATGTGAGCTAGTCGCGGATGTTTTTAGGCATTTTAGATTTTATTACGTATTACTCATGATCTGGAGTCGGTGGTTTTCCAGAGTATATAACGGGGACGGTGGTTTCCTGTATACATGCTAAGAGACGGTGGTTCTCTCCAGGAGACGGTGGTTTTCCTGTGTACTTATATTGGGACGGTGGTTTCCTTTATAGTACTGAGCGCATATATTGGGACGGTGGTTTCCTCTATAGTGCGGAGAGACGGTGGTTCTCTCGAGGGGACGGTGGTTTCCCTAGAGTATTGGTGAGTATGGATGAGTTAACGTAATAAATGTCTGAGAAAACGTGCGTAAAAACATAGGATTAGTTCGTGTGTCTCTGAGATTATGTGAGAATCTCTTGTGGTATTGGCCGGTACGGCCAGAGTGTGGCCTTGTGTGGACGTGTTTTTGCGGGATTCGAGGACGAATCCAGATTAGTGGGGGAGAACTGTAACGCCCGTGAACCAAAAATGTGATTTTTGGTGGGTGTCGATCAACGCAGTGTGTGCGTGTCGATCGACACGAATTGTTGTTCTCTCAAAATTTTGGGCAGAGAGGTCCCTGTCGATCGACACAGGTTAAAATCAGACCTAGGGTTTTGATTTCGGTTCGTTTGGTTAATGAGCCGGTTTGGGGGACCTTATATAAGCATAGAGGATGCGTTTCCCTAGGTTTAATCGCTCATTTTCGCAGAATAAGAGAAAGAAAAGAGAATTGAGAGTTTTGAGTGTTTTCGTGAGCCGTTTCCTAAGTTTGTTCCCTTTGTTTGAGCGAGGTCGTGCTCGGTTTGTGGTGACTGGAATGGAGCGAGACTTCGGTGGTAAGTTCTCTGATCCTTAGACTTGATTTCGGTGAAAACCGTTTATCGTTTGATGGATTATTCGCTGAGTTCTGGTCTGTGAAACTTGGCTAGTTCGTGCAGATTCTGCGTTTTTGGGTGCGATTAGCCGGTTTTGAGGAAGATTTTGCCGTCGTTCCAGAGAGAGTTAGAAGGAGTTCTATACACCGTTGGAAAGCCCTCGGTGTCTAGTTTCTAGATCAGTTTTCAGAACCTGATTTGGTGAAGGGAGTCGCGAGTCTTTCCCTCTGTTTCAGTCGGGTTTTTCCCTTTATTCAACCGTTCCCGAGGTGAGTGTGTGTCTATAGGTTGAAGGATCGATTAGCGAATCGTGATTATGTTTAGATGCTTAAGAATTGTTTCCCGTATGATGATTGAGTGATAATCTTGTTTTTGTGTGTTTTGTGATGTTTGGTCTCGGAGAAGAAACCTCGTGTCGATCGATACACCCTATGGTGTATCGATCGACACGACGGTAGAACCAGCGTCGATCGACACGTCTGTGTTTTCTGATTGAAATATTTTTAAGCAATTGTTAATTGTTGTTCGGTTAATCGTGTTTAGCCTGTAGACGTTCTCACTAAGTATTTATTAATACTTACGCAACTCGTTTTTCCCAATTGTGTTGCAGGTAAAGGAAAAGGAAGAGTGTGACCGCGAGATCATGGCATTAGGGAGAGGATGATTAGGCGGTTGGGGTTTTATGTTTTTCTAGTTCTAGTAAACCCGGCTAGGTTGCTAGATTTATTTTATGACTTTTCTGAAATTGGATTTATTGGTGATTTATTATTATTTATTTTATGAATTATTCCATGAGAATTTCCGCTTTTTTAAAAAAAAAAATAACCGGGTGTTACAATGAAATGCCAAATAGTAAGAAACTATTGTCAAACCTCGCCATTTTTTTTTATTAGTTGTCCTCCCAGTCGAGAATATCCATTATCTACTCTTGCAACTTCTTTCGTTGTTTTTTGAGATTTTGCAACTAATTCGTCACATATCACATGCAAAACAGAGGAAAGAAACAATTCAAAATATTATATCAAAACTATTTCTTAAACTCATTCTTAAGTCTACCAATCTCTGACTAATTACTCTTGGATTTTAACAAAATTTTCTCACTCACTTAAGGCTTTTTCCATATAAATCTTGTCCCTCTTCTCTTACATTTCTTTGTCAGTTTTTGTCTTATGCTCTTCATTTCCCAAATTTTAAATTTTTTTGTTTTATGCAAAATGATAATTTCTCCGGTACCATAATCTTTTAATGACAAATCTTGCTTTTACGTTTCTTTATTCTTAATATATTGTATTTGTCTATTCATTTCTCTCTTCTTATTCTCCTTCATTACCCTCTTCGTTCTTCCTTTACCAAATCTCTCTTCGTTCTTCTTTTTCTTCTCATTCTCTTTACCTTAATAAGAGTCAGAAGAAATTTTATTTAGAAAATCAATATTGAACTTTACAAAAAAACGATATTAATATAAATTATTCATATAATATAGACATATAATAATTATTTAATATATGGTAACTTTTTTATTTGTTATCAACACAGTAAAAGAATGTCCTATAATTTCCGGAATTAGTTTATATACTTGAACCTAATTTTTTTCCATTATGAATTATATGCTTTGAGACGTTTTCCCTTTTTATCATTTTTTGCTCTATATCGAGCATAGCCATTTTCTACAAAATCTTATCGTGAGTGTTAATTATTTTGTGCAGGGATAATCGATTTAAAACTTATCGCGAGCGCATCATAAATTATGAAAAACTTATTTATATAATGAAGAATTCATATAGTAATTATCTGGTGCTATACATAGATATGAAATTCTATAGTTACCTTGCGCGGGAAACCACTAGTTATGTTAAGAAATCAACAAACGCGGAAGATTCAAAAGAACCAAACTAAATCATCTTAACCAATCACTCCAAGGTTACTCAAAGTAAGCAGAAACTCCAAGGTTACTCAAAGTAAGCAGAAAGACATTCTCAAGCATAAGTTCTATACTGATGCAAGCAAAAGTTAAAAAGAACTCATACAATCTATAATCATTAAATATTAGGTTAATTAACTTCCATTAATTTAAGATTAGTTATATACATTTCGAAATTAAACAACATATACTTGTCTTTAATATGAAATGTATTTTCTTTCGCCGAGCGTATGGTATTCTCTTTAGCGTTAATTGTATGGATAAAACTTTTTGGTCCTCCACACAGGATCAAAAATGTTTTAGATAAACCTTGAAGTGTCATACATGAATACTCGTAAAGCTTGGATGAAAAGTCCATCTTTTTAGAGTATGGGGATACTCAAGGGAGTCGACTGATTCGAGAGGTGAGTGTGTATTGGGTTTGGGACCATGTCTGCAAATCATGGTTTATGTTCAATATTTATAGAACGGATGAGGGTAGAGTACATAAAAATAGTGGGGTCGGAACTCTTTTCTTAGGTATTATTAACCGTAGAGGGGTTAGTGTTTTACTTTGGTGGCATATTGTTATAAAGCTAGCATAGTCTGTTAGAGATAAATACTATTAAACTCTAACATGGAAGCTTAAACCCTCACAGTACATGTAAATATTGATAACAATACATAGATCTTAAACCCTATATTCTTGCATGAATTCTAAATTCAAATACAATGAAGTAAATTTTGATATTTTTAAGTAACCTTATGCCATCAAATTCTTTAATTGCTAAACCCTAACATAAACGTAAAAACCTTAACCATGACATTTGATGGCTTATAAAAATATGCTAGAAGTAAAAATGTCATTATTTCGTCGTGGCATTTCCTCTTTCAGAATTAAGATCTCCACCACATTACCTGATCCGATTCTTGAACAACTTGATCCGTTCTCCTTGATTTGATTGTTCTTGTCTCTACATAAAGTATTTGAGATTATGAAGGTATTGTTCGAATATAAACAATAATATTGTGTTTTGTCTTTTCTTACAGTAGCGGTAGAGCATTTAGGATCAATGTTCCTGAATAAAATTGTGATAGTTATTGGTTCATTTTTTTTTTACCTCTAATGAGTGCTCTAATTGCAAATTATGATTAGGCAAAGCAAAAATTGTAGACTATAGAATTTTTTGCGAATAACTCAAAAAAGTTTTCTATACTTGTGTTAAACTGAAAAAGAAAACAATGTTAATTAACGCAGCTAACCTTATAAAGGAATATATACATTATATATAAAATATCTTATTTCTCAATGTATTGAGAGTTCCAAGCCATATTCTTGCATTCTTTTTTGGATCACGGATGATAATCAAAAATAATGACAAACTCTTATTTAGAAATCTTGCTTTTGCTTGTCATTTTTCTTTTTTGTCTCCATCTTCTTAATCTCCTTTATAGTCTTTTTTTGTTGTTGTTATTGTTCTTCTTCTTCTCGACCTAGAAGAAACAAACCTACAACTATATAAAAATAAAAATTAAAAACCACTCTAAGTGGAGTAGCCGCAATGCATAATACTTGACTAATTTTTTGTTATATACAAACACTATGTAAAGAAAACAGACAATTGCAAAGACCATAAATAAGAAGCGACACAAACAAAGAAAATATCGAACAAACTTCTAATTTAGAGATTTACCTTGTTGAAGATACAAACATTAAAAACAAAGGAGAAGTCCACGAAAAAAGAAAGAAGAATGAAAAAAACAAAAGTAGGAGTTAGATGATAAATTCATTTCAAACTATAAGTATAAATAATATGAAGCAATATCTTGCTAAAGAGACAAAACCTAAAACAAACACAAGCAGAAAAACTCCTTTCAACGAAAAGCAAAAAGATTTAGAGAGTATATGACAAAGAATTACCTAATTCATTCAGCGAGTATATGTGTTTGTATTACCTTATCGTGAAGAACCAAATTATGAAAAAGTAAAACAAAGAAGAATAGTCAGATCAAAAACCAAAGGGCACATGCTGGAACCACCTATACCGGTAACGTACAGATTTTTTGTCCTTGCGTAAAATGCAAAAACTTGACACCACATGATACTCAAACTGTTTGGAAACATTTATTTACAAAGGGGTTTTTACCTAACTACTATATTTGGTTTTCGCATGGGGAGGATTTTGTTGTCAATGTTCCGGGTAGTCAAGTACGAGTTATCGTGGAAATATAGAAGGTGGTAGTAATTATGAGGATAATAATTATCAATATGGTCATGATAATTTTAATGAGTCTTCGTATGGAAATACTGATGGGAATAGGTTTAATGGCATGGTTAATGATGCATTTCAAGAAACTACTGCTGCGTTTAGTAATAATACTTTTGAAGAACCAAACCCGAGTGCTAATATGTTTTATGATATGTTAGATGCTGCTAACGAACCTATCTACGAAGGATGTAGAGAAGGGCTATCAAAATTGTCCCTAGCATCTAGGATGATGAAAATTAAAAGCGAAAATAACCTTAGTGAAAATTGCATGGATAAATGGAGTGAATTGTTTAAAGAGTATTTACCAGAGGGTAATAACTCTGCAGAGAGTTACTATGAGATACAAAGATTGGTAGCAAGTCTTGGATTACCGTCTGAGATGATTGATGTCTGCATTGATAATTGTATGATTTTTTGGAAAGATGATGGTCAGCTGCAGGAATGTCGTTTTTGCTCTCATCCAAGATATAAGAAGACTAGTAGTCGAACAAATGTTCCGTTCAAGCGTATGTGGTATCTTCCAATAACAGATAGGCTGCAACGATTATATCAAGCAGAGCAGACAACAGGGGCAATGAGGTGGCATGCAGAACATGATTGTGAGGAAGGGGTGGTCGCCCATCCATCATATGCAAAGGCATGGAAACACTTTCACACGGTACATCCGGACTTTGCTGTAGAACATAAAAATGTGTATTTAGGTCTTTGCACTGATGGGTTTAGTCCTTTTGGTATGTCTGGTCGGCAGTATTCGTTGTGGCCAGTCATGTGTATGCATAGAGAATTTTTATTTCTCAGCATTTTGGTTCCAGGGCCTAAGCATCCAAAAAGATCACTTGATGTATTCCTACAGCCTCTTATACATGAACTAAAGCAGTTGTGGCATGTTGGTGTACGCACGTTTGATTCGTCGAGCCGTCAAAACTTCAACATGAAGGCTGTCCTTATGTGGACGATAAGCGACTTTCCTGCGTATGACATGCTATCTGGATGGACAACGCATGGAAAGTTATCATGTCCTTATTTTTTAGATAAGACTGAATCATTTCAATTGTCAGCTGGAGGAAAAGCTTCTTGGTTTGACTGTCATCGTCGTTTTCTTCCAAGGATTCATCCTTATAGAAAGAGTAGGACGTTGTTCCGAAAAAGAGTTGTTAAAACTTCCCCCTTGGTTTACCTCTCAGGTGAGGAGTTAGAAGAACAAATGGATGGATATGGTGCAGAAGAAACAGTAAAAGTTGGAGGTAATTGGCAAAGTAATCCAGCAAATATGCCTGTTGGTTATGGGGTGTACCATAATTGGCATAAGAAAAGTATATTTTGGGAGTTGCCGTACTGGAAGGATCATATCTTGAGGCATAACTTGGATGTCATGCATGTTGAGAAAAATTTCTTCGAGAATATTATACACACATTGTTGAATGTTGCAGGTAAAACAAAAGACAATCGGAAATCTCGTCTCTATCTCGCGGCTTTATGCATAAGGCCAGAGTTACATCTAACAGGGGATGGTAGGGCACCGATTCCCAGTTTCCGATTATCACCTGCTGCAAAGAATGCTTTGATAAACTGGGTTAAGGATTGGGTGAAGTTCCCAGATGGATACGTGTCCACTTTTTCAAGGTGTGTTGAACAAAGGGGCAAATTTACTGGGATGAAGAGCCACGATTATCATGTGTTCATGCAACGACTACTTCCTTTCGCCTTTCAAGAGCTTTTACCGCAAAATGTCCATGACACAATAGCAGGTGTTACGTTTATTCCTGGTTATTGATATATACAGTAAATTATATTTTGTAAGTGTATTAGTTAATTGTTAACTTACTCCGGACCGGATTGCCATTTCAGGTATTGGAGCATTTTTCAGAGACTTATGTGCTAGAACCTTAATGAAGGACAAAATATCGAAGTTGAATTCAGACATACCACTCACTATTTGCAACTTAGAGAAGATATTTCCACCTTCCTTTTTCGATGTGATGGAACACCTGGTTGTACACTTACCTCATGAGTTAGATTTGGGTGGACCAGTCCAATTTCGATGGATGTACCCCTTCGAAAGGTTCTTCAAACATCTGAAGATGAAGGCGAAAAATCTCGCAAGAGTTGAGGGATCAATCATTGCTGGAAGTTTGACAGAGGAGACATCAAACTTCTCTACTTACTACTTTAGCCAAACCGTGAAAACTAAGAAAAACCGTCATAGACGATACGACGATGGTGGGGTTGGCCAAACATATCACTTAGAGGGTGTACCGGATGTTTTCTCTGACGTTGGTCGAATGGGTGGAAAAGTGAAGGAAACAACGTGGTGTGATTTCAAGCATATGCAAGCTGCCCATACGTATATATTGCTAAATTGTAACTACTTTCAGTCATATGAGAGGTATATATATATATATACATATATGAGAATATATTATTTAATATATATATATATATATACAACTAATTAACGGGTGTACGTACATGCAGAATGTTAGAAGGACAAATACGAGAAGCTTTTCCTGATCTAAATGATGCAGAAATCCAATCTTTCCTAGAACGTGATTTTGCTGGCTGGATGTGGGAGAAGGTAAGAAACATGCATGATTTATATTAATATATGTACATATACATGTATATTTATATATAGTAATTAATTACTTCATTTTGAGAATAGGTGGCGAAGAGATCTCGACACAATTGGCCTTTATGGGTACATGAGTTTGTTTTGGGGCCTATTGCAAGCATATAAACGAGTAAGATGTATTGTACTCGCAGCTTTATTTTTCACACATTTGAACATGGCCAAAATAAAGCCACCACAAATTATGGTATTCATGTCCCTGGCGATACAGACTTTTATGGTATTTTGAAAGAAATCATCGAGATTGAGTATGCTGGTGTGTTGAACTTGAAAAGTGTATTATTTCGTTGTGATTGGTTTGATCCATCCATTGGTGTCGGGGTTAGAACCAGCAAATTTGGAGTTGTTGACGTAAAAGGAAATAGGAGCTACACCGACAAGTTTGAGCCATTTGTTTTAGCATCCCAAGCGGAGCAAGTAGTCTTCATTCCTTACCCACGCACTCGTGCATGACGGGATCAAGATTGGCTATCTGTGATAAAAGTTAACCCAAGGGGTCGAATTGTCGGTGGATTAGCAGTTGATGCTGATGATCAACCCCCAGTGCAACCTGCTAGAACCAAAGAAGTTTCAATCCCAACGGAGGTAAACACTGATTTTACAAGAATTGACCCGCTCCACAGCGGTCTTGATGTGATATTCGAGGATTCGGATGGAAACGAAGATGAATTTGATGAAGACGAAGATAAAGAAGATCATGAGGAGGAAGATGAGGAGGAAGATGAGGAGGAAAATGAAGGGGGAGTAGGAACTTATATTTATAATAATGAAGAAAAAGATTAATAAATGTAATTGCGATGTGATTTTTAAAAAATTAAAATATTGATATTTGCGACGGTTTTGCGAGACACCCGTCTCAAAATTTGCGGCGGTTTTGCGACGACTCCCTCGCAAAATTGTTACAAACCTTAACCCTAAATACACAACACAATACAAGAAAATTTGTATTGCAATATACTCACTCCTTAGTTTAATCTCACAAAAAGAAGATTTTAAAAACAGGTAACCCAAAATTTATATGTTCAGGGTTTAGGGTTTAGGTTTTGCGACGATTTTGCGAGGGAGTCATCGCAAAACCGTCGCAACTTTGGATAGTTTGCGACGGTTTTGCGACGACTCCCTCGCAAAATCGTCGCAAACCCTTTACCCTAAATACACAATACAATACAAGAAAATTTGTATTGCAATATACTCACTCCTTAGTTTAATCTCACAAAAAGAAGATTTTAAGAACAGGTAACCCAAAATTTATATTTTCAGGGTTTAGGGTTTAGGTTTTGCGACGATTTTGCGAGGGGGTCGTCGCAAAACTGTCGAAACTTTGGATAGTTTGCTACGGTTTTGCGACGACTTCCTCGCAAAATCGTCGCAAACCCTTTACCCTAAACCTTGAACATATAATTTTTGGGTTACCTATTCTTAACATCCTTTATTGGTTATATTAACTAAAGAGTCAGTAGTATAAGCATAAATCTTTCTTATTAAAATTATTATAACATCAGTCTATCAACCGTGAGAAACATGAGTATATACATCATACACTTAGACAATGGATATGATAAATTTATCATTTACACCGATTTACTGATTTTCTTCATTTATTGTCCGTCTTTGTTCGCTATATGCACAAGGGACCCAAAAACAAGTGTATTTAGCATTTTGTATTCCTAAAATTGGTCCAGAAAACTCGAAACGCTAAACAAACCCTAAACCCCGTTTGCGGCAATTTTGCGAGAGAACCATTATTGCGACGATTAGCGCAGTCAAATGAATTAAATACAGTATTTAATTACCTTATTTGCGACGATTTTGCGACGGATGTGGGGTGAAAACAAAGTTTTGCGACGGAAGTGTCGGTGAAAACAAAGTTTTGCGACAGTTTTGCGACGGAATTTTGCGACGCTTTTGCGACGGAATTTTGCGACATATATTCTTCTATATAAGCGTGAGCCCAGATTCGTGAACAGTCGCACATTCTTCTCTCCTATCTCGCAAAACCGTTTCCTCTCTCCACAAATTTCGATTTCAAGGTACAAAATTCTCTTTTTACTTTTAATTTATGTATAAAATTGTTAGGATTAAATTTTTGGAATTGTTAGAATCATAGGATTTATTAGAATGGTTAGTATTATATTGTTGATTAGAATAATTAGGATTTTGGGAATTATTATAATTGTTAGGATTAGAATATTAGAATATTAATTTTTACTATTTATTGAATTATAGAATTTAGTAGAATGGTTAGTAATATGTTATGAGCATAATTAGAATTATAATAATTATTACAATTGTTAGGATTAGAAGTTTAAAATGTTAATTTTTACTATATTGTGTTTTAATTTGTTATAAAATTTTAACATAATTTTTTATTAATTTTTTATAATTTTAAATAATTGTAGATGACGGGTCGTACACCAAACGAGTACACTGACTTTCTACAGGGGACCCTTCACGTAGACCTCCACGACCAGGATTTCGTGCGCCTAGAGGCGACGAGCCTTCTTCTTCTGCGATTCCCAAGACTCAACCAACTCCTCCAGAGGACGATCGTAGAGTTCCGTCGATGGACGATATGACTTTTGCTCTGCTTCTCGTTAGTCCTGCACGCCGAGTACTTCCCGAGCTACATCCTGAGCCGTCCGACAACCAATTGTGGTACTACATTTTCTTTTGAAAATATAATATTTTTATTAATTACATTTATTACCTAACATGTTTTCAATTACTGATTTTTTTTTCCAGGTTCTCGCAAAACTCCGTTGCAAAGTCTATAAGGGAGATTATCAAGCAGGATTTCACCATGCTACATACGATTTGGAAGTTTGTTCCCGAGGAGACGAAGGCCCGGTGGTACAAAACATTTGCGGTAATTATATAACTATTTTTTTTCTTTCTTAATTTTTAAATTTATATTAACATTATTTTTCTTGTTTTTTTTAGCAAAAGTATTAATGGGACCCCGCAATCAACGGCTATATTCGGGAACATTTTGATGCAAAAGTGACGCCTCAACGACCAAATTGGACGGTGGAAAGAAAAGTGGGAGAAAAACCCAGATCCGGAATTCTGTATCCCACGCTGGTTTAACCCGACCATTTGGGTTGGTCTTGTCGACTTTTGGGAGAAGGAGAGTAGCAAGAAAAAATCGGCCCAGTGTTCTTCCGCTCGATTGACGCCGGTTAACGGTGACCAGCCGTCAAAGCATTGTGTGGGACAGAGATCTTATGAGGAGAACGCACGACAGATTGTAAGTTTTTAATGTTTTTTGTTTTACGTATTACAAAAATAACATTTTAAATTATATTTTTATTTATAGGCATTAAAAAAAGGAGCTCCCGCTACGATGCCAGAGGTTTGGGAGAAGACGCACCGCAAGGCGGATGGATCATGGATTGATCAACGTGTCGGGAAGCTCCACGACGATGTGCTTAGCCGGGTCGAGAAACTCTCATCCCAGCCTACTCCCGATGGTCAGCCTACTCAGCTGACACCATTTGAGGTCAACCGCCTTGCCGCTGAGGTAAGAAAATATTTTAATTTTTAAATTTATTTTTATTAGTAATTTTAATTACATTATAGTCTTAACCCTTTATTTTAATTAAAATTATTATATTACTAAAAATGTTTTCAAATTTAACCTCCTCCTTTTTTTCCTAGATGACTCAAAAAAACCGTAAGGGGAAGATGGCATTTGTTGGATCTATCCGGATGAATGAACATGGAGTTCCATTTTGTCTCGTTTCTAGCTATGCTACTGATCCAACGATGCGAAAGGAGCTCCTTCAAACGAAAAAACAACTTAAGAAAGATGCAAAGATTATCAAGATGTTGCAAGCTAGCGATACGGCCTATGATAACATGTTCGACCTGTTAGCGCAGACAAACCCCCTCTTAAACGAGTTGTTGAGGGAGAAGAGAGAAGCGGCAGCAGAGCAAGCGAGAGCGATAGAAGAGGAAGATGAAGACGAGGAACCGATCGAATCACAAATTAATTTTGATTAGATTTTATTTTGGTTTTATTTTTATGTTTTTAAACTTTTAAAACTTTTATGTAATTTTAATTATTCTTGAATGGTTTTAGTTTTTATATTTAAATATTTTAAAATTAATGATTATTTTAATTTGTATTTTTTTTAATCAGATCGACATTCCCTCGCAATTTCGTCGCAAATAAATTACTCGCAAACCCGTCGCAACTAAAGTATCGCAAAATCGTCGCAACATTTCGCCGCAAAGTCGTAGCAAATATACTGTCGCAAAACCGTCACAAAATAAATTGGTCGCAAAATCGTCGCAAATAATTGCTCCGCAACATCGATGCAAACGCGTCGCAAAAAAGCGTCGAATTCAAATCGCCGCTAAAACATCGCAAAGTGTTTGCCGCAAGTACGTCGCTAAATTTGCGACGATTTTGAGTTTGCGACGAGCCAGTCGCGACAAACTCAAAATCGTCGCAAAACCGTCCCAAATTCCTGTTTGCGACGATTTTGCGACCAATACCGTCGTCGCAAACGGGGGTCCTTTCTTGTAGTGATAGTCTGTTAGAGATAAATACTATTAAACTCTAACATGGAAGCTTAAACCCTCATAGTACATGTAAATATTGATAACAATACATAGATCTTAAACCCTAAATTCTTGCATGAATTCTAAATCCAAATACAATGAAGTAAATTTTGATATTTTTAAGTAACCTTATGCCATCAAATTCTTTAATTGCTAAACCCTAACATAAACGTAAAAACCTTAACCATGCACATTTGATGGCTTATAAAAATATGCTCGAAGTAAAAATGTCATTATTTTGTCGTGGCATTTCCTCTTTCAAAATTAAGATCTCCACCACATTACCTGATCCGATTCTTGAACAACCTGATCCTTTCTCCTTGATTTGATTTTTCTTGTCTCTACATAAAGTATTTGAGATTATGAAGGTATTTTTCGAATATAAACAATAATATTGTGTTTTGTCTTTTCTTACAGTAGCGGTAGAGCATTTAGGATCAATGTTTCTGAATAACATTGTGATAGTTATTGGTTCATTTTTTTTTTTACCTCTAATGAGTGCTCTTATTGCAAATTGTGATTAGGCAAAGCAAAAATTGTAGATTGTATAGAAATTTTTGCGAATAACTCAAAAAAGTTTTATATTCTTGTGTTAAACTGAAAAAGAAAACAATGTTAATAAACACAGCTAAACCTTATAAAGGAATATATACATTATATATGAAAGATCTTATTTCTCAATGTCTTGAGAGTTCCAAGCCATATTCTTGCATTCTTTTTTGGATTACGGATGATAATAAAAAATAATGACAAACTCTTATTTAGAAATCTTGCTTTTGCTTGTCATTTTTCTTTTTTGTCTCCATCTTCTTAATCTCCTTTATAGTCTTTTTTTTGTTGTTATTGTTCTTCTTCTTCTCGACCTAGAAGAAATTAAAAACCACTCTAAGTGGAGTAGCCGCAATGCATAATACTTGGCTAATTTTTTGTTATATACAAACACTATGTAAAGAAAACAGACAATTGCAAAGACCATAAATAAGAAGCGACACAAACAAAGAAAATATCGAACAAACTTCTAATTTAGAGATTTACCTTGTTGAAGATACAAACATTAAAAACAAAGGAGAAGTCCACGAAAGAAGAAAGAAGAATGAAAAAAACAAAAGTAGGAGTTAGATGACAAATTCATTTCAAACTAAATAAGTGTAAATAATATGAAGCAATTTCTTGCTAAAGAGACAAAACCTAAAACAAACACAAGCAGAAAAACTCCTTTCAACGAAAAGCAAAAAGATTTAGAGAGTATATGACAAAGAATTACCTAATTCATTCAGCGAGTATATGTGTGTTGTATTACCTTATCGTGAAGAACCAAATTATGAAAAAGTAAAACAAAGAAGAATAGTCAGATCAAAAACCAACAAAAAAGAGAATACAAACACAATAGCAATACATATCTCAATCAACAAATGTAACGAATTGACAATACATACCTAGATCCATTAAAACGATATAGGGATACAACACACAAATAAAAAAAACTTAGAAAATAGTAAATCATGTTATTATCCAGCTCAATAACCCAAAAGGTTGAGTTTATGTTCAAAACTATTGCATCTTCATTTTCCCCGACAGATTGTCCCCTCTCCATTTTCTTATAAGAATTTGGAGAGTATTAAAGCATATGTCATTTTATCATGTGATTTGAATGCCTGCCCACGCGAGTTTTACCTCATTTTATAAAAATAACCATATTAGTTAAATTTGGTGACGCCACGATTATCATGAGCATAGACTTGTAGCTTAACTAATCTCCAATTCGCGTCTTCTTGAAGTCTTCTTTGACACACATGATTTAGTTTTCCATTGTACACCAAATGAGTTTGATAAGTGGCCTTTGGATGCATTGAATCTCTTATATTGGTCCAATTCCTTAATTAACTATTGTCGCTATTTTCTTTCTTTTTTGCCTTCGTTACTTTCTTCTTCCTTGCCAAAAACTCAGCCTAAGTCTGTTGACTTCCATTTGGGGATTTAGCTATGTACTTGTCATCCAACAACGATTGTAAGATGTTTTTTGTTTTTTGGATTTTTTTTACAATTCAATTTGTAGAATAAGAGCTTTCTCTTTTAAGGCGCTTCTTCTTTCCGTCTTGAGCCTTCTCTTCTTATATGAGAGATATTCACATAGGTTTGTTGATTTTTGAGATCCCACTTCTTTGTATCCTCGTTTTTGCCGCTTACAATACTACCGTATCTACGATAATATTATTAGTTATTTTTTTTCTTTTGCTATATTTTTCTGTTTGTATTGATTTCTTCGCTTACAAATATCTCTACCATATGTACCATTCGTAGTGATCCATTCTTTTCCGGTTATGCAATTCTTGTCTTGGTTCCATCAACATAGTTTTCTACTTGCATTGATCCCATTTACCTTATAGGACGCTAAATTTTGAAACTAAAATTTTGGAATACTTTGTCGTAAACATTCTTGTATTGCCTCAAGTGGTGACACACCAATATTGATTACTGCTCCATCATAAGAGAATATGAAGAGATGTTTCATTAGAATGATCTTTTTAAATAGCTTTCTTCTTACTCAACCGGTGTTCTATTAATCGGCCTTACCGACCATATATGAATTGTAAATATCTTTGTCAGTATCTTTTTCAATTTTTTCATCATTTTCTCTTCTTCTTTGTCACTAAAATCAATGTAAAGTTTAACCTAATTAAAATTCAAATGGTTTTTAAGATGGAAATTGAACCGACCCGACTTAAATAATGAATTCTATGTTCAAAAATAAATAAATCTTCAGATTCTCACCGCTTTTTTTGTTAGGGTTTCTTTTCAAATGACATTATTAACAATACATGTGACTACAACATCGACATATTTCAACAAAAGTTTTCTCTTGAACACGAAATTTTTACTCTTTTATAATTGCAATTCACAATGCTATGGCAAGTAAAACAACATGCCAATAATAGAATTCAATGTTGGATTGAAAATAAAAGGCGAAGAAAAATCTAATAGGAGTAAACTATCAAATATCCCCTATATATTATTCGGGATTCTCCTAAAAACTTAGGTTTCATGTCCATATTAATTCTCCCAAAATTAATATGGCATGGCACAGATTTATTATGACATAGCACTAACTTAACTAATTTAATCATAAACATCCATAAAATTATATTCCATTCCCAATTATAATCAAATAAACTTATATTCGTAATAGTTATTAACAATCCACATAAATCTGTCCCATACACTAAACAACCATTCTGATTTTGAATGAGATTTATACAATATTCGTATCTCTTCAAATCAAACATAAATCTATTTCTAAAACCAATATATTTTATATCCTTATGATTTTATATAAAATATCACATAATCTTTCAAACCATGAGAATAGCAAGTGATTTACTTCATCGTCTACTTTAAAATAATTATTCACGAGCTTCTGTTTCATGAAATAACACAACATCGTCAGTTTGGAACAATTCATAAATCAACGGAATTAATAATAAATAATTCTTAAGCAATTCATAATTCATAAATATGTTTTAACATTAAAACATATTTAAATTAGTTATGACCTAGAATTCGAGATTTTTTTCTAATTAACTAACCTAGGAATAAAATTGAGTTGGGGCCATATCACCCAATCCAAACGTGGATAGCAAACGGATAAAACACAAACACCTTTAAATCCCTATATATAAAATTAAAAATAATTAATAAACTACAAAATACAACTTCATATAATCATTTACAAATAACAAACTCACTTCTATGCTAGCTAGGATGCTAGCGCCGTAGGAAGAATACCGATCAAACACAACCCAAAGATAGGCGGATAATTCAAACCATCTGTAACCTACAATACCGAAAAAATAAAATTAATAAACGACCAACATATACTAATTTGATATTAATTTATATTAACATATAAATTCAACCAACCTATAAAAAACCATGGACGGTGAACATGATAAACAGACAATTAGAAAACATATAGATCAGAATCTATATACGAAGAATACGTAGTCAAAAGAATTAATATAACACGTACATGCAAAAGAAGATGGTAGCGAAAGATCACAATCAAAACATGATAGAAGTTGAATATAACCTATAAAACTAAAAAAAAAAA
Source organism: Draba incana (assembly GCA_963576765.1). Taxonomy (NCBI): domain Eukaryota; kingdom Viridiplantae; phylum Streptophyta; class Magnoliopsida; order Brassicales; family Brassicaceae; genus Draba; species Draba incana. The sequence goes on from OY755205.1 coordinate 14,133,359, forward strand.
GCAGTGAGTCAAGATATTTCCAAAAGAACAAAAACAAATTATGATCCAAGTTGAGAGAATTTACCGGTATATGCTTTTACAAAAATGATATTTTGTAGTTGTTTCCAAAAGACACAAACCTAAGAAACGATCAAGAGTCAAAAACACCTATACAAAACAAAAGCAAAAAAAAAACAAAACGAAATTAGTTAAAACGTTAGATTAGAAACACGTTAGCGCAAAGAAATCTAAATAAACATGTACAACAAAGGGCAAAAACAATCAAAAGAATAAAATAAGAACACTAACTAACCTAAGGTGCAGTACGAACGAAAATTATAAAACTGAATGGGATGAAAGAAACATCTACATATATATACTATAAGAATTTAGGGTTTTAAGAATGCTTTTCTCAAAAAAAAAAGAATTATTAAGAATCATTTAAAGAAATTATAGATATTATCAAATCTTAGATCCTAACCAATATCAACAGAAACTATAACATAATTTAAAGATACAATCATACGAAAATCCGAAACAACAATAATAGGAAATATAACATAATTTCAAGAAGATTTTATCGTAAGAGAATATTTGATCATAACCATAATTAGACATGGGCAATCACACATATATGGACTCTACCAATACGATCAAATATAAGCCCGAATTCACACGGATGATTAAATCGACGTCCGAGATTTAATAACAGAACAATCAACGGTTTGAAACATAGATGGCAGAGGCGTAAATATATTGATTTGGGCAAGGACATAACTATAATTTACCACCTCAAATTGAATATGGAGCTGACACGTCAGCGTTTTTGCACCACATTTAATAAATTAGATTATTAATCTAGCTCCATTTTCTTAAGCTTTCTCTTAATTTTTTCTACTTGACTTACTATAACTTATAATGAGGTTTAAAGAGTTTCTCTTTTTTTTTCTTTTGCTTTCATCATTTTTGTAACCCTTTTCAATGTTTATAGATACATTTACTCAATGTTGTGTTGTGAATAGATAAAAGACAACATTAAACTTGTTTCTAATCATTCACTCTCTCGTTTTACATATGATTGTGAATACGGTGTGTAGGTCTAAAATTCCACTAAATAATTTAGCTTGTTGACTTTTGAGCTTATGTCATTTTTTTTTATCACACCACATAAATCTAAGAAGTGCATGGTTTTTTGTCTATGTTACTATCTGAAAATAAATATCCTTGTTTGAAATTATTTAATCTACATATATTTAGCACTAAATAAATCATGTTATCTTGATAACCGATTAAAATTGTGAGGATAAAAATATGAATTGTTTGTCGATTTCTTTCAATAGCATAGTTGTTTATCCATTTTCGTCTTCTTTATATGCTTTTTATATGTTCTTCATCTTTAACAAATTGATTTTTTTTATATATATATTATGATTACTTTTTGTTTTTCTTCATTTTTATCTTCATCATATGTGGATTTTTTTTTCATTTACATTTCTTCTTTGAGTAATATAGATAAAATGAATTTTCAATTTTCACTATTAATAGTACATAGAGAAATATATATATCTATATTTATCTTTAAAAAGACCACATCTTATATAAATTAATTGTTAAATATTTGATTTATTATGAAAAAAAATTAAACTAATTAAATGTTGACATGTGGATGATGTGGATGATGATGTTGGTGCATGAGAAGAGAGAAAATGTAACTTTATATATATATATAGATTATATTGTAACATTCTCTTTTGGGCTGATTCTTTACAGTAGCCACATATATAAAGAAATCCAAATTTCTCCTTCTTCTTACCATTTTTTCATATTGATTTCAGTTTTATTTGTCTCATTGATTTTAGTTTCTATCCTAGTTCATGCATGTCATGGTTTTTTTTATCTGATTCTTTTGGCTCTCTCTCTCTCTCTCTCTCTTTCTCTCTCTCTCTCTCTCATTTGCAGATAAACAGATCTTGGATTTGTTTGACATTGACTAGAAACAAAAAACCCATCACTTTGTTTCATTGGTCTCCTTTCTTCTTTTAAAAGATGTTGATGAGTTCAACTTCGAAGCGTTCATGGTTCTTGGTCCTCACAGTAGTCACCATTATTGGGTTCTTCCGACAAAACCTCCCTTGCGTTAGGTCTCGTCCACACCGTATACTCTTGGACACAGATGTCAACCAAGACGATGTCTTCGCTTTACTCTACCTCTTGAAACTCAACAAATCAGAATTCAATCTAGTCGTAAGTCCATTACTTTCTCAAATCATCTCTATGTTAATTTGATTTTCAGCTAATCAAATGCTTTGTTTTTTCCGTAAAATAGGGGATTACACTGAGTGCAAATGCGTGGACCAACGCAGGACATGGAGTGAATCAAGTGTACGATATTTTGCACATGATGGGTCGTGACGATATTGACGTTGGTGTCGGCGGCGAAGGTGGGATTTTCGCCGATGGTAATATTCTCTCCGACGTCGGTGGTTATTTGCCGATCATAGAACAGGTTAACTTTTCTGAGGCTTTGAATGGTGACCAATCATATGTGATAGTCCATTACCAGACTAAAATTGTGTACGCCACTGATGTCAAGTGCTAAATTATAAAATACTAATGAGATTAAAAATGACAGACAAAAAAATCATAGGTTCAAAACAACGTTTAGAATCATGCAAAACCATAAATATCATGTCACCAACCTTTAATTTGTTTTCTCAAATATTTTTGTTTTGATTTAGTCTATAAATGAAAAAAAACTTGTTTTTAGGGGATGACAACAACAGGAGGATGTAGATACAGACAAGCCATACCTAAAGGTCTTGGAGGCCTACTTGACATTGATTCTAATTATGGCTTTCGTAAACAGTTTCTTCCTCAGGTAATTTTGTTTTTATTTAGTTGCTATATTAATTAATTTTCAGAAATTATAAATATACATATATGGAAAATTTATGAAAACATATACTTTTTGTCAATAGCTATATCTAGAAAAAACCTTATCAATAAGAGATAATCTCTAAATCCATGTGAAAAAATGATTGAAAGTATTAGAATATGAAAAAAACTCTATTATCAAAATATTTTACTTAAAACTGTGAAATGGTGATGTTTTAGACTGCGCCATATATTTTAAAACATTAAAAATGTTTGTTTGTTACTGTTTTCACTTTTTAGGGGAAGAGAAGATACACTCCTATCCAGCAACCAACGGCACAAAATGTAATCGCTAATAAAGTTTCCGAAGGTCCTATCACTGTAATTCTCATTGGATCTCTCACAAATTTTGCACTCTTCATGATGTCAAATCCTCACCTGAAACACAACATCCAACACATCTACGTCATGGGCGGTGGTGTTCGGTTGCAAAACTCTAGCGGTTGTTGTCCGGCCAACTCTACGACAGCGGAATGTACACCTAGACAATGTGGTGGAAACTTGTTCACAAATTACGCAAGTAATCCTTACGCGGAATTCAATATCTTCTCTGATCCTTTTGCTGCTTATCAGGTCCATTGTCCTTTTTAGCTTTCTCATTATATAGGGATTTATTTGTGATTTTTGAGTTATAGAAACCTTTAGAAACTAGGTACGGCTCGTTTTTCATGTTCTGTGTCTATTAATTACAGGTGTTTCATTCAGGTGTTCCAGTGACTCTGGTTCCTCTAGATGCAACCAACACAATACCTATCAACAAGAAATTCTTTGAGACGTTCGAGAAGAACCAGAGAACATATGAAGCTCAATACATTTTCTTATCTCTTAAAATCATCAAAGAAACTTGGTTCGACGATGCATTCTACGAGGTATCATTTATGGATCCACTTTGAAAACTAATAAATCAAGAATGTTTTGAAAACGTTTTTTTCTGAAAAAAAGTTTGTGATATTCTCCAGAACTACTTCATGTGGGATTCTTTCACAGCTGGTGTTGCTGTCTCAATAATGAGAAACGAAGGTAATAAAAACAACAAAAATGGTGAGAATGATTTCGCGGAGATGGAGTATATGAACATAACCGTTGTTACTTCAAACAAACCTTATGGAAATTCGGATGGCTCAAATCCATTCTTTGGTAACAGAACAACTCCAAAGTTTAACCTAACCCTTGGAGGAGTTCATAGTGGTCATGTTCAGATGAGCTTGCGCGATCCAGTCTGCCTACCGAAAAGTGGGAAAGGAAAGTGTAAGGTATGTGTTTCCTTAATTTACCCTTTATGTGTTTTGGATTTGGTGTTGCTTCAGAGAAAGAATAATCCTTATAATGGTTAACATTATAAGGATGGTTACACACAAGAGATCTCTGGACCAGATTCAGTTCGTGTGCTTGTCGCGACTCGAGCTAAACCGAACATAAACATCAAAAGTGAACTTGATAGAGAGTTCCACATTGATTTCTTGGAAGTAAGCTTTCATATACTCCAACAAATTTAAACTGGAAACTTTTAACAGGTCAAAGGTATATATTCATATAACAGAGTTGCTTACAAATGAACAGGTTTTGAATAGACCTGAAGAAACAGGGAGATATAATTTTTCATCTCAGTTTCCATACTACAGAGAAGAATTGTTCAAACCAGATCATAGCAAAATACGCCTCGGAAAGCCTGTTGTTTTCGATATGGACATGAGCGTTGGAGATTTCCTCTCTCTCTTCTATCTCCTTAAAGTTCCGGTGGAGAAAATCGATTTGAAGGTAATTTCTTGTCACACAAGTAACTTGGTGAAAACCAAATAGCTCAAATTTAAAAGTTGCTTTGTCTGCAAGTAACTAAGTGATTCTTTTTTGTCCTTCAAAGTCTAACACCTAGTTACTCTCTGGTCTAGCCAGGCCATTATAGTGAGCCCAACTGGTTGGGCTAATGCAGCAACAATCGATGTAGTCTATGATCTGCTTCATATGATGGGTCGTGACAACATTCCGGTTGGTCTCGGAGACATGTTCGCATTGAACCAATCTGACCCGATTTTTCCACCAGTTGGAGATTGCAAATATGTCAAGGCGGTTCCACAAGGCTGTGGTGGATTTCTTGATTCCGACACGCTCTATGGTTTTGCTCGTGACCTCCCGAGAAGCCCTCGCAGGTATATACATATCAAAACCAATTGACAATGAATGAAATGACTAATACCGGTTATATATATTAGATTATGTCATTTCGGTTTGAAATTCCTAACAAATATTTATAAAAAAAAACTATAATAAGATCATTTTTGTGGAAGATAAATATTTACATATTTATTTATGCAGATACACTGCGCATAACTCAATAGCACATGGAGCTCCGAGGGACACTGATAGGCCTGAACTCCGACAACCTTTGGCAATTGAAGTGTGGCAAAACCTGACCAAATATGGTAATGAAGTGTCTAAGATCACTGTACTAACCAATGGACCGTTGACTAACTTAGCCAAGATCATCTCATCATATAAAAAATCATCCTCATTAATCAAGGCAAGAACATTCTATTACCTTTTTGGTACAAAAATTCATCAAAATCCGAGATTTAATTATGATGGCTTCTTATGTAAATTGTAGGAAGTTTACATCCTGGGCGGACATATAACCCGTGGGAAATCAGACAAAGGGAACACATTTACGGTTCCTTCGAATGCATACGCCGAATTCAATACGTTTCTTGATCCTTTAGGAGCTAAGACCGTTCTTGAATCTGGTCTAAACATCACAATCATCCCTCTAGCAACCCAACGCAAGTTAAATTCATTCCAAACAGTGCTTAATAGACTCTATTCTGCGGCAAAAACACCGGAAGCTCGGTTTGTGAAACGGCTTCTTGCTAGATTGCAAGCTCTTCATCAGAATCATTGGAGATACACGCACATGGTAATTCTTCTGTTTCATATTAGACCGAAATGATTTTGGCCTTGATTGGTTTCTTTACTTTTCTATATTTTTTTATTAATGTGGTGTGTTTTTCTTTGAATCAAAACCATAAATTTTAGTTTTTGAATATTTTTCATTTCTTCTAGATGCTAATCGCAACGTATTTTTATTGTTCACAATGTACAAAATTAATTAGTTTATGAAAAATAAAATTAGTCTTTCAGTGAAATAAATATGTAATTTAAATTGTTGCTGCAGGACATGTTCTTAGGGGAAATTATTGGAGCAGTTTTCTTGGGAGGCGACTTTGCTTCATTGAAGCCGAAATGGCGAGTTGAGCACATTAAAGTGATCGCTAAAGGAGATGAATCGAAAGATGGTCAGATATTGATCAATAAACTAGGCGGAAAACAAATAAAAATACTCGAAAGTGTTGATTTGAGAGGATGCTATGAGAGTTTTGCTTCTAGACTCAATGATAAGAAACAATCTGCAGTCATAGGAAGCTTTGAAGAACAAAGGAAGAAATGGAACACACCACCAAGTTCACAACAAGAAAAAAATACCTAATAAAATTGATTGAATTTTTATGGTTACAGATTATACTTTATGGGTTATGATATTTTCAAGAAAATAAGAACTTGAAATGAAAGAGAAATTCCCTAGAAAATCACCATCTTTGCATTACACTGTTCAAGAATACTCCAACTAGAACAACATAAAAGAAATCCAAAAGCGGCATGCAATGAATGTGTAATGCAAACACTAATTTAGCGATAAGTTAATTTTAAAAACTAGTATTAGATTTATTGTATCTTCATAAATATATAGTCATAAAAATATCAGAATTATATTATTTTATGAAGAATAGGAAGGAAAACAAATGATCTTAATTTATAGATTATATAAGGTCTTAATTGAGCTTAGTTTCGTATGCTAGCACTTTGTTTCTTCTTGCTGGATTCTCAAGCCATGGTATATTTGTATTGAGAGGTAGTACTTAGTTGCCAAAGGAGGTTGTCGTCACTGATTTGTTAGCCTATGTTGGCTTTCGTGGTTTGACGTTTCAAAGGGTCCACATAATGAAGGTTATAAATTAGCAGTTTGGGTTTTGGTTTTGGTTCTTTGTCTATTTTTGGTATTTGTCATTAGATTTGGGTTTTGATTCATTCGGGTGTTTAGACATGTCTGGTCTTGATTGTTAATTTTGGATCTCGTCGTTTTGAGCTATGTTTCCATGGAAATCTTTTCTTCCTTCGGCTATGCTTCCGGGAAAATTTGTCTTTCTCCGTCTCTAGGATTGTTGTATAATCGCCGATTGTGTATCTCATCGAGCTTTTAATAAATAAAAATCATATGAAAAAAACGAAAAGATAATGTACCCTTTTCGATAGTGACAAAAAAAAATGTACTCTTTTCATGTCCATTTTTTGCATGGTCAATTAAGAATAGGAAGGAAACAAATGTAATATAATGTTCTTAACCAATTTATACTCATAAAATAATATATATATATATATATATATATTTTTTTTTTTTTTTATTATACCCTTTTCGATTTAGGGAAAATAATGTTTTCAGAACTATTTTTTGCATGGTCAATTATTAACTTAAAGGAATTGTTATGTCAAATTAAAAGTTGGGCCTCCCTTCTGAAAAAAGTATTAAAGTTGGGGATCCTTTTTAAAAATCATTTTCAATATTCATCCAGAAATGACATGTTAATATAAGTTGAGGATTTATTTGTCCAATTAAAAAGTTGGGGCTCCGTTCTACAAAACTGTTAAAGTTGGGGACCCTTTTTGGAAATCATTTTCATTAGTCATCCAGAAACGTTATCAGACTCTGAAAACAAGATCTGAAAATCTCTTGTCCCGCTCCTATCTCAAATTCAAATTTCGAATTTTGATTGAGCGAACATCAAACCGTTACAAATTTCATTTATCCTCTCACTCTTATTCCTTTTTTCCAAGGATACTTACTTTGACTGTCGTCTCCTTCTCTCTGTACCTTCTTCCTCCAGAAAACCCTAATTTCTCTTCGATTCCTCTTTGTAATCGCATTTCTAGATAGATCTCCTCACAGTTTCTCTCTCAGAAACTCGCTCGATCCCCTTCCATGGCTTCCAATCTCCCGCTGCAGAGCAGCAACAACGTCAATGTGGCCAAGGCGAAACCTCCGGCGTCGCGAGCCGGGAAGACTATTGAAGAGATGTATCAGAAGAAATCGCAGCTTGAGCACATCTTACTCCGTCCTGACACTTACATCGGATCGATTGAGAAACATACCCAAACGCTATGGGTTTACGAAAATGAAGAAATGGTTCACCGTCCTGTGACCTATGTTCCTGGGCTCTACAAGATATTCGACGAGATTCTCGTCAATGCTGCTGATAACAAGCAGAGGGATCCGTCCATGGATTCTCTCAAAGTTGTGATCGATGTGGAGCAGAATCTGATCAGCGTTTGCAACAGCGGAGATGGAGTTCCCGTAGAGATTCACCAGGAAGAAGGCGTTTATGTGCCTGAGATGATTTTTGGGCATTTGTTGACCAGTAGTAATTACGATGATAATGTGAAGAAGACTACTGGTGGAAGAAATGGTTATGGTGCTAAGCTTACCAACATCTTCTCCACTCAATTCACCATTGAGACTGCAGATGGCAAGAGGCTGAAAAAGTACAAGCAGGTAGATCAATTGCTTCTGATTTAGTATCAATTGCTACATTAAAGATCAATTGTTTTGTTTGGTTTGAGATTCCTCTCTTAATGATTTAGTGTCAATTGCTAGATTAAGGTCTTTACTATGGATGATTCAGTATGTTGTAGTTGGAACTTAACACTTTCTGGTGTTGTTTATAGGTGTTTGAAAACAATATGGGGAAGAAGTCTGAACCTGTGATTACGAAATGCAACAAGACTGAGAACTGGACGAAGGTTACTTTCAAGCCTGATTTGAGCAAGTTTAGCATGACTGAGTTAGAAGACGACGTGGTCGCACTCATGAGCAAACGTGTATTTGATATTGCTGGATGTTTGGGGAAGACTGTCAAGGTTGAGCTGAATGGCATAAGAATTCCAATCAAATCATTCAGTGATTATGTTGATCTCTACCTAAATGCAGCCAATAAATCAAGGACGGAACCTCTCCCAAGGTTTGTTGTTGTTCTTGCTTCTCCAGTAACTCATGATTCTGTCTTGGAAATGGTTTTGATTCTGTTGAGTTTTGTGTGATTAGGATGACTGAGAAAGTCAACGAGAGATGGGAAGTTTGTGTGAGCCTTAGTGAGGGACAATTTCAGCAGGTATATACAATTTAATTGGTTTGGCTCTTTCTTTTTTCTTCCCATGAAGATTGAGTAAACTAATTACAATGTTTTCTTCTGTAATCAGGTCAGCTTTGTTAATTCCATTGCCACAATCAAAGGTGGAACTCATGTCGATTATGTCACCAGTCAGATTACAAACTACATTGTGGGTATTGTGAACAAGAAGACTAAAAACGCTAATGTGAAGACACATAACGTGAAGAACCACCTGTGGGTATTTGTCAATGCTCTGATTGACAATCCTGCTTTTGATTCTCAAACAAAAGAAACACTGACTCTTAGACAGAGCAGCTTTGGATCAAAATGCGAACTTTCAGAAGACATTCTAAAGAAAGGTATGCGTGTGTTTAATTTGCTGTCTTGTTGGGTCAGCGATGCAACTGCTTTCTAGAAGAGTTCTTGAATTTGTTTGTATATTTCATCTTTGCTATAGTGGCTAAATCTGGAGTAGTAGAGAATTTGCTTTCATGGGCTTCTTTCAAGCAGAGCAAAGAGCTAAAGAAAAGTGATGGGGCAAAAACTCATAGGGTTGATGTTGAGAAGCTGGAGGATGCAAACGAGGCTGGAGGGAAGGATTCCCAAAGGTGTACATTGATTTTGACTGAAGGAGATTCGGCTAAAGCTCTTGCTGTAAGTGGTTTGATGTATCCTCAGTGTGCTTTTTTCCATGCATTCTTCTTGAGTTTTACCGAAACATTCCTAATACTCATTGTAAACAGATGGCGGGACTGTCTGTCGTGGGTCGTGACTACTATGGTGTGTTTCCCCTTCGAGGAAAGTTATTGAATGTAAGGGAAGCCAGCACCACTCAGATTACTAACAATAAAGAAATTGAGAATATCAAGAAGATTCTTGGACTGAAGCAGCACATGAAGTACGAGAATGTTACCTCACTGAGATATGGTCATATGATGATCATGACTGATCAAGTAAGTTTACAGTCTATTTCACATTCTTATCCTCAGTGTATTATTCAAATATTTGTGGCTTGCAAGATATATCTGTATGTCTCTATGTATGTGTCCTTGACAAAATCTTCACTTTGCTCAGGATCATGACGGTTCCCATATAAAGGGGCTCTTAATTAATTTTATTCACTCCTTCTGGCCTACATTACTCAAGGTTCCCTCATTCCTAGTTGAGTTTATAACACCCATTATCAAGGTAACGTCATTCTTGCATTATATCTTGTACTGTGTGAACATTGTACATAAAAGAATTACAACTGACCTGAAAATGTCGGATTCAGGCTACGCACAGGAGTGGAACAGTACTGTCATTTTACTCCATGCCTGAGTACGAAGGCTGGAAAGAAAGTTTGAATGGTAATGCAACCGGGTGGAGGATCAAATACTATAAGGTTTGCTCTCTGTTTGTAACTAATAAGAGAGTACATTTGGAAACTGCTCATGTTCTCTGTGCATACTAACTGTCCTTATGTCATTCCATCCAGGGGCTGGGTACAAGTACGTCTAAGGAGGGCAAAGAGTACTTTGGTAATCTTGGTCTTCACAAGAAAGATTTTGTGTGGGAGGATGAACAAGATGGAGAAGCTATTGAACTTGCATTCAGTAAGAAGAAGATCGAAGCGCGAAAAAGCTGGCTTTTGAACTTTGACGTAAGGATGATAATTCAATTTTATCTTCAAAGACAACTGTTTTTTGCTTATTATTTGTGCCTGTTCTGACGTCTCTGTTTTCTATCAGCCTGCTAATCATCTTGACCAGAAGGAACAGAAGATTACATACAGTGACTTTGTCAACAAAGAACTCATCTTGTTCTCCATGGCGGATCTTCAAAGATCAATTCCTTCAATGGTTGACGGGCTCAAACCGGGTCAGAGAAAGATACTTTTCTGTTCATTCAAGAGAAACTTCACTAAGGAAGCCAAGGTTGCCCAATTCTCTGGTTATGTGTCTGAGCACTCTGCGTATCACCACGGCGAGCAGAGTCTTGCCAGTACAATCATTGGTATGGCACAGGATTATGTTGGGAGCAACAATATGAACCTGCTTCAGCCTTTAGGGCAATTTGGTACACGAAATTTGGTAAGTGTAGCTGTTAGAGCAACTGTTGTTGTTTATCTCTGCTGCTTCGTACTCATACATGATTGTGGTCATATGTAGGGTGGAAAAGATGCAGCCAATGCAAGATACATATTCACTAAGCTCTCTCCAGCAACAAGGATCTTGTTTCCCAAGGATGATGATGTCCTACTTAATTACTTGAATGAAGACGGGCAAAAGATTGAGCCAACTTGGTAATACTTTGCTCATCTCATGTACCTTTGTTGTTTTTCTTTTAGTAAGACTAGTTAACTTAATTTTGTTAATGCTTCTTAGGTACATGCCCATCATTCCGACGGTGCTTGTCAACGGCTGTGAAGGCATTGGAACAGGGTGGAGCTCTTTCATACCTAACTATAACCCGAGAGAGATTGTTGCCAATGTAAGGCGTCTACTTAATGGTGAAAGTATGGTTCCCATGGACCCGTGGTATAGAGGTTTTAAAGGAACTATTGAGAAAACTGCAACAAAGGAAGCTGGGTCTACCTACACAATCACTGGTGTATATGAGGAAGTAGATGACAGCACTATTTGTATCACTGAGCTACCAATCAGAAGGTGGACTGAAGATTATAAGGAGTTCTTGAAAGCAATGAAGACAGATAATGTACCCTTTATCCAGGTAGAATGCGTGCTTCAATCAGAAATTGTGATAGTATTCTTTCTATCTTTCTCTCTGATTCATTCTTCTTCTCCCTGCAGGATATTAGAGCGTACAATGATGACACATCTGTGGATTTTGAGATTACACTGAGTGAAGAGAACATGACGGTGGCTCGACAAGAGGGCTTCCTAAAAACATTCAAACTTACCACAACAATCGGTACAACCAATATGCATCTCTTTGATGAATATGGTGTGATAAAGAAATATGCAACTCCAGAACAAAGTAAGTAGAGATCACATATTGCTCATTCTGTTTTTTCTTCTCCACAAGTTATACTAAATTTTACACCTTGCAGTCCTTGAGGAGTTTTTCAACCTCAGGCTTCAATACTACGAGATGCGAAAGGTAACTAACTATGATCAAGTCTTATAGAGATTTCTGTTGTGAATACAATGGTCTAATAATAAATGTCTGATGTATACAGAAAATTATGTTGGAGAATCTGGAACACGAGCTCCTGAAACTAGAAAACAAAGTGAAGTTTATTCTTGGAGTTGTGAGCGGAGAGATCATAGTGAACAATAGGAAGAAAGCTGATCTTGTTGAAGAGTTGAAGCAGAGAGGGTTTACACCATTCCCGAAGAAGTCCAAGCCTGTAGAAGCTGCAGTTGCCGGAGCAATTGATGGAACCGAAGAAGCTGAAGAAAGCTCAGACTCCCCTGCTCCTAGCTCCACGTTTATACCTGGCTCAGAGTATGACTATCTATTGTCACTGGCTATAGCGACGTTGACTATAGAGAAAGTCAATGAGTTACTTGCAAACAGAGATAAAATGAAGGAAGAAGTTGAAGACTTGAAGAAAGCTACTCCTAGGTCTCTCTGGCTCAAAGATCTCCATTCTCTTGAAGCTGAACTTGACGTATGGATTCACAACCCTTTTCTTTAGAACTTGACGTTTTGCTGACTTATTCAGATAACCAATTTTTCGTTAGTTAACACATTTCTGTCCTTGTGTTGCAGAATCTAGATGTGGCTGATGCTAAAGCCGAAGAAGATAGAAAGGAAGCACAGATCAAACTCAGGGCTAAAGCTGGAAAACCAGCAAAGGGTCGGAAACAAGCGCCAAAGAAACCAGCAGCACCGAAGAAGCCAGCAACAAAGAAAGCAAGTGAATCAGAAACAGTAGAGGTTTCCACCAATTCAGCAATGGACACAGGTTAATATCGTACTCAAGCCAGTGAATCATTCATTGCGTGTTTTGTTTTTCTTTTATGGATCGAATATAACACTGGAAGCCTTTTTCTTGAATCCTAAAGATAACAACGTAGTGGAAGTAGCGAAACCGAAAGGTAGACAAGCAGCCAAAAAGAAGGATCCAGCTCCAGCTGCAAAGGTGAGAGAGTGTACATATAGAGTATCATCTTCCTTGTCTTATAGTTTTGTTTCTGGTTCTATAGTTGTGATTGGAAACCAATCAAACCTTGAGTGATTAAAACGTTGAGTTGTTATGCAGGAGGTTGATGAAGATGAAATGATGGATCTAGCTTCAAGGCTTGCTCAATACAATTTCGGCTCAAGCAGTAAGATGTCGTCTAATAAAAAAACAGTAAATATGTTGACAAAGAAATGATCAATCATGAACTTATGATAATCTTGTGTTTGTGCAAATTGTGTATGACAACAGAAGAAACAGCTGAAACATCAAAAGCAATAGCTGTGGATGACGATGATGATGTGGTGGAGGTTGCAGCAGCCAAAAAAGGAAGAAAACCAGCGGCGAGTAAGGTTGCAAAACCAGCGGCAGCACCGAGAAAGCGAGGGCCAGCAGCGAGCAAGAAGCAGGCGGAGACGATCGTGTCGCCGGAGAAGAAAGTGAGGAAGATGAGATCTTCTCCGTTTAACAAGAAGAGTGCTTCAGTGATGGCTGCTAATAAGGAGAAAGACGAAGAGAGTAGCAGTGACATTGTGGTGGAGAAACAGAGGCCTCAAAGAGCAAACAGGAAGCAAATGAGATATGTGTTGAGTGATTCCGAGTCTGAATCTGGTAATGACTCTGAGTTTGATGACATTGAAGACGTCGACGACGATGAGTAGAGAACTGACTCGGTTCTTTCATTATGTTCTTTAGATTTGGTGTGTTACTATGCTTATGAATGGTGTTCTTGTTAGTGAGGTGCAAGACTTATTGTCGCTGCCGTTTGGGGATTTCTGCTTTACACAAAACTCTTAATCTGTTAGGCATTTTGTCTCAGTAATCAGTTTCTATTTGGTTGGTGAATATATTTCGAAGTTATTAACATTGGTAATGATTGAGGCACTCTTTTTTTGTGCCTTGATAAGTCATTGCTTTTGCAATAGCTTCATACAGTGTTTTGGCATCTCCTTGTAAATTCATTGCTTTAGACCGCCATTTGTAATGGTGATTCATGGATTATTTGTCTTCCTTTTCGATTCAGGGTCCAAGCACTTACAAAATATTAGATTAAATTTATGTGTTTACATGAAATTCTTTCCAGGAACTGCTATAGTTTTACACAACTCTACAAAGAAACAAGAAGAAAACCAAAAAACTTTGAGAGTTTTATGGCACAGGAAGAAGGAAGTAACTAACAAGCCTTGCAGCTTCGTCTGCAATAGCCAGGAAGCTCAGCAGTTCCAACCATGTACTCTGGGTTCTTTGTGCACTCCCCAAGCACTGCCCATCTCTCACAGCTCTCGTTCGAATCCGTGCAGTTTCCTCCCGGTGTCACAATCTTATCAAACGAGTCCACATGGATCCACTTGGTCGCCGACCATTTCTCTCCTTCGATCACGGGACATCCACCATGAAGGCTCAATGGGTCCGGGATTGCGTCTGGGTGGAGGCTGAAGAACAATAAAGCATCCCCTTTCTTTGGTTTCACTGATAAACAATTTACCCATCAAGACACAAACAAATCTTTTACACAAAAAAGGAAGAACTCACTATCGGTTTTGGTTCCTACTCACCAGCAATTCCTTTCTTGGCACAATCAGAAAGTTCTCCTACGTTTTCAGACATCTTTCTCCGAGAAGATACCTATGAAAAGCAGGTCTTTATCAGAGAGAATGACCCAAGAGTGATCATGTAAGGAAATGCTAAGCAGAAATCACCAATAGAACAAACCTCTGCATCGGGAAATACGGTTTCTCCACCTTTTGTTACATTGGATAGATACATGAGAACCGTTGCTATGCGGTGTCCACCACGGGCAATGTTGACTTTGTCATGAAAGTAGTCAAAATGAGGATCGTATTTTTGGCCGTGCTCGTATCTCAATACCTGAATGTCTTCCCCATTTTCTGTCACCACAGAAAGTATAGGACTTTATGAAAATTATCTTCCCAAGCATTCAAGATACTGAACTTTCATGATTTTGCTATTATCTTAGCTGCTCACAACTCACAAGAATATAAGTGTAAAGCAATTTCAGAGTGTATTGTACCTTTGGGAAGAAATGTCCAAGTGGAGATCTTGTCTTCTATACCGGATATAATGGGATCCTGTGATTCACCAAAGCAAACTTCAGATGATGGAGTAGCAGATTGCACTACTCACAACACAATGACACAACAGTTACAGATTTGGTAGCTAAGCAACAATTATAGATTAAACATAATCATGAGGTTAACCTTCCAAATTCCAAGATTCAGCATTCAAAGGTAACCAAATGAGAATCACAATATGCCTGTGGACACTAATCCATCAGAGACATTGGAGTTTGGACCTAAGAACAGGATCTATACCTAAGAAACCAAATTTAACATTTCAGAGAGAGAGAATCCCAGATTGCACTTGGAATTAGGGTTCTAACTTGATGAGCAAAGGAGAAAAATCGAACCTTTCCTTTGGAGATAAAAGTGCCAGAGCTGGTCCGAACTTCGCTGAATTTGCTCTCTCCACTATCGTTATCAGCAACCGCAGATCTCTTCAGGCTCGCTTTTGCCTATTTATTCCACAAATCGAAAATCTTTAACAGAGGAAGGAAACAAAAAAGTTTCCAAATTAAGCTGAAACTGGAAGATGAAATGAACTCACAAGGGAGACCACATGATCACATTCCAATTCCGTGAGAAATCCTTCGTACACAAACGCCCTGAACACAAAGACAAACATCGAATTTTCCAGAAAGTTTTAATATTTGAAGCTCGAATTACCCAAAATCACTTGAGGGTTTTCGCGAGGAAGAGAGAGCAAACCTGGGCTTCGATGAAACCTGCTTGACTTTGGAAGGATTGACAATGGCGCTTGGGGAACTGATCAGGGAAGTGGAAGATTGGAGCAAGACGAAGAAAATAGCGAAGAACAAGAACAATCCACGGCAAGAAATCGAAATCGACATTGTAGACGCCTTGGATCTAGATGCACGAGAGTCGGTGGAAGGAGAGTGATCGGAAGATTTTCCGGGAAAATAAAAGATGAAAGGAGAAGCCTTTCTTGGGAAAATGTCAATGGTGGTGGTTTAGGCTCTGCCTAACGAGATAACGACAAAACGCGCACATCGCATTGCGTTTTTTTATTTCCTCCTTGGGAATACTTGTCCGTAAAAATCCAAAACAAATAGTAAAACACTAAAATAAAATTGTGGTAACATTTTTATTGTTTGTGGTAAGTGGTAACATTTTTGAAAAATGTAATCTTTTTTTTTTTTTTTTTTTGCTAAAATTTGTGGAAAATGTAAACTTAATTTTAGCTTCGCAGTTAATATTAGTACACGTTTACCACTAAAACAAATATAATACGTTTCCCTAATTCGTTCTAAACCAACATTACACAAAAGATGTATATATGTATAATACATAATCAAAATCAAGAGCAAGTACGTAAATATTAAAAAAGAATAAGGAAAATTCATACGAAAATGGATAACATTAACAAACAGTAGTTCAAGTCAAAGATGGGGGAAAATACACAAAGAACACAACATCATGATACAACCATGGTACAACATATTTGGAACAATATTAAAACTTTTTCAGTCCTCTCTTCTAATAAATTAATAACCAATCCGGATCGGAGAAATCTATAGTGAACACGCATAAATGAATTCTTTTGCATTTTAGCTAGTAGGATCGTTAGATGTTCCGAGAACGGTCTCCATGTGTCGATTAATATCGTTCAAATATCTTGTGGAGTTGTATTCTTCGTTATCCAATAGTTCTTCGGAGTAAGTCCTTTGCAGTTTCGAGCTTTCTCGTTCTCTTAGCTGATCTAAGCTGCACTTGTCTCCCCTCAGAATCTCCACAACCTGTACATGCACACACACCATTCATTATGTACATGTCCAAATGAAAAGGAAAGCTATTAAAATATGTATTTTTTATGTTTGATATGGAAATGTTTTTTGATGCATGCCTGGTTCATTTGGGGACGGTTCATGGAGGTTTGGTGTATACACAAGGACGCTATGAACACAAGACGGTCCAACTCTTCTACGTCGTAGTCATCTCCCAGAATCGGATCAGCAAGTTGTTTGATGTTGTTCTCTTTAATCAATGGCTTGGCCTACAAGAACATAGATGACCATGTTAATAATTTCATAGTGAAAGAAAAACAACAAAATATCAAAATCTATATGTATGCATCAATAGAAACCATTCAAAAAGGTAGCATTTTATTTAATATGGTGACTATTAACAAAAATAAACAAATAAATATGCATCAATCTAAAAAACAAAAATGCATCAATCTGCTTATTGTGAATTGATTTTATAATCTTAAGAAGAAGGGCAAGGCATTAATTATGAAATGGGCACATAACATACCCACATGACAAGGCTATGCTGTGCGCTGTCAAGGGCTTGTCTACCGGTGATGAGCTCAAGAAGCAAGACACCGTAAGCATATACGTCTGTTTTCTCGTCTACTATTCCATGCATGAAGAACTCCGGTGGAAGATAACTGATCCATGCATGCATGAACACATAAATTAGAGAGATTGATATATTATCAATTAAACAAAGAGATTTATGAATCTGTGTATATATATGATCTACATATATCAATGAGAGATTGCAAACCCGAATGTTCCTTCGACTTTTGATACGGTATGATGAGTCCATTGGTCTGGTAGCCATTTCGCTAGTCCGAAATCAGATATCTACATTCATCATTTAAAAGGAAAGAAAAAAAGATAAGATTTTGAGTCCATTCTTGTTTCATAATCATAATTTCATAAAGACTTTTAATTAGGGTATGAAGATCTTAGCTATCTCTTGATATATAATCATTACCTGAGCCTCAAAGTTCTCAGTGAGAAGGATGTTAGAAGCTTTGATATCTTTATGAATGATCCTTCTTTGACAACCTTCGTGGAGATAGAACAGTCCCTCTGCTGTTCCCATCGCCACTTTGTATCTTATGCTCCAACTCAGTTTCTCCTTTGCCTCTACAAAATGATATATAGTAGGTTATTTTCAGAATCATCTTTTAGCAAGTGCAACTGGAGCATTTCCAATATTTTGAATCATTAAAAAGCATTGAAAACCCTTTTTTAATCTCTTTTGCATTAAAATCAAAAAAAGAGATTGTTTTCACCGTAGAGCAAAGAAGAGAGACTTCCATTAGGAGAGAGCTCAAGAACAAGATGCATTCCACCTTCAACACAATATCCAATAAGCCTAGCAATGTTTGGATGATCTACATGAACTATGATCCCTAGTTCTGATAGATAATCCATTGTCATCTCCTCCGCGGATCCTCTAGTCAGTTTCTTTATCGCCACTATTTGCCCATCTGCCATTTGTCCCTTGTACACCTCCGCGTATCCTCCTTCTCCTATCAGATTCTCTACCAAAACATCCACAATTTACATATCACTTCACATATAATAAAATGGATTGAAAAATGTATATCGAAAAAGGGTTTCTTTCGAACCACGGCTGTAGCAATTTGTGGCGGTTTGAATATCTTGAAGAGAGAAGTTTCTCCAGGAGGGTTTGAAGTAAAACAAGTCATCAGTGTCAAGAGCAGCAGCAGGTAGAACAGGGACCATGTTGTCTCTTATGCGTTTACTCTTCCGTCTGGTCAGTTTGGGAACTCCTTTGAGAGTTGTGAAAGTGTTGAATGGCATCGCGGATGATCCTTTCTTGAGTAAACGGAAGAAACCTCGCCGCCAATGACCGTTGGTTGGACCTTCAGACGAATGATGATGATGGTGATGATGATGATGATGATGATGAGCCTCTGAGTCTGACGTGCTAACCACGGAAGATGATGTTTCGGATTCTATACTCCTAAGAAAGTCATCGTCTGATTCGGAGTTGTTCGAAGAGAAGTTTACGGTTTCTTCATCTGGACAGAATGCTGATAAATCTGGTGCATAGCAAACGAATTTCATGAAGCCAAGGAAATATCAATCTTTGATTAAATTACCTATTGATGCACTGATGGTTACCATGAGAAGAGAAAGAATCAGAGAAGCCGGCTCGAGATCTTCTTGCTGAGAGAGGAGTTGATTGTTTTCCACGTTTCTCAACGTCTACATCGCTGCGATAAATAAGATCACAATAGGGTTTGTATTAGAAACCGATGAAATAAAATGACTTGTGGTACTCGGTAAAAAATCATTTGGAAATCTTGTTGCGCATGCAACATTAATATTAACAAAAAGAAGAATCAAGAAATTACCAGGAGGGAAACGAAGAAGAAGAGGTGGTCGTGGAAGCAAGAGTTTGTGAGGAGTCTCGAAGGTCTTGTTCCATGGATTCAAGAGAGGAAATGGGACAAAAAAAGGGAAAGAGAAAGAGACTAAGGAAAGAGAGAGAAAGTAACGGAAGACATGATCATTGCAGCCTCATCTTCCTCTTTTGTTTTAACGGATGAAATTATAACCCAAACAAATTCATTTCTTTTATCCCTTCGAAATAGAAAATCGCCAGAGCATATTCTCCATAACTTGATGATAAATTAAATTCCTAAATTTAGAGTAACAGACTAATGTTTTTTCAAATGCCAACGTCATTTTACAATTATTGGAGATTAGGTAGTTAATTTTCTATATCTCTATGCAAGAAAAGAAATGACTAGTACAAGCATTTTGCCAACATTGACCATTTTTCATAAATTTTTTTAAAAAGAGAGAAAATTGTGTTTAAGTGGATGTGACAGCTCCCACGTTGTTGGGTTGACGCCACGTGGCATATCCGACAGAAGTTAGTGGACCCCAAGTCATTATAGAGACAAGAAACAATCTTGTTTGTAATACATGTTGACCACTACATAAATATATAAGAACTAAATGGGCCTAGGCTTTGGATCAAAAAAAGAAAAACTAAAGCCCATAATAAAAATACCCAAACCTAAACGGAGAGTTCTGATTTTCTTCTTCTTCTTCTTCTTCTCGGTGAAGAATAAGCCAAAATTGAGATTGAAAAATGGAGAAAGCGACGGAGAAACCAGATTCCGAGAGGCAAGCTCCGAATCATCAAATGGATGCAGATGAAGAAGACGAGAATGTGAAACAGGGAGTGTTCTTCTCTCTATTTGTCTTTACAGGTTTTTGTCTCCCACTGCCCCGTCAAAATCCCTTTGATTTTTCTTCCGATTTATTATTCTTCTCCAATTTCTCAGGATTGTCTTGTTGATAGCAACAGGGACTGGAAATCTTGCCAGAAACGTACGTCACTCTCTATCTCAAATTCCCTCCTCTGTTTAAATCTGATATTTGAGAGTTTTAGAGCTCGAGGTTTAGGGTTTAGGGGTTTTACACTTACTAGAACCAAACTGGGATTTTTTTGGTTTAGTAGTAGTTGATTGGTTTAAGGAACTGGGTAATTGATTGATCAAAGAACGGGTGGGTTTGACAAAGATGGCAATTTTATTCTCCATTCCATAGATTCAGACAAAATGTTGATAATGTGTTCTTGTTTTGTCATGTGTTACAAAAGATGTTCAAGCTTTGAAGGAATGCCATGAAAGGAAAATGAAGAAATGATAGAGATGAGGAAAAGCCACACCTGATTAGGAAGGAAGGATTTGATTAGTTACTTCTTAATACAGAAACCATATTCTTAGAGTATATATACGGCTTTACAAAACGGGTTTCTAACGATTGTTCTTATCCTGTGTATTGCAAATTGCACTAGTTTTCCTACAATAATATAAACAACCCACTTGGAGCAATCTGAATTTTGGGTTTTGTCTTCCTTTTTGATGTCTCTTTGATTAGTTGAGATTTCTTTCTGAGATGTGAGAACAATGGTTACTTAGCAGAAGAAAACAGTAATGATATTATGACCTGCATTTGTGTTATTGCACAGATTAGACTGCTTGGTTCATTATTTGAATCCTTATTTGATAGAATGTGATAAAATACGGAAAACATGGGACACAATAACAAAGGACACTGTGACATCCCCCAAAAAAAAAACACTAACGACGGTTAGACTTTTCGAGAGAGTAGAAAGAAAAATGCTATTGAACCTACCTCCCCACATCAATATGTTAGACACAGAGTCTTTGAATTTTTAATTTTGGGGCATTTGGGTTTATTGTTGATACAAATTCGCGAGGCTTCAACACAGGTCCAGTCGGCTCAAGTCTATACTTGCTTTTCTTCTTAATGGGTAAATCTGCGTCTTCCCAACCACGACGATGATCCTCTTGAATTTCACCTTCTTCAACCTCATAATCATTATTTGATTTTCTCTTCCTTTCTCTCTTTGCATCTTGTTCGATTTGTTCCTGAAGTTCTTTCTCTTTCAACTCTCGGATCTCTTCTTCCATAAGTTTGTTGAACATCTGAGAGAGAAGCTTGTCTTCTTCAAATAAATTCAGAAGAGACTTTAAGAGCTTGTCTGCTTCTATACCCCCGGACCTAAATAGTTTCATCAAGTCTACGTATAGTCTCAGTTTCGCTGAACTTAGTCTTTCACCGATGAAGTTCGTTATATAGTTAAAGTGTTGATTCCATTTGGATTTGCTCTCAATCATCTCGTCTTCTAGATACACCAAAGTTTTGTTCTCTTTCGATAAAAAATTGTATGTGTGTATAAGGATTTGGTCGTGTGTGTATATTTTATAGGGAAACGATTGACAAATATACGGAAACTATAATCCTATGTTCACTAGGATTCTGAACTCTAAATTGATTTGGATTAGTTTTTCATTCGGGAGTTTACAATCCAATCAGGATTATGATAATATCACACGAATCATTAAGCTGCTAAATTCAAAAGACCAAAACAGCCAAATTTGATGAGGTTACAAGTGTTATACCTTGTCCTTTATAGAATTGATTTACATCAACTCGAAACTGAAAAATGTTCACGAGGTTGAAAGAGAGTGCAATGTAGTTACACGGGACAAAACATTAGTGCACTACTTCATAGTGACAAAACGAAGTACGTTTTGCTACTGGACTTTTATTTAAATAATAAAATGGGGTTTTACTTTTAGCCAATTATTGTCACAGACAAATTGGATTTGTGTATGTTGGGATGTGGATAATAAACTTTTTCACACGCGCGATTAGCACTAAAATTCGATGCCTGCTATAATTGAAATTTAAAAAGATTTGTTTTATTTACTTTGAAAAAACTTACTAATCAAAAACTATAAATGCTTTTTAAAAAGAAATGGCTGCATAAGACCATCCCACCCATGACTTTATAGAGTATCAAAAGATTAAAAAAATTAAAAAAAAATGGAACAGTCAACTGATACCTTTGTGATAGTTTCAGTGGGCTGATTCGGGTGATACGGTATCACCCGGTGATGTGACACCTTTTTTTTTTTAATTTGGATTGTAGTATTACATTTTAAAAAAAAAAATCTTATGTTTTTATATAGATGAATTCTCTAATATGCCACTATTTTTCAAAAAGTTCCAAAATAACACTTAATCAATAGTTCCAAAATACCACAAATACAAAAATTGATTTTCAATAGATTTGTAATTTAAATTTTTGGGTTTGGATTGACTATTCCCAAAGTAGGATATCAATTTTAGGGGGTAGGGT
Source organism: Draba incana (assembly GCA_963576765.1). Taxonomy (NCBI): domain Eukaryota; kingdom Viridiplantae; phylum Streptophyta; class Magnoliopsida; order Brassicales; family Brassicaceae; genus Draba; species Draba incana. The sequence goes on from OY755205.1 coordinate 14,156,161, forward strand.
TTGAGTTTGGGGTTTAATGTTGAGTTTGATATGTTAAAACTTCATTTTAATTTTGTGGTATTTTTGTATTTTTAACAAAAGTGGTATTTTGAAACTTTTCAAAAAATGGTGGCATTTTTTAGAATCTCTATTTTATTATATATGACTTTCATTATTATCTAATTTGCAAACAATAAAAAAAAAATTAATGATACCAACACCAGTCTCACCACTAGAAGCATATTTATTAACAGTATCATAATGAATCTCAAACAATAAACAAATATTAAAATTTATACTAAAATAATGTTCATGTCTATGGTATCATGGGGGTGCATGCTCTAAGATACATTCAATATTTTAGTGGCTAAATTTTAGGCCATGGCTCTTTCGCATTGATATTTGTGCGACTATACCATTGCTAAAGCTTCAATTCTTAAAAACTCTACTAGCATCTATTCTTTTTTTGTGTGTCAACACTAGCATGATCTATTCTTTCACGTACAATCTTTTGTGCCCCCCTAGAAGTTAACGAAAGTGAGAGACAATGGAAATATTTTACATCGTTGAGAGTTTATTTGAAGTAGAAAATTTTCTAACGCTTGTGAATGAATTTGTAATTATATAAAGTAAGAACGATTAAACCGTATATCAAAAAGTGATATAGAGATTTAGATTGAAATGAAAGAAGAAAAAAAATACAAACATAAGAAACAAAAGAAGAAAAAAGAAAAGAAAAAAAGAGCAAACATTTCTTTACCCTCCCCCCCACTAAAATTCTACAACACTGAACCTCAAAAATGCTTAGGCGTGACATTGCCACAAGTGCAAAGTGGGGTGCATGATCATATGTTTCCACTAATATATCTTCCTTACCCAAATCAACCAATCATATCCCTCCACGTCACCACCTGCCCTTTTTCCTCTCCCTCAACTAATTTAAAACCTACTAAAACCTTTTTTTCCCTCCTCCTCCGGCGAATGACAACTATTTCCGGCGAGGCGTGAAAGACTGATAAACGACGGTTCCGGAGCCCGGAAACTCATCCATAAGCCGGCTATTACACTTAAGACCGATCTTTTTAGCCAACACGCGCTCCACGCGCTTCGTAACCTCGTGGTTATAATCCTCGCCGCCGTAAGTGGTGGCGATGGAGACAGAACCTGGTCGGAAAACATCGATTGCTCGGCTCAAAACCTCGGAGACATCTTCGTGACCGTCGTCGTAAAGAGACAAACCGCACTCGAAGCTAGCGTAGCTAAAACCGTCTTCAGGCGTGACGTGGATGGTCGAGTAGCGGTCTCCGTCGACGCCGTTCATCGAATAACCGCAAGGATCAAACGCGAAATCGCATATAAAGGCGTTTGCGTTTATCATATCGATACCGCTAAGCCTTGTCATCTCTTTTCCGGCGGAATCGCTGTTTTTCTCGTCGCCTTTCCGTCTGAAGAAGCTCCGAGCATTGCCGCGGTCAAGCTCCGTCATGCATACTTCGACGACGACGACCGGCTCGTCGGACTCCACGTCAGCGCTCGCTGTGAACACGTGCCAATCACGTGAGGAGGATGACGAAGGCGTTATGACGGAGGCTTTACGGTAACAGAGAGATTTTGGGAGGGAATCTTCGACGACGACTACTTCATCTTGGAAGCTCGTGTAAGGGAAAGGCTGAGATTTCGGGAAGATGAAGCTGCCTCGCGAGTAGCGACACGCGCGTAACATGAGGTTGAAGTTACGCGCGAGATGGATCAGGGGTCGGATTGATTTGAGGAGTTGCGTTGTGCCGCATGTTTTGATGATGATTTTGGTTGGGTAGACGAATAGGCTTGACTCGGAGAGCACGTATGCATCGAAGCTACGGTTCGCTACGGCGGAGACCACGGTGCACTGCACTTGGTTTAAGACTTGGTCTAGTGATTCGAAGTCGATTAGACGGAGTCCCATGGGGTTAGTATTGGTGATTTGGTTGTCGTGATCATCGAAAAATCGAAGCTCGAGTCTTTTCTCGAATCCCTCGAAACCGGACATTGCCATTGCATATAAAAATAATGAGAAGAAAGTGTAGGAACAGTGGAAGTTAATTGCAAGAAGAGTGTAGAGAGAGAAGAGGGAGATAGTAGTGGTGATTAGTGGGAGAGAAGAGGTATTTATAGATGAGAGCTTTGGAGGATAGAGAGAAAGAGCATGCGGGGGTTATGAGACCAAGAATCATGATTATAGGCATAATGAAACCAGAAAGATGATGAGAGTTTGTGTTTTTTTTGTAAGTTATGTATATGCGAATCTGTTGTGTATGTGAGAGATTTAAGTGTTCCGAATTAATGATGAGAGTTTGTGTTTTGTGTTATGTAATGGAGGAAGATTTATGGGTTACGCGCGCATGCAGATATTGTTGTTTTATTTTTCAGCAGTTTATTTATCATATTCTCCATTTTTGTTTTTATCGAACAAGGAAACCGAAGTCTGACTAGAGTAAAGTTATACATATATAATCCATATTATAGGACAAAGAATATTTTCATGACAAAGAATTTTGCGACATATCAATATTATGGTATTTTTTCTCATTTTACTTTTCATTTTTCGAGTTTGATAACTGAAATCGCAATCATAATATTAATTATTATGTATATGCAATATTCTTTGTCATGAAAAGAATTCTTTTCGACCAGTTTTTATTCGATTCGGGTAAGCCTTGACGAGAACATTTGGCACCCATGTTACCCAATTATACACTCTCGGTCGATCAACATGTCTATACATAAATATTCATTATAATGAACTTGGCAAACAAAACATTCGGAATAACCAAAGCAATCAATGACATTAAAATTTTAGCAAACAAACGATCTTAGAATAGTAGCACGATCACACACTCATTTTAGTCAATCATATTTAATATTTTTTTGATCCAGTTTGATTTTGACACCACTTACCACAATGATTTGCTACTACCAGAGCGATCAAACAAATACTCTAGGATTCTCGATCACTCTCGGTGAAACTCGAAACAATTCTTGATGCGCTCTTTTGATCTCTAAAATTCTCACTCAAGTTTTTCTATGAGTTTCTCAAACCTTTTATCGAAGAAAATGTGCGAAATGGGAAGAATTAATATGAGAAGAAATCAATTTTTTTTAGGCAACCACCCAAAATCTTCTCCCAACTGTTAATTGCGTGTTTTCTCAAACAGAATGATCATAACCGAAGAAAAAATTACTAGATCAGTTTGAGGTTTTCCCAAAAATAACCGCTTATGCGTTTATCAAAATTATCGTTTAGGCGGTAAAAACTTAGATAAAAGACAATTATTTCAAGTTTTTTCCCATCCTAGTTTGGACAAAGCTTGCCAGGGTAACCATCTTAACAGAATTCAACCAAACTTATCCAAAAATTCGCTTTGTTGAATATCCTCTTACTTACGTTGAATTTTTCTTTTTCTTTTAGTCGAGAAATTGATATAAATAATATTTGACTAGTTTTCATTATGTTTTACTCCCTCAGTTTCATATTAAGTGTCCTTTTGAAAAATGTATCTGGTTAGTATTTGAATGTATTTAACTCAAAAACACATCCAGATATATGTCAGATACATTTTATCAAAACGACACTTAATATGAAACGGAAGAAGTAATAGGTTTGGATAAATAAGCTACTTGGTTTTGACAGTTTATTGATGTTTTAAGTGTTTACCGGGATTTCATACAAAATTAGGAATTGATTTACCGGGATTTAGAATTATTTATGCTTGATACATGATTACTAAATTGACAACCTTGTGATTTGTTATATATTGATATCTTCTTGTGACATGTTTACATTTTCACTTTCGTAACTATTGAATGAATTAAGTTGTTAGACATATTTAATCATAACTATGTTGAAAATAAAAATAAAACTATACTGCTTCAAAAGCTACCAATCATCTTATTGAAAGATTGGCGACACTAATTGATAGCTGCGTAACGGAGTAAGTTGACATCATATCAACAATTTTTTAGTGGATTAATACCATCCAAAATTCCAACAGTCTCCTTTTTTTCTTTATCATACTTCGTTTGTTATCATACTCCTTTTAATTAACTAATATACTCCATTAAATATGTGTCATTTGATGATTAAAAAACTATTAATAAAGGTAATAAATATGTATGTTTTACTATCAGTGATCTTATTTTATTTTTTTGTGCTTACATGTTAATGTATCTGTCATTAAAAGAAAATGCATACTTTTATTATGTTATAAAATAATAATATGTTCAATAAAAAATTGACAAATTTTTTTGAAAGTAAAATTTATAACTTACAAACGCTAAAACTTAATACAAAATACGCATATTTTCCGCTCTAAAAACTCAATGGAAATCATTGATAAAATATAATAAAAATTGTAAAACAACTACAAATGATCTGAGGTATAAAATACTTTTGGTTGCATGGTACCTGAAATTATATTTGTTCATACCAATTAATTTAAGAAGATAAGAGATATTTTTCCGAAAAGAGAGATAAATTAATTTTCGATTTGAATCCTTTAATACATAGCGAAAAGAATGAATAATTGGCTGTAGTAGGAAGGTTCTTTCTAGTTGGAAAGAGAAATGATAAATCGTGTGCTAATTTGAAGATGATTTTGTTGGAGGCTAACTTTAGAAAGACCATATTAAAGTTTGAATCATAAGTAGCCTCCATTTGTTGCCTTAACAATAATCCTTCACCATTTACAACTTCAATTCATTTGACCACAACTAGTTTGTTCATATGCATACCATACATCATGTATACTAAAAGAGAAATAGTGAGAAATGCTATAAATAAATATCCAATTAATACGATTAGGCGTGGCAACTTGATAATTATATATTTTTCCCTTTCAAGTTTGGTTAGGATTGAATGAAATGAATGCTTCGTATCGCGATACCAAAAGTGCCCTTTCAACATCATTTCCATGCAATTTTATGTCTAACTCGATATTCCAGCATTATCATTATCCATTTTGTTTAATTACATGGATTTAGTTATATATATTTATATAATAATGTAAACCATTATTTCTGTGAAACAAAAAATGTGTACACACCAAAAATAACCGACTCGTCATGGATTTTGTTCTCTTTCTTAAAATTAGAGGTTTCTATACATATGTTTTCTTAGATTTTTTACCACCTCGAACAATTATTGAGGAAATCAGTTTTTGCGTAATCAATAAACATGCGTGAAGGCAAGAAAAAAACACGATTGGTAATCTTTTCCGATGAGTCTTAGACGTTCAAAAATAAAATGAAGAAAAAATATCACATAAAAGACTTGAATAAGGGGAAAAAGTCAGAAAACGGGAAAGAGAAGGAAGTTTGTGGTGAGTCGGAGATAAAAACATAACATTTGGTGAGAGAAATAGCCAAACAACGACCGGAAAAGAGTGGTCCGGGGACAACTGAAGAGTCTAACCCTTAAACAGTTAAAACGATTTTTTTTTTTAATGCGTTTGTTCCATGGTAACCATTCACATTTTCAATTATATTTTGTTGTTGCGTTGTTCTATCCACTATTCTTGTTGTTTGGGCTCAAATATATTCATTCCCTATATTCATTTCGTATATTTTGAGGCTATCCACGTGTTAATTATAAGCAAATGCAAATTGATAATTAGTTTAGCCATATACACAGATAACTTCTCTCGATAGGAGATACAGTTTAGCTAATTAAAATTGATATTACTTCATTAAGGTAATTAGTTCAATTTAATATATTGTGCGATTGTCACAGAAAAGAGGGAATAAATTATGGTGCCAAAAAAAGAAAAAAAAAGAGGGAAGAAACTAATCAAGGCATGAATTCATTGACTTGAGCAGACGATAACCTTTTTGTTGAATGCTTCTATTTAATGTTTTAGACTAAATTATGATGAGTATTACATCGTCGACACCAATGTACAAGTTCATAGGTAAGGGTTTGGGACCAGATCGTTTGTCCATAACTTTATGTTCTAAAGAAGAAAAGTAATCGATTGATCTAATGCTACAATTTTTTCCCATTACTATAGATAGTATACTTAGCTTTTAATTTACGATTTTTTCCTACAAATTATCACAATTATATACATTACAGTTTCTCCAAACTTTTATATAGTTATGATTTTGAATCAAATCACAATCAACAGTAACTAAAATCAGTCAAATTGTTCATAACTAAAGATAAACGAACTACTTCGGAGGTAGAGGAAAAGGAAAAGTGAACATCAGATACGTACTATTTTCATAATAAAACATATATTAATTAAGATTTGATCAAAATGAATAAATATAAAAAGACAAAAAACAAACAATAACAACAACAACAAAAAAAAGAGAGGGAAGGTTTAAGGGTAGGAGAGCAGTAAGAATATTATGACCACACTCCCACAAATAGAGAGATGCACGCGCACCCACCAATCTCCAATCTTCTCCCTCACTTGTCTCTTACATCACTCCTACACCCCCACACATGCTTATTAATTAATCAATCCGTTAATTTTTTACTTTACAATTTTATATATCGAAAAAGAATATTCCACCCATACCTTAGTTACACAATATACAAAATTTAAACTGCGTTAGATCATACATACATATCACTATTACCACTTATCTCAATTAGTTATGTACCGTGGAACCATAGACTGATAGACATAGTAGATCACTCCAAGCGTGCCCCTCTAATCTTCATGACAACTTTTATTTGGAATGTTTTATTAATAAATTCTAGGATAATCCAAAAGTATTTCGACCAAAGACCATCTAGTTTGTAAATACGACCCGGTTAGAAAACTTGTCATTTTTAACAACAAAGGCACCTCTAAATTGTATTAATAAAATATGTTCTACATCCACGATTAATCAATAAGATACCAAAATGCTAACATAAGAAAAAGCAGTATTCCTTTCCACCAAAAAAGAAGAAGAAGCAGTATTCCATAACAAAAACCATGTCTTTAATGACCCCAAAAAACATGTTTTTATATGTAACCTCTACCTTTTTACTATTTTTTGGTGTACGCTTTGAATGGATCTTTTATATGAAATGGCGGAAAAATTGAGTTATATTTGTGTTTGATCGATCTCAAGTTTTGAGTCATTTTGCAAGAATCCCAAAAACTATATAAATTTTTTGATATATTAATGTAACCGATGACAAAAACATCTCATTTGAATGAAATTAATGATGGATATGTGATTTTTTTTATATAAATCTAAATAACTTTTTTATGTATCAATACATTGAAGATGGTTAGATTGTATCTACATAGAATTATATTTGTGTGCAATGGTTAGATTGTATCTACATAAAATTATATTGGTGTGCAATTCTCGATCTTCATCTTTTGTGGAGTAAAAAACTCTGAAGTATGGGTACATAAAAAAAAAGACTCTAAACTATTATTTACTAACAAGCAAAATAATTTAATTACAATATCAATTCTTCGTCGTTTCAATAGTATACTTACATGCATAATAATCGCAGAAAGTAAGTCCACTGAGAACAAGCACCATTACATCCGGGATCAAATCCATATATCTACACTATATAGGAATTAGGCTAAAACAATTTGTCAAAACAAATACTTTTAGTTCCTGTTTATGAGCGAAATGGTTTTTTTCTTTCAAAATTGTTCATTTAAAAATATAATACTTTTGTCGACCAAAAAAATATATATATATATATATATATAATACTTTTTAATTCTAGCAGCCATGGGTTTTCGTTGTTTTGTGTAAACACATTTAGACCCAATTATGTCAGCTTTTGAAAATTGAGCAAGTAAAAGTCCTTGGAACCAATGAATTTGACCTTTGAAGACAATGTACCACACATAGCTCTAGAAAAGGTCAACCGCGCATATCCATAATGGGTCAGATTGGTCACTCCGTTTAAATAGAGCGGTTAAATAGTAAATAATTTTTGATAGAAAATATTATATATTATTTAAAATAGAAACAATAATTTAAAATTTTAGTTTGATTTTTATATATTTATATTAAAGTTAAGTATATACCTATATTTTTCAGAAATAAAAAATAAAATATTTAATTAAAAAAAAAATATACAAACGTCCGTTTGATAATTGAGGCGGTTGCAAACGGACATACGTCCAAACGAGGTAACCATTCAAAGCCAATATATATCCAATTGTACCACGTAATTAGGTTAAACCTTACATATAATACTAATATAGTATTAGCTACCAAAGCATCTGAATCACCTTCACCCTTCGAATCCAAGACTTTCTCCCATATTCGGATGTGGACCTGTGCAATGCATGTGAATCACCTTCACCCACCGGATCCAATTTTTCCATCTTAGTAACTAGTTTCAACTTCTGCTCTGCAAACATCAAGATCATCTTCTTTACCGAATCCCTTACCACTTTTATCGAGATGTCTTGCCGACCTCTGTTGCTTCGAGTATGGACTCACCACTACTACGCAGAGCCAACCCTAAAATTTTGGGGGCTATGAGCAAAAAAAAAAATTAAGAGGATTTTAGGAGTATTTAAAATTTGGGACCTTTTGTGTACAAAATTATTTTTTGGGCCCTAGTGCTGATACTAAAAATATAAAAAAATTTGGAGCCCTAAGATCCATGCCTCACTGGCATGTGTTCAGACCCGGCCCTGCTACTATGACATGTGTTTGCTACTCATTCATGGTCATCTTTTGTATAGGATGACTCGATCCTTTTGTTTTGGGATGACTAAGCTATCAACTAATCTATGAACGTTAAAAAAAATTAAAACTTACTCACCGACTAGTCATCTTGTAAAATAGATTTAATAGGGCCAAAAGATATAATCGTGCTCATTTCAACAAAACTCATAGGTGGATGTTGGTTTTCAACGTCACCTTTTCAAGTGACAAAATCTCAACTTTCCGGCTTGGTCGTAAATGATCCGACGCGCACATTTGTTTCAAACTCGACGTTAATCTAAAATCTATGTTATAATATCTAGTATGATAATATTTTACTTTTTATTGGACTCCAAAATTTTTAATCTAATGAAATATAAATTGTGTTGGTCCTACCAAATAAATGGAAAAACGTAATTCATCTAAAATTTGTTATTTTTAACAACAACAAAAAGATCATGGTTAAAAGACTTGGTAGAAAAAGCATATTTCTACTTATTCTTTTTGGGTGTGGATGTTTGGCATTGTTAGAATACAAAATGTAAGCTCCGAAATGGTTAACAATAAGGGTTAATTTGGCTAATAACACACAAAAATTTAATAATTAATCATATAGCCAAAAGTGCTCCATATGGCACAATCACAACCAATAATTTTAGGGTTTTTGGCTATGTGGTTAATTATTAAATTTTTGTGTGTTATTAGCCAAATTAACCCTAACAATAAATAAATTTTCATCTAATAAATATTGGAGATAAATTCCTCACCCATTTACTCTCTTGCTTTTTCCACTTTTTTCTTCTTTTCCACTTCCTCCATCTATTAACCAATCACACCCTGATCACTCACCACTATGAGCACCCATAATAATGTTTTCAACACATCAAAACAAAAAAAGGTATATCCTCAACATAAAGATTCTAATGTTGAAGCTGACATATGTACATAAAAAATACGAGTCCTATTCTCAGTGTATGTTGTGGGACCAACAATAGAAGGGACCCCATAGAAAGAGAGCACCATTGAAAGTGTGCCCTAAGTAGCTGACAAAAGAAGAAAGTAGGCCCCGCAACTCCCAAAACTGATTTCTTAAGACAGTGACATGTGAACATGGTGGCCCTACAAAAGTCACTCCTCTAGGTGACAACTACGCTTATGTTTGGTACGTTTGTTTCTTTTGTACTTCTCATTAAAATTAAGAAAATGTGAAAATTGATCTAGTAGTGATTGATAACAAAATCTTAGAGCTTCAGCACCAATGTTTTTTTATGTGTATCATTAAATATAAAATTATTAAAACACATACTCTTTCTTACTTTTACTCAATTTTATACCTTATCTTTCATCTTTTTACTCAATTTTTATTAATTTTATATTTAAACACACAAAAATACCCTCTCCAAAAGTATCAAAAGTATCACCCTATTGATACCCTCTCTCCAAAGTTTTTTCCTATCTCCTCTATTTACTCAAATTTTATTAATTTTATATTTCAATACACCACACTATTTCAACAAAAAACACTCTCTTTCTTCCTTTTATTCAAATTTTAATAATTTTATATTTAATGATACCCACAAAATATCACCGCTGTACTTGCTCTTATATCTGGAGGTTCATGTTACTATACGGAAAATGATAACATTTCGAGTTTTTAAAAGCTCTTGTTCATAGGCCAATTGGTTTCTAATACCGTAATTTTATATTTTTGTATTTTTGTAATATATATATACCGTAAAATATTACAATCGTTTCGTATATAATTAATTTTATATTTTTGTATATTTTCCACTGATATCCAATTGTTCCGAACGATATATAATCATCTATGTGATTCACCATTTTATAACATATATTGTTTCCTATATAATAATAGATATATATATATATATTTGTGTTTTATGTTAAAAATAAATCTATGGATATTTTGTTCCGAACAATTAATAGTTTCCTCTGTAATTTTCATCAATTTTATAACATATCTCATTATTGTTTTATGACGTGGCAATCAATCCAGTAATGCTTTGACTAACAACATTAGGATCAATATTTGTTTCAGTCAAATAATCTTGTGAAGTTGGTATATGAATTTGCACAATTATATCGTTCATTTAGATATCGAAACCGAAAGTCATACAAAATTAGATGTTTAAACCATGTTGGAAGTACCGGAGTTGCGCAAACAACATCGGCCTACTCCAAATAAGTGGGATTTTGGTATTTAGGCAAAGCAATAGAAAAACTCAAAAAGAAAATGGAGAAATGTTTCCAATAGTGTATGTGTATTCAAGAGAGTTGCGGCTCCCTTTTCCCAGTAAAATGAATTACATATTTATTCTCCTTAGAGTCAGTCGAATAAACTCTAGAAATGCATGGAAAGTATCATAACTAAGAAGATTTACACAATATTCTTATATATTTTCAATTTTTCTCCAAGTATTCCGATATCGACATATTGAGGTAGATTCAGCTTTTAGTCTTCATGATGGGCCATAAAGAGCTTCTTGCGGCCCATTTCGTCGTCCTTGGATGGATATTCAGGTCGGTACGATCATGGGTCGGGTCATGATAACGGGTGCTAAACCCGGTACCACAAAATGTAATGATCGATAAAAATGTGTTTTGTAAAAGTTGGTGTTCGCCATCACTCGCTACGCTTTGCACACATGTCATGAAAATGTTTTATATATGCATCGTCGTCCACGAAACGTAGGGTGCAAATGGTTGCATTTGAAAATAAAGAATAGAATAAGTTGAAAAAAAACCTAGTGGAATAAAAATGAGAGGAAAAGTTGTAGTTAGAGTAACGAAAAGAATGAGATGGATAAATAACTTGTTCCACTCATTCCTGTCCTATTAGTAGAGATATTATTTTCAAAGCAATTTTTTTTTGTTTTCCTCTTATTACGCTAGTTTGGGAGGAATTGCAACAAAAAAAAATGATGATAAATAGTAATTTTTTGGAAGAATATAGAGTAATCAACTATTTTCTCTGATTTTGTTCCTCTAAAATAGTAACCATTTGCACCCGGAGTCAAAGGAAAATATTGCTTTGAGGAATTAGTTCTAGTTTATGATAAATGAATTTTCATAAAGTTAATCAGTTAATCCGGACTAAAATATTTGAATACTGTTCAAGTGGATTTTAGACACATCAAAGAACATTCACCTTGCGGAAGACGTGTAAAGGATTTTGATGTATAACTTCTTTTCACCCTTAGAAGAGGATAAACATTTTGTGGTGGGTCTTCAATCGAATTCAAAGGATAGTTTAAAAGTGTACTCTATTTCCAGAATTAACTACGTTTGATTTGAGTTTAGCATGATTGTTAAGGCTACATTAAAGTATAGTATAAAAATTCATACTCTTTAATCATATACTCCTATGCAAGCTAGTTTTTTTCTTACAAATATAAGTCTTGCAAAATATTGTCACGACACTAAAAATAACCATAATTCTAACCATCAATTATATAATATTGTGAAAAATAATCTCACATAGGAAGTGTGATGAAATTTTGAAAGGTATATGAAACATATAGACCAATTTATTTATTTTTAATTGGTTATGAGTTGAGAACTTATGAAATTCAATATGATATTGGAATTCAAACACATGCTAAGCAACATGAACTCAATCAATTCAACCCAAATCTATCTACTATAGTGGAATATTATCATGGTACATGAATAAAAAGAACATTCACCTTGGAGAAGACGTGTAAAGATAAAGAATAATCCCACATAAAAAATGTGATATATACTAATTTTTTCATTGTCGACATGTTTTGAATTGGAAACTTATATTTATTATGTATCACTCAAGTCCCATCAAATTTTCGATGTGTGATTATTTTTCAGACATTAAATTCATATAATTTGAAAATAATATAAGAATTAACAAATATGCAATGTATGTCATAAGTTCTCTAATTTTAACCTTTTTAGGAGATGGATCTTAAAATAAAGAATAAACGGCAGTAGAGGAAAATGAGACTAATGAGGATAAATTGAGTGCTACTGTATCATGCGCACACAAGTTTATATCCAAAAATTATTAACCAAAGAGGCCCACTCCATGACAGACGATATATGTTAATTCATCAAAATCTCATGTTGTGCTCCAAATAAATAATCTTTTTCATTATCCCTTTTTTGGATGCTTGTATCTAAAATATTTAAGATATATCGCGCCCACATATTAGTTCTCCTCAGTCGGAAACCATGACCAGCTAAGATTTTTTAATACTCCCTCTATTTCATTATATTAAATATTTAAGAAATTTTTAGTTATTTCATTTTATTAAATATTTTGCTTATATATAGAATTTAATGTTATTTGATGTTTTTAACTTTCTAAAATTTAGAATCTTTTATATGATTGGTTGCAATACATTTTTAACTTATTATTTAATATTATTTTATTTATAATTTATGTTATTTAATTTTTGCGCATTCAACCAAAATATCTTATAAAATGGAACTGAGTTAGTATAATTTTCCACAGTCGGTAAGACACATCAACTGATTTGAACGTCGATTGAAGCTAAATCAATCTCGAGCTTCCAATAGATTACTGATGTCTTTAATCATTTATAGCTCTTTAATTACAAAATGTTCGTTAATGTTTTGCGTACTAATGATTAGATCATTGAATTTTGGATTTTTCATTTTAGTTTGTGTTTCACATTTTTTTTTTTTTTTTTTAAGTTTGTGTTTCACAGAAAATACCGGTTTTTATTCCAATGTAGAATTTTCTATGAAAAAACAATTTTAGTCATATTAGTTTAATTGTTATTTAGAGATATAAAATTATGTAGGACATTAAAAATTACACATTTAAAAAATAATCGATATGAATTAAAAAATTTAAAACCACATTTGTATTGAAACAGAAAAAGCATATTAATCTTGAAAGAAAATGAAAAAGAGAAACGCATGTGGAGAAAAGAGGCGATGCCTTTAAGATTAAGATGTGCCTCGAGCCCAAAAGCGTAATTTAGAATCAGTTTTGATACTCGACAGTGTTATAGATATATATAACAATAGCAAGAGTATTTTTTATAGTTTTCTTATGAGGCTGTTTGGTACATATGGGGCAATTTTGTTATTCGATGGAAATCATTCCCCGTGCCTCTTGTGCATGTTTTTTCTTTATTATAAACATCAGAGTAGTTATTTTAAAACTTTAGTATATGAAGAGTTAAAAAAAATGATATAAAGAAGAAGAAGAAGAGGAAAGAATCTAATGGACACTTAGAGCATAGAATAATTTTTTTTCTGTTTTTAGACACTCAAAGTTCCTAAAATTTAATATATTTAATTTTAAAAAGTTTTTAGACATTCGCGACAGTGTCACCATTGTACATGCTCTTATGGTTTCTCCACGCAAGAATCATTCCATTCAAAGGGCTAATACATGCATGAATTATACTTGCTTCATTATTCTAATCCACTTAAATGATTTAGACTCTTTTCTCTGCTAATGAAATTTCTAACACAAAAATTATATTATTACAACTATATATGTTTTTAGTGATTAAATTTGTGTTTCGTATAGGAATTGATTTGATCGCAATCAGTAACCAAATGTAAGATACTAAGATATAGTATTAGAATATATACCCTTATACTAAAAGACGAAGTTTTGTTTACGCCACACTCCACAGTAGTCGAACCACAATCCAACAAATTAAATCCGACTAATACATATCACAAAATCACTTTTTTAGCAAATATCCCCAACACTTACTTAGAGATATAAACATGAACGGTATGTTGGGTCAACATAAACAAAAGTGTAACATATCCAGTGGCAAATTTAGGTTTAGACGTTTAGTACATTCACAACCACGTAGTCACAAAACACAAGTACATTGTCATCTCTTGTACACGGTTTTATTTTTTTAAAGTTGAAAACACAACAATAATGAGACGTGATGGCGTAAGCATGCGTCATCTCTTTGTCATATTGGGAAAATCTAACAAGACATTAGTGTATATGTGACACTTTTGTAATGGAGAGAGTTTCAACTTTCAAGAGATTTGGTTCAGTCTTTTATTTTATTTTATTTTAATAAGATAGCTGATGATGAGAGCAGAGTGAAGCATGGAGACCATCATGTTCCCTCTTCCCCAAACCCTCTGTCCTCTTCGAAAGGTATATATGATTCTCTTTATTATAATTCTTTTAATGTACAGTATAGTACATTAGATTCATTTCCCCTAAGTGCACTACTGTTTCTTGACTTATTCGAAATGGTTGTTTATACTTTATACTACTAGTTAATTTTTGGTTGTCCTCCAAACAAAAAGCAAGAAATCCACTTTGATTTTCGCATTGAGGAGTGCTCCTGACAAGATTATGAACGTCTTGAACTCTTAAACTATGTAGGTATACGAGGCATTGACTAATATTAATATATTACAGTACTACTAATTAATAAGGAATTTATTAGATCTCTTTAATTTTTTTAAAAGAATCTTAGTTCGTTGCTGCATGCGTATAATTAGATTATAAACCTATGCATGTATCCATCCTAATCCATCATAGTTACATATTTTAATGCAATGTTATGGAATGTTCATCTTAGCTTTGGCTTGTGGGCTCATTCATTTGCTTATAAACCCTGTCTCCTACTCCTTTATATGTTTATTCACATAATATAAAATATTTATATATTATTATTTCAGGATTATTCACACAATGACAATATCATGTGGATATCGACTAACACTTGAGTCTTGAGATTTTGAGTTAAGGGGTATTGTACAATCCCTTAATCGTTAAATCATTTGTTTAGTGGTTTATTAGTTATTGACTTAAGTCATGAGTTTTTTAGTTTATATATGCAAACTAACGTAAACAAAATGAGGCAAATTTTTTTATTTTTTTTTGATGAGTTTTTATAAGGAGGAAGATATGATGATGTTGCTGAGGAATGAAGCGTTTGATTAGGAAGGGGCACATTGATATGACAGTGTCTCCAATTCAAAAGGCCTATAAAAACATATGGTTGGGTTTTAGGGTTTCATTTGTTTAGCTCTCTAAGGTACACAAATCATAAGCATATGGTCTAAGCAATATAGGGGACTTTATCCACTCTATATGATTTTCTTGTTCTCAGGAATAAACAAATCAGGCTTATAAGTGTATAGATCCAACTCTAAGAGAACAAAATAAGCTTATGCATTTTTTTGTTGACTTCAGGCTTCTGCATGTATATACTACTTGTACGTCTGACCCAAATCATTATTTATGTTGCACGAAAATTTAGATGTATATTCGTCGATATCTACTTAGAAATTACAAAAAGCTGTTAGCTTTTTAAAAAATATATTTTCTTTTTTACAAAAAAAACAAAAAAAAAACATTGAAAGCAGAAATATTAAATTAAATTTCACAAATCCAATATTTGCAGTAGTCCACTACAAGAAAACAAGCATTATTCCGACGGTGGGGTGTTATGTCAGAGGATTTTGACGGATTTCCGTCGGAAATCCGTTCTACATAAGTTTCCACATTTTTTCATTCCTTCATAACACAATTTTAAAAAGCCAAAAAATTTGTTAGCGATGAGTTCATATTTTTGGTCTTGGATGGACGAGCCAATGATGGATATGGGCTCGAACTTATTAACGTTCGCATTCGCTGAAGGTATATGCGAGTTCTTGAATTTACCCAGAAATCAAGATGCAGCCAAAAAAAGGTCAGGATATAAAATGTCCATGTTCTAATTGCTGTAATAGAATTAGTGTTGCGGTTCATACTGTTTGGAATCACTTATATAAATATGGATTTAGGCCGGGATATAAGGTTTGGTTTTTAATGGAGAAATCAATTATGAATATGGTAGTACTAGTAGTAATGCACCTTATTTTCTGGATAGCGTAGGAGAACGTACAACAGAAGTAGATGTTGGGGTAAGTACGGTTGCGATGGTTAACGATGCGTTTAGAGAGAATTTGCAGTCGGGTGGTTATGAGGGTGATGGGGTTGAAGAACCTAATTTAGAATCTCGAAGGTTTTTTGATATGTTAGACGCATCAAAGCAACCACTATACAACGGTTGTAGGGAAGGTCATTCACCGTTATCTTCTGCTACTAGGTTGATGAACATGAAGACTGATTACAATTTGTCCGAAGAATGTGTTGATGCATTCGCCGAGTTTGTGAAAGATGTTTTGTCAGAGGATATTCTTTGTCCAGCATCATACTACGAGGTCCAGAAACTTGTTGCCGGTCTTGGTTTGCCCTACCCGATAATAGATGTGTGCATCGACAACTCTATGCTATACTGGAGTGAAGATGAGAACAGAAACAAATGTAAATTTTGCCGTAAACCACGGTTACAGGACACAAGTGGCAGAGTGAAGATTCCATTCAAACGGATGTGGTATTTACCATTAACAGAGAGGTTGAAGAGGCTGTATCAATCAGAACGCACAACTAAGGCTATGAGATGGCATGCAAAGCATAGTCAAGATGGAGATATTACACATCCTTCTGACGCGGAAGGGTGGAAACACTTTCAATCCGTATATCCAGATTTTGCATATGAACGACGGAATGTATACATCGGCTTATCCACTGATGGTTTCAACCCATTTGGAAAGCATGGAAGAAAATATTCATTGTGGCTGGTAATCGTAACACCTTACAATTTGCCTCCTTCTATGTGCATGCGGCGAGAGTTCCTGTTTCTCTCAATTCTAGTTCCTGGGCCAGATCATCGAAGACGGTCACTCGATATATTCCTCCAACCATTGATCTATGAGTTACAGATGTTGTGGGAGCATGGTGTTGAGGTATTTGATGTTTCAATCCAGCAGAATTTCAACATGCGTGCGGTTCTTAGGTGGACCATAAGCGATTTTCCGGCATACGGTATGTTATCTGGATGGACAACGCATGGAAGATTGGCATGTCCTTACTGCCAAGACAATACTTCAGCATTCCAATTGCAGCACGGAAGGAAGACTTCATGGTTTGATTGCCATAGGTGTTTTTTACCGGCAAATCATCCATATCGTCGGTCTAGAAGACATTTCAGGAAGAATTTACAAGTGTTACATGGTCCACCTCCTGAGATAGATGGTCGCAGCATATTGGAACAGTTACAAAATTTTGGTGCAGAGCGAACTCCTAAATGTGGGGGTAATGGCCATCACCCAGTCGACGGTTGTGGAGAATATCACAATTGGCACAAGAAAAGTATTTTATGGGATTTGCCTTATTGGAAAGACCATCTATTGCGGCATAATCTAGATGTCATGCATGTTGAAAAGAATTTCTTTGACAACATCATGAACACCATTTTAAATGTACCAAGAAAAACAAAAGACAACTAGAAGTCTAGATTAGACTTGCCATTGATTTGTTCAAGGGCATCTCTTCATGTTTTGCCTAATGGTAGATTGCCGATGCCTGCGTACCGGTTAGACACGGGTCAGAAAGAAGTTTTTTTTGAATGGATAAAAAAATTTGTTATATTTCCTGACGGCTACGCATCTAATCTGCGTAATTGCGTGGATTCGACGGAAGGGAAGTTTATTGGAATGAAGAGTCATGATTGTCATGTTGTGATGCAGCGTCTTCTTCCATTTGCATTTGCTTATCTTCTTCCAAAAGACATCCATCAAGCAATTGGAGGTATGTTTCGTACTCCCGTGAGTTTCTTACTAATATAATGTTACTATATATGTACTAACTTGTTTACTTTTCGTTTGTAGGAGTTGGGGCTTTCTTTCGAGATTTATGTTCACGGACACTAACAGTGGACGGGATCCGTAATTTAGAGGCCAACATCCCGGTACTCCTTTGTAATCTTGAGAAGATATTTCCACCGTCTTTTTTTGATGTTATGGAACATCTTCCTATTCACCTCCCACGAGAAGCAGCATTAGGAGGCCCTGTTCAATACCGATGGATGTATCCGTTCGAGCGTTACATGTTCCACCTGAAGAAAAAGGTTAAAAATTTGAGCAAGGTTGAGGGATCTATTATTGCACAAAGTCTAAATGAAGAAGTATCACACTTTGCCGAGTATTACTTTCCTTCGGATGTTTGGACTAAGGGTAGACGGCCGGTGCGACATGATGATAGAGGTGAGAAAGCAGTGTATCCCGTGGTTGTACCTGAGTTGTTTGCCCAAGTTGGTCGCGTAAGTGGAAAAGGGATGAAATGCATACTACCACCACAAGAGGTCACACATTTTCATACATATATCCTAAGAAATTGTGACGAACTTGTGGAGTATGAAAGGTACACCATTTGTCATCCTAAATATGTGGAATTATTTGTTTTCATCTAATAACAATTGTTATGTTACAGGATTTACATGTCCCTAGTACAAACTTACCATGCTGATAAGACAGATTCCGAACTTGCTGTCTTAAAAGATGAAGAATTCCCGGAGTGGTTGAAATTTTATGTAAGTTTAATATAATTCTTTACTCTTACTTTTTAAGGTTTTCACATTCATATGTTACTAATTTCTTACTTATATTGTTTTTAGGTTTCCGAAGGTTTAGCAAGTGGTCAAACCCTCCCGACATGGTTAGTGGAGTTTGCTCATGGTTTACGCAGCACCGCAACTTCATATCCCAGATTTTGCACTAGGGGATATTCGTTCAGGATTCGTGAGGAAGGACGTCAAAGGCCAACTTCGGACTATTGTATTTCGGCGCAATCAGGTGATACCATGTACTATGACATTTTAAAAGAAATCTTAGAAATCCACTATCCAGGAATGTTGGACTTGAGGTGCATTGTGTTTATGTGTGATTGGTATGATCCATCCAATGGTCGTGGGGTTCGAATTGACCCTCTTGGTGTTATTTCGATAAATTCAAGCCGGAAACTACAACATTACGATCCATTTATCCTTGCGTCTCAAGCAGACCAGGGATCAATACAATAATAGGTTTTCCTACATACTCATAGGTTAGGTTTTGTTATTCCTGTATATTATCAATATCCACTATTTATTAATAGGTTTGCTACATTCCATATCCTCGAGTTTCCTATCGGACAGATCCTTGGATCACAGTAACTCCAATTAATCCGAGAGGGAAAATATATGGAGTTCCAGAACATGATGCTCTACAAGTATTGAGAAGTATACAAATGTCACATGTTGAGGAGATGGATAACATTGACCTTGTCATTGATGTCACACATATCGGCGATGATCTAGTTCATTCGGACGAAGAGGAAACACGTGAAGAATTTGACGACGATTCAGACTCCATCCCTAATGAAGGTTCATCAGGAGATTCAGATTAATAATTTATGAATAAATGTTTGTTTATGAATGTTGTACTCTAACATCTATGCGTTCCCTCTAATATAATGTACTTCATGGTAGACCAAAATTTGCAATATTTTAAATTTCATTAACAAATCCAATTGTGGAAGACAATCTGAGTATTTTTCGCTTGACCATAGGTTCGGCCTCGGGTTCACTATGCAGTAACATGTGATGATTTTACTATTAGGCTACGAACAAGTTATGTTCATTTTTATC
This sequence comes from Draba incana, assembly GCA_963576765.1. Taxonomy (NCBI): domain Eukaryota; kingdom Viridiplantae; phylum Streptophyta; class Magnoliopsida; order Brassicales; family Brassicaceae; genus Draba; species Draba incana. Next base: position 14,176,332 of record OY755205.1, read on the forward strand.
TTTCACTAATATATTAATCTTAAAACGCGTTATAATATTACATTAATTAGAAAATAGGAAATATTACATATAACAACTTTATTGTAAACTCGTACAATGGATAGTAGGAAAATTTTAAACATTAAAGCAACATAAAGCCTTAATTAAGCTTATTCATAACCATTGATGACTCAGATGTTTATTCATCATCTGAGTCTGGAACTATTTCTTATTCGTACCCAGTAGTTCCTTCATCTACCTCGTTGATAGTAGATACTTCGGTTGTTTCGTATTCAGCAATCATAGAATTAACACCAATTATTTGTTTCAAAAATGAATTTAGTTTTTAAATATCAGAAAATTTAGAAACTTCTGGAAAATGTACCTTAACAATGTTCCGCTCTGTGATGTTGAGGTATTTAGAGTTCATGTTAAAACGGCATACGCTAACATTCTGTAGAATGACCACCGCACCTACAACAATGGAGAGTTTGTACTCGTCATTTTTGAAGATGTTATGGTGCATGGTTCCCTCGATTTTTTCTGACGGATCCTTTAAGGTTACTAGCAGAACTCCCTGGCTGTTAGGGGTCAAACTGGCGAGCATAGCCACAATCTAAAAATGAGATACAATTTACTTGTCAGATAAATTGTATATATAAAATGAAATAATATTGCTCGACAACGTGAACCTTTTTGACTTTCACAAATTGTGAATGCGGAGATTAAATTTCTGCAACCTGGGTCCAGAATGGTATGCTCCTGTTGTTATAAGAACCTACATGTATGAAAGATATATTTAGTATGTCATCATCAATCATTATTGTAATGGTAAAAGCGTTAATTATATATATATATATATATATATATATATATATATATATATACCTTCACGGATTATGTAATCGATAGTAGAAGTCCACCGAGGACTACTAAAATCCTGGTCGCCCTGTATTGGCTCATTAATGACCTCACGCATGAAATCTTGTGTTGGGCGTGTCTGAGAACTTTCACCTCGCAATACCTTAGCATCGTGAGACCTCTTGCGAAACAGTCATCGCCGTATGAGTTGGCCAGGTCCTGGTATTACGGGCGTTTGGTTTTGGGATCGTTGAGTTGGTTGGAGTGAAACTGTCGGTGGAGCATTAGTAACATTTAAGTTATTGTATGGTGGGCTTGAAGGAACAAGATTTGTGTTTATAGGGTTTTGAACGGAGGCTCGGTTTTGCATATAATAATTCCAAAGATCTAGTTTGCCATTGCGAAATTGAATATTTTTGTGTTATGATTTTGTGTTGAATTACTCTGACTTATGTAGGCAAAATAGAGAGATATTTTAAGCTTAATGTGTCGCTATATATGTGGTTATAAGAAAAGAACAAAAACTGATGCGACATTACAGCTCAGTGGGCATTAAAGAAATTAATTTCGTGAATGCAATTGTCGGCCACGGAATGATGAATGACACTGTGAATGACAATGTCGGCCATTGAATGATGAATTGACAATTCATTTTAATGGTTCAGATATGACTGAAAAATTTCAACGGCTCAGATCGATTCTGTAAAGGTACGAAAAACTTAATGCAGATAATGGGTTAATACTAGGCAGATGTGACAACTCGTTTTAATGGTTCAGATATGGCTGAAAAATTTCTACGCCTCAGATCGATTCTCGTGATTTGACAACACAATATGCAAAGACAAAACAACTTCTGTGGACTAAAAAGTTTCGTACTATCTCTATTATTTGTGGATATGGTTTTACTTACGTTTAAACATATAACTTCTACTATAAATACATATGATGAAGTGTATATCTTATACACCTATCAATAACACAAATAATGTCTTCTAGCTCTCCTATTGAAGACTATAAAAAAACAATCGTGGCAAACCACCTAGAAATTCCAAAATACTCGTGGGAAACCGAAACTCAATGCAACGAATTCACTCAAGAGATACCCACTTACTCGTGGGAATTTGATACGTGCTCACCAATCCATATTGAAGATTCTTCATCAACAATAGTGCCGGGCAGCCAGTGCTTGCCAACCATCCAACACATTCCAAAATTCTCGTGGGAAACTCAATCTCAGTGCGACGAATATACTAAAGAAATACCCACATACTCGTGGGAAGCTGATTCATGCTCTTCTCCCAATGTTTTGAGTCCCAAATATGATAAGCATGCAGAATGTCCTGACCAGAAGCGTGTTCTCGAAGACGTACAACCTTCTCAATTGATTGAAAAGTCAGATACTTACGGTGGAAGTACTTCAAATGAATGTAAGGATCACTACTATGATAATAAATTTGCCCAAAGACCAGAAAGCCCCAACTTAAATGTAGATGTTGATGCAATCAAAAGGGAATTTTGCGACGGATATTTAGATTCTCCACCAAAGAAACAAAAGGGATAGAAAAGTTTCTGGTTCTAACAAATGGTAAGTTTGGAGTGGATACAGAGATATATGTTTTTAAAATTAGGAGTGTATTATGACCTTGTACCATAACCGTTGTATGTTTAATATTTTCAAGGCTCTAATGTAAAGAGAATTGATTTGCGAAATGAGATTTAAATTTTATGTTTTCAAAAATTAAAATAGAATATAATAAAATGAGAACAATTTAAAATAATTAAATTACAAAATCCGTCGGAATTTATGACGGATTTCCGAGGATTTTGTTTTTTATCTGTTATTAAATTTTGTTTTCTAAATCTTTTATTAAATTTCCGCAGAAATATAATAATAAAAAATTAAAATCCCTCGGAAATCCGTCATAAATACCGACGGATTTCCGACGGAAAACCTTAATTTCTGCCGCCCAAACAACTTCAATCTCATCGAAAAAGCGGGAAAGTCCGTCGGAATTCCGGGAAACCTGTGATAAAACCAGGCTCATCTCCTTCGCGGAGACAGACGGAATTTGGGAGAAAAATAAAATCATATCGCCGGAAAACGCAAAAGTCTCGCCAGAAAAGCATATAACCAACATCAAATTCAACCCCATTCTCAATCTCTATCACCAAATCATGAATCCAATGTAAGTTTTTGTTCATTTTAGGCTTGTTTAGAAAATTTGAAATTTAGAAATTTAGAGATGTATTTTTAGAATTTGATAGATTTAGGATGTTATAAATTAAGGGATGTAAGGATTTAGGATGAGAGAAATGTAGAAATGTACGGATTTAGGATGTTCGAAATTTAGGGATTTAGGGATTTAGGAATTTAGGAATTTTGGAATTTAGGAATTTTGTAATTTAAGAATAATTGAATTTGGAGATTAAGAAAATTTTTGAATTTTAGAAATTTTGTGATTTAGTGACTTTTCGGGTTTATAAAATTATTTTCCATTTTAATAAGTATTTGTGGTTTTTAGGAATTTATAAAGATTTATAATATGAATAAATTATAAAATTCTAAATTGTTGAAATTTTACTAATTCTTTAATTTGTTTAAATTACAAAATACCAAATTCCCGAAACTTCCTAAATCTCTAAAACTTTAAATTATCAAATCCCAAATTCCTAAAAATTTCTAAATCTCTAAATCCCTAAATCTCGATATCTGAAAATCAAAAATCCAAATATCCCTAAATACCTATATTCCAAACTCCCAATTTTCCACAATCCCTAACTCCCTAAATCCTAAATTCTAAAAATCTAAAATTCCACAAATCCCTAAATTACAAAATCCCAAATACCCAAAATCTCTAAATACCTAAATTCCAAAATCCCTAATTCCCAAAATCTCAATATCCCAAAATCTCAAAATCCCCAATTCCCATAAATCCCTAAATTTCGAAATCTCAAAATTTCAAAATTACAAATTCCCAAAAACTCAAAATTCCTAAATCCGTAATGTAGATTATAAATTTTAAATTTATATTTAAAATTTAAGATTTAAATTTACAGGTATATATATGTAAATCCGTAATATAGATTATTAATTTTAAATTTATATTTAAAATTCAAAATTTAAATTTATATATGTAAGAAAATTTCAAAGGTATGTAAAAATTTAGGCAATCGCATGGACTATGGGCGATTTCATCACTCTTGATGAGCCGGTACTTCCACTAGGGGAGGTCGCAGTGGGAGTCAGTCGCATACCCCTGACACTAGCGGTTTGGATACTCCACACCCGTCTCCTCCTATGGGTACAACGCCCTCAGCACCCACGGCCATGAGCATTGAGGAGTTTGTTTCGCAACCCGAACGGGATAGGTTGACTCGCCTAGATCCTGACTTGCCACCTAATACGACTTGGTAAGTTTTATTTAAAAATGTATTTGATTATATTAACTTAATAAAATAATTAACTAAATATTGTTTAGGTTTCAATATTCGGGAAACGAGATTACGAGTTCTATCAACGCAATGATCAATTGCTTGATAACTAAACCGTATCCCACATACAGTTCGATGCCGGTGGCAGACCAGGACACCTGGTTTCGGCAATTTGCGGTTTGATTTTTTTTCGAAATTAAGAATGTAGATTTTATTTTCCATTAAAATTGTCAATACTAATTTGGGTACGGTTTTTTTTTCAGCAAGAATTTACTTGGGACCCAGAGCTGACTGCTTTGGTCCGACGGCATTTCGACAAAAAGGCCGGTTGAAAGTACTCGTGGAAGATGAACGAGTGGAAGGACATGTGGTTCAATGAAGGAAAGGTGCCTCGGGTTATGCAAAATAACCCAACATTATGGGCTGGACTACTTGCCCATTTGGAACGGGAGGACACTCAAGCGAACTCAGGAAAAAACTCGACTAACCGGAAGAGCCAGCGGAAGGGGAAGGGACCGGCGACCCATAACCTCGGAGCAACGAGCAAAGCATCATGTGCTGAAAAACTGGTAATTTTCTAAATTTTTCAAATTTTTTTTTATAACCCCTATCATATTTCCTTCCTTATCTATGCCAACAGTTTGAGAAGACCGGTGTGCGTCCGTCACATCTTGATTTGATCAAAGATGCGCACACCAACAGAAAGACTGGTGAAATTCAAGATGCACTTGCTCGTGAAATCGTGGAAAGCGTGGAGAGGCTCGGTGAGGAGTACCTCCAATCCCAACCGATCGTCGAAGGAACTCCGCCGGCCGCCGAAGTTCCACTTGAGAAGATCAACGAGTTCACCTATGAGGTTAGTTACAGTGTCAAATTTAAACAAATTTAAAATAACTTTTAATACTAATAAGTTATAACATTGATTGATTTATTTTTTATCGTAGGTTACGCCTAAGAACAAAGGTCGTGTCTTTGGCCTCCCGGAAGACAGTTCCTCCACATCCGTTAATTCATACCGCTTTCACGCAGATAGTAGTTTGAGGGCACAGAACGCCGAGCTTCTCGAGCGCATGAGCGTGATGGAGACACAACGCGCAGAAGATGCAGAACGCATTCGGGCAATGGAAGAAAAGATGAACGAGTTCTTCCGTAACCAGTCCCAGTAGACTTTACTTTATGTAATATTTAAATGTTTAAATCACTTTTAAAAATATTGAAATTTAATTTTAAATTTTGTTTTATTTTAATTTTAATTTAATTTTAATTTAATTTAATATATTTAATTAGAAATCTTTTTTAAAAAAATAATTAATCCGTCGGAATTCCGTCGGTTTGTGGGCCGTCGGAAAGTCGTCGGTAAAAGCTGCCGTCGGAAATCCGTCGGTAAAAGCTGCCGTCGGAAATCCGTCGGTCACCACCGTCGTCGGAAATCCATCGGTAAAAATTTCCGTCGGAAGTCCGTCGGCGATTTGAATCCGACGGTATTACGACGGAGTTTCGACGGACGGATTCCGGTTATCCCTGTTCCGTCGGAAATCCATCAGTTTTTTCCGACGGATTTCCGACGAGATAGAACCGACGGTTTTGGCCGTCGGAAACGACCATGTTTTCTTGTAGTGGTCATAAGTGGATAAACAATCCAATTTTTGGAAAAATATGGGATGTAGTTTTATGGGAAGGGTGAATTTGCTAGATAACCAAAAAAAAGAAGAAGATATAAGTAGGTAAAAATTTGGGGTGGGATATATAAGGAGAACAAATTTTAAATTAATATTTTTCAATATTTAGTCTCATTTTAAGACCAGGACAAAAGGGATAGAATAAAAATGGGAATTTGAGCAACCAAAACTGTTTAAAAATATATCAAAATGATAACTTCGAAAAAGTAAAACAACACATTTAAAATTTTAAATTATCATAAATATACGACTCAATGTTTGTAAATATTTTTACGTACCTAAACTGATTAAAGAAATTCCTAGAATACCATCGTTTTTTAAAAATTTTGAAAAATAACATTTTTTCAATAGTTTCAAAAATACAAAAATACAAAATTTGATTTTTGGATTTATAGTTTAAATTTTTAGGTTTGAGTTAACTATTCCCAAATTATGGTATAGTTTTAGGGGGTAGGGTTTGGGTTTTGAGTTTAGGGTTTAATTTTGAATGTTGAAACTTCATTTTAATTATGTGGTAATTTTAGAACTTAAAAAAAATGGCGGTATTCTTTAGAATCGCCCAATTGATTATAAGCAAACAAATAATCAATTAATTTTTGTTGTAACAAAAAAGAAATCCCTAAAAAGTTTGTCAAACTTAATTGATTAGAATTTTTTTTAATGTTATTTAGTATAAGAATTATATTCTTAATATATAAGACTAGTTAGTACTTTATATGGTCCAAAATGGAATTTCAAAAAGAATTATTTGGTCGTGTTCATGTATGCATTCCCATATACTGCTGGAGATTTAAGTGAAAGGGTGTCGTTGACAAACAATTGCAGATGTTGGTAATTTTATAAATGAACGGTTGCAAACGTTCATTACAACTTTTCAACTAATATAAATAATTGTTTCTCTGCATCAAGAATAGAAGAAGAAAAGAGAGGAACGTGAGATTCACCATAAACCAAAATAATTCTTTCTTTGGTCAAAACACAAAAACAAAACACAAAACTCTTTTTGTATCTCTTGTGTCTTAACCTAGAACAAGAGGAAACTTTAATTGTCTTATCCTACAAGGGATTTTGTGTAAAGGCATTGATAAGGGTCGAAATACTCTTTAAGAAAAGTGTTTTCGAGTACGATTCAATCTCTATCCAAAATCACATTTACGTTACGATCCCGAAATTACATCAACCAATGAACTTGCGGGCCGATTTCCCGTCGTTCTATAAGGATCCAGAAGACGATCAACATATCTTTGGAAAGCCCCGACTCTCAGCTTTCCAGTGATATTAAATTCGTATCCACCAGAGTTACGAGTACAAAGTTATCGTCGTTTCTGTACACCGCGATTTACAACATATACATGACAAAAATTGGAAATTAAAACGAAACAATACGAAACATGACTTGACAGAACTCTCAAACAGCTGACTCACATCACAACGTAAATGTTTTTGTACAAAGAAAGAACTGTCAAACAAATTTGCGACCAGCAAAATGCGAACAAATTTCTTAATCACATTGGGTCTTCAATTCGGAATTGTTGGGCCAACATTGAATCCATTAACAAATATATTAGTAGTAGTTATTTCAAAATAAATATATTGGACTAAGATAAGTTTTACGCATACACGAGGCTTCCGGATTCTAGGAGTAAACTGCAAAAGAGACAAGGCAGATGATTTGTATTTTGGACAAGTTTAAGGAAAATAATTTGATAATATGTTAAGTTTTAAGCATATCTAATCTAACTCAAAATCAACTAACAATGAATGAATTTGTCCGTATATTTCTAACTCATATAACATACCCCCATTTAGAATTTACCTAAATTCTCTAATTGAATAACATGTGACATACATAATGTCCAAATTAAAAGAAAAGAGATTTAACATACCTTTAATCCTTGCCAACTAGTGGACTAGAAACTCCATAATTGATCAAAGACAAGATTAGAAGTGAAATTGTTTGCCATTATAGTCTTTTTATTGGCATTTATACATTTATATGCTTTGGTCAAATAATCGTAATCAGAAAATGTGCATAATGATTTGACGATCTGCTTTGGGAAGCGAATCGAGGCCAGAGGAGGAAGAAGAAACCAAAGTGTCTTCCTTGAATCCAAAACGCAGAATCCAAATCTGATCTCATGTCCTTCTCCTTCTTCAAACCGTCGAGGCCGAAAACGCCTCAAGAGGTCGTTAAGGCGATCAGAGACAGTCTCATGGCTCTCGACACCAAAACCGTCGTCGAAGTTAAAGCCCTCGAGAAGGTTCCTCTTTAACGCCTTCTCTCTGTAACAATTTCCTTCTATAAAAGTTTCTACCTTTAGGCCTAAATGCTAAATTTTCTTATATGGGTTTTACTGATTTGGTTCAATTCACTCAAGATATCGATTGGTTTACTTTGATTCACCTCAAATGTCTGTTTTTTACCTGCAATTTAGGATTTTGGGGCAAAAGTAATCTATCTTCTTTATGTTCTTGTTCTGTGATTTTGTAGGCTCTGGAAGAAATTGAGAAGAATTTTTCATCTCTGAGAGGAATGCTTTCTGGAGATGGTGAGGCTGAACCAAATGCTGATCAAGCTGTACAGTTAGCATTAGAGATTTGCAAAGAAGATGTTATCTCTCTTGTTATTCATAAGCTACATATTTTGGGATGGGAAGTAAGTGAGAGGTTTAAGTTTAGTTCCCTTTGTGTGTTATAATCAACATACACCGTTATGAACTCGCTGAGTATTAATGTTGCAGGCAAGAAAAGATTTACTGCATTGCTGGTCTATCTTGTTGAAACAAAAAGTCGGCGAGACCTATTGCTGCGTGCAATACTTAGAAGAGCATTTCGAGCTGCTCGACTCTCTGGTTGTATGGTAAATATTGTAAAGAATTGTTTTTTTTTTCTTTTACCTCTTTGAGACGTGCCGTGAATTCGCTGTTTACGAGCAGCTATGACAATAAGGAGATTGCTCTGCATTGTGGAAGTATGCTTAGGGAATGCATTAAATTCCCAAGTCTTGCTAAGTAAGACAAACTCAATATCTTGCTTTTTTTTTTCTTCAAGGTTGTAATAAATTCACTGTTGCGCAATGGTTCGAGAATTTGTTTTTTGTATTTCACACGGTTAAATTTTTGTAGTGCCTTTTCAGGTATATTTTAGAGTCTGCTTGTTTTGAGTTATTCTTCAAGTTTGTGGAATTGCCAAACTTTGATGTTGCTTCTGATGCATTTTCGACATTCAAGGTGATTTTTTTTTGCTGCATACATTGACTTGTTCTTGTATCCGTTTTTGCTAATTCGCTTACCTTTCTTGCAGGATCTTCTCACAAAACATGACTCAGTCGTCTCCGAATTTCTCACCGCTCATTACAGTGAGGTTTGCCTCCGCATCTCTTACAAGTTTAGATGAAAACATGAGAAGCATTTCTCGGTGATAAATCCTATAATGAAATTAAATATACATTATAGAACACTTCTTCTCCTTTTGCTGATGGAATATTTATGGTTATATATTTCAGTTCTTTGATGTATATGAAAGACTTTTGACATCTTCAAATTATGTGACGAGAAGGCAATCGCTGAAGGTTCTGTTTGCTTGCAAACTTTTTTTCGAGTGCTATATTTATCTCTTAAATAGTGTTGTTAGCACTGAAACTTTTCGTTCTTGATTTAGCTACTCTCGGATTTCCTATTGGAGCCGCCAAATTCCCACATAATGAAGAAATTCATCTTAGAAGTTCGTTACTTGAAAGTCATAATGACGCTTTTGAAGGTGCAATGAATTTCTGCGGTTTAAAAAAATAAAATATTTTGCGGTTAATTTGTCACAAAGTCATCAGTTATTTCATGTTCATATGAACAGGACTCGAGCAAGAATATTCAAATATCGGCCTTCCATATATTCAAGGTAACATATCTCTTTGTTAATACAGCAATAAATTTGGTAGCAAGTGTTAATAGGTCTCTGAGGATGAGTTATTATCAGATTTTGAAGCCTTAAGAAACCGCAATTATTTGTGCGTGAACAGATCTTTGTTGCGAATCCTAATAAGCCGCAAGAAGTGAAGATCATTTTGGCAAGAAACAATGAGAAATTACTCGAACTACTTCACAACTTGGCCCCTGGTAAAGGTATTAATTCAATCTACTTCACTTTAAATGTTAGCCTCTAAACTAGACTTACCATTACTTGAAATCTTATTTAGGTTCCGAAGATGATCAATTCGAAGAAGAAAAGGAGCTGATCATCGAGGAGATCCAAAAAATGTCCGGTCTGCAAAACCTCGAACAGTAAACATTCTATTTTGCCTACTCATCTCCCACGTTGTGCTTTCAAGTCCCGCGAAAGAGGTTTCGAATGAACTCTGTGTCTAATGAAACTGCTGCTTTTTCGAGTGAGTCTAGTAATGTAACTTTTGATTCTCTGTATGATTTGTCACTTATGTAAAGACCATAACTCTTTGTTGCTTTTTGAATAATTTTGATAAGAAGATAAGTGTTTTTGTATGATATATTTGAAATGGGCAATCTCTAGAATAATAAACCTTACCTTATCTCTGGAATAAACCTTGAAGATAAGTTTTTTCTTTTATCCGATTACAAATATTCAGAGTATCTTCTAAATCATTTAACGAGATACACGTTCGGTTACCTAACCCGCAAGTAAATCTATAAGATTATTATCCATTAAGGATGAAAAAACGAAGTGGTCCTTCTGCTTATTATATCTAGTGAACAAATAGAATTTACGTATATCTCCAATTAAGGTTTTGTTAGGGTTTTCGCAATGCTTCTCAGGCGGCTCTTTAGGCCTACTAGATCTTCTCTTGGTCTTGTATTCTCCAATGGCTTCTCATTGGGATCTTCCTTGCAATTCTCTCCTTGTTACATCTTGTTCGGTTCGTATTGTGGAAATGGTCTGAGTCAATTGGTGGTTCATGAGCTTCATAAAGTTATGTCCATGGTTTTGGAAAAGAAAGTGGCTCGGGAGTTGTTGGATAAAAATTCAATCATAACGATTGGAGCATCCCATGGATGGGTTGGTACTATGAAGGAGGACGGAATTCTACGCCTCTAAGACGATCTAAACCCAATCGCAACTGATTCTCACCCAAAACGCTTTCCTTCCAAACCAATATCGTCACCAATATTTCAATGTCCTCGTCTTCTCCAGAGGAACACGATTGTGTTGTCGCTGTCAAGTTCTTGGGTCCTCAGCTAAGCTTTTGCAGACCCGCTCGGAGTAATCCTGAGTGGACCAATATTAGAGTTCACCACTGCTTCAACTCCTCCGGTGTCATGTTTTCGGAGAAAGATGACGCCTTTTGCTTGCCCGGATCAGGAGGCCACCTCATTGGATCATGGCACCTCAGCCAACTCAATGAGAAACCCAAAATTCAGAGGTTACGGTTTCAAAACCTTCCCGAGCTGACCAAGGCCAAACGCGAGCTTTTGCATTCTTGCTCCACGACCCAACAAGAGTTCTTACTCAAGTGGTACAGGAAGGCCAGACCCAGTGGTCCGGTCCGCTGAGAATGAATACAAGAGCTCTAACGGTGTTCAAGCTTGACGGAGAAGGAAACGCTCTTCACACTCGAGACATTGGAGATCTCTTCATTTACCTCTCAAAGTCTGAACCTTTTTGTGTCCCTACTAGCTCCTTTCATGGCCCTGGCCTATCCCCTAACTGTGTTGAATTATTGGATTTTGACGAAAATGCCATTGTCTTTCTCTGCCATGATGCTCTTCCCGCGTCAAAACTCATGATATGACATACGTCGCCACTTACCATATTCCACCTCAAAATATTATATAGACTAGTAGTTTGAGCCTCCTTCTCTTTTGTTAATCTTTCGTCTTTCTCTTAATCTTTCTATTATTACATTGATATATGCATTTGCTCTTGCAGAAACTTTGCTCATCAATCTTCTACTAATTATGGTAGTTAGTAGCAACAAGTCTTCTATTCTTCTCCTAAATGCTTCTCAAGCCTTTTACTCATCTCCAGTGGAAACACTTGATCATGTTCTTCTCCCCCAAATTATCAATGTTGGTTACATACATCAAAATTCGTTAATTACAGTTTGAAAAGAGATTAATGAAAAAATTAAGAAGCAAGAAGTGAGAATCAAACCTGTGTTAGCTTTGGAATCTGTTTTTCTGGTATTTCTTTGATCATCTGTCTCTTCTCTTCCACATTATCTCTGGTCCAAAGCCTGGGTATTCCAGAGATAAGGTAAGGTTTATTCAAATGTAAACATAAGTCGAACAAGAAGGCTAGAGACCCATGGCCTTAAGCTCCTTGAACAATCTTTCCATTTGTTTGAATGCAGCGTAAGCTGAACGAGAAGGATTCAGATCTGAGGCCTTAAGCTCCTTGAATAGTTTCATGCCTTCCTCAACCTTATTTGAATCAAAGCGTTATACGTGATTGCGTCGGGTTTGACCCCTGCTTCAGACATTTTCCAAAGGCCTTGCCTGATTTTCCATGCGAGCAGAGACCAGTAATCATCACATTGTACGCGAACTCGTTTGGTCGCATCCCTTTGTTCATCATCTCAAACCAGAGCTTCCTCGCAATCCCTAACCAACCAATCTCAACAGAATCCATGGATCATTGTGGTATAAACAACAATATCAGGTGCATAGCCTCTCTCTTTGAGTTCATTGAATATACGAAACGCCTCCTCAAGCTGCTTCTCATTCTTACATATCCCCTTTATAATCTCCTGGTACGTATAAATATTCGGCAAATGGTTCCTCGCCTATCATCGCATAAAATACAAGCGTAATTCTCAACCTCACAGAAACCAGAAATCAATTTGGCGTACACAACAAGTCCAGGATCAAGCCCTTCCCGCTATCGCACAACGCTAGAATCAAACACCGAATCCTCTCGATATCAACCTCAACCAAAGGGACGATTCCCTTCTGTTTCAGTATAGTATACACTCTAATACCTTCTCCTACAAGCCCTTGTTTACAAAGACACTCCACGTATTGCTCCATTAACTAACGGCGTTTGCATCCAAAAGAGCACCAAAGAGAAGGTTCAAAGAGACAGGATCAGGTTTGTAATGGTGGTAGTTTGAACAAAGCCATCGGAAGAACCACATAGAAAACAGAACAATGTTCTGAGATTTCAACAACTCACGGAAAAACAAAGGATCTGAGAAATCAAACCAAGGGTAATCAGATACCAGAGTTTTCTCCCATCTCTGTATTACTGTTCCATCTCCGGCTGAATTCTGTTCTATCTCCGGCTGAGTTCGGTTTCTAATGAGAGTGATGAAATACGACTGACCTCTACTCATCTCGCATCGATTTCTTCCGCAACTCCAAAAAATCGTGTAAAGGTGGCTTCTTTTTTTTTTTTTGTAGTTCAGGGAGAAAAAAGTCGGAGACTTTTCACCGGAACCCTAGTCCTAATTTGATTTGGAACTTCAGTATCATTTTCACGAGATGAAAGTGTTCTCTTTCTTCACTAATTAAAAAAGGAAAGATTATTACACATAATCAAATCAAATGTTTGTTTTGTCAATAGTGTTATGACATCAAATTTAATTTGGTAGTTTTAGTAAAAAAGAAAAGAAAAAAAAATGGTCAAATTGACGGATAAAAAAAGGAGGCTTGCTTCTTCTTCATCTTCTTCTCTCTCTGTGTATATCTTTGTCTATCGCCTTCGGACAAATCCTTAATTAATTTTGTTCCGACCACCATCAATTTCCCGCCAAAGAGAATGAGAAATGAAGCCTCGATAGTTAATTCGAATCTCTGAACTCCTGAGAGTTTCGAGCTCTCTCTCGCAATCTCCGTCAAGGATTTCTCGTCTCTGATTTGTGCTTCGCCGCCGATTTACTTGTCTCCGGTCGCTTCGTCGGAAATGGACAGGTAATTTTCGAGGATAAAATGTTGCTGATTTGGATTTTTTTTCTTATCCCCAAATTTCGTATTTTCTGTTGTAATGAGTGTAGTTAGATTTCGAATCTGGTCTCTGGAATTTTTTCCATAATTGTAATGTGTGAATTGGTCGAATTTGGAGTTAACTGTTTTGTGTGTTGTCTTGTTCGTTGGAATCAATTGCAGTGCAGATACTGAGCTCACCAGTTTCAACAACATGGTAGCAAAAGCTTATCCGATACGGATTATCAATCAAAACAACGGTATAAACGAAGACGAAGAAGGTGTCGAACCATACGTGGGTCTCGAATTCGACACCGCAGAGGAAGCTCGTGAGTTCTACAATGGTTACGCGCAGCGGACGGGTTTTAAGGTTAGGACTGGTCAGTTGTATAGATCAAGAACGGATGGTACGGTTTCGTCGAGAAGGTTTGTTTGCTCAAAGGAAGGTTTTCAGTTGAATTCGAGAACCGGATGCACCGCGTTCATTCGTGTGCAGAGACGGGAAACCGGGAAATGGATTCTTGACCAAATCCAGAAAGAGCATAACCATGAGCTAGGAGGTGAAGTTCAGGCTGAGGAGACGATGACGACGACTCCCCGTCCTGCGAGGACTCCAGCTCCTACGAAGCTAGCTACAACGGTGAATCAACATAGACCTAAGATGAAAGTTGTTGATGAGTCTGATAGAGAACAACGGTCCTGCTCGGCTTCTTTCAAACGCTTCAAAGGAGAAGAGAGCGACGATCATCATCAAACTCATCAGCAGCAGCCTAAGGTGGTTAACGGTACTGAGCCGTATGCAGGGTTGGAGTTTGGTTCGGCTAATGACGCGTGCCAGTTTTATCAGGCGTATGCTGAAGTTGTTGGGTTTAGAGTTAGGATCGGTCAGTTGTTCCGTTCGAAAGTCGATGGATCGATCACATCGAGACGGTTTGTTTGTTCAAGAGAAGGGTTTCAGCATCCTTCGAGAATGGGTTGCGGAGCTTACATGAGGATCAAGAGACAAGAATCTGGTGGTTGGATCGTGGACCGTCTCAATAAAGATCATAATCACGAGCTCGAACCGGGAAAGAAGAACGACGCTGGAATGAAGAAGATAACAGACGACGTGATGGGAGGATTAGATTCTGTTGATCTTATAGAACTAAATGATTTCGGCAACAAGAAAACCCGAGACAACAGAATCGGGAAAGAATGGTATCCGTTGTTTCTCGACTATTTTCAGTCTAAACAAACCGAAGACATGGGATTCTTTTACGCAATCGAATTGGACATCAGTAACGGAAACTGTATGAGCGTTTTCTGGGCGGATAGCCGAGCAAGATTCGCTTGCAGTCAGTTTGGTGATTCCGTTGTTTTCGATACTTCATACAGAAAAGGAGACTACTCTGTTCCGTTCGCTACTTTCATCGGTTTTAACCATCACAGGCAACCCGTACTTCTCGGGTGTGCCATTATTGCTGACGATTCGAAAGATGCTTTCTTATGGTTGTTCCAGACATGGCTTCGTGCCATGTCGGGTCGTCGTCCAAGATCCATTGTAGCTGATCAAGATTTGCCTATCCAGCACGCGTTGGCCCAAGTCTTTCCGGGGGTGCATCATCGGTACTCGGGTTGGCAAGTTCGGGAAAAAGAGCTGGAAAATCTCAGACTGTTTCCGAGTGAATTCAAGTATGAGTACGAGAAATGTATATACCAGTCTCAAACAACAGTCGAGTTTGACTCGGTTTGGAACGCTCTCATCAACAAATACGGTCTTAGAGACGACATTTGGCTCAGAGAAGTCTACGAACGGCGCGAGAATTGGGTTCCCGCTTATCTAAGAGCAAGTTTCTTCGCTGGAATCCCAATAAATGGAATCATCGAGCCCTTCTTCAGGGCTTCACTCGACGCGCTAATGCCTCTCAGAGAATTCATTTCCCGATACGAACAAGGACTCGAGCAGAGACGCGAAGAGGAAAGAAAAGAGGATTTCAATTCTTACAACTTGCAACCATTTCTTCAGACAAAAGAACCAGTGGAAGAGCAGTGCAGAAGACTCTACACGCTAACCGTGTTCAGAATTTTCCAGAACGAGCTTGTCCAGTCGTACAATTACCTTTGTTTAAAGACTTACGAAGAAGGAGCAATCAGTAGATTCCTGGTGAGAAAATGCGGGAATGAGAACGAGAAACACGCTGTGACATTCAGTGCGACGAATCTCAGTTCCAGTTGCAGCTGTCAAATGTTTGAACACGAAGGGTTACTCTGCAGACATATCTTGAAAGTGTTTAATCTCTTGGACATAAGAGAGCTACCGTCTCGTTATATACTGCACAGATGGACCAAGAATGCAGAGTTTGGGTTTGTGAGAGATATGGAATCAGGTGTGAGTACTCAAGATCTTAAGGCCTTGATGGTTTGGAGTCTGAGAGAAGCTGCTTCTAAGTACATAGAGTTTGGGACATCATCTCTGGAGAAGTATAAGCTTGCTTACGAAATTATGCGCGAGGGTGGGAAGAAACTTTGTTGGCAGAGATGAAGAAGCTCGGCTTGTAAAATGTAAGATCAATCTTCTTAAATTATGAGTTTAATATCTAATCTTCTTCATTCATCTCTGAAATTAAGATCATTTATGTGTCACCATGTCTTACTGCATTTATATCTGAATGTAATGTAATATCATTTTATCAAAGTCTCCTTTTTTTCTTCGCACTAATTAATCATTTCATATTTTTTACATTTTATGTTAACAAAATATAATGCTGATACAAAAACTTATCTAGTCGCACGAGTTAGTGTATGGTACAGGCTCTCTGCGTATATAACCTCGAACCCGGCCGATATCACAAAATCCAGGTCTATTTCCTGTTTATATCCCAAGTTTATCCTGTTTGAGATTTAAATGGGTGGACCACTTAATTCTAGAGTCTCGACAAAGGTTCTTCCGATGCAAACCAATATGGTTCAACATAAAGTTTAACAGATTGATTCATGTTCATTTTATGTTGAGCACTTTGCAAAAAGTTTTTTTTGAAAAGTTTCGAAAAACGAAATATTATCTTCTTCTAGTATTAAATAGTAGTACTACTATTATATCAAACTCGTATATATATTATGTTCGGATCGGTTTTTGCATCTTTAGAAATCAGGATGGTTAAATTTGCTTGTTGTAGCGAAATTCATTGCTCAAATAGTCAATCTAACCAAGCAGGCCGGATCTAGCCTAATATTTTACTGGGGGTACAAACTTATCAAAATTTGAGAGATATTCTCTTATAAAATATGTTAAGTAAATTCTTTTGAGATATTTAGCATAATTTTAGAAAAGAAAACATATAACAAAACTAATGGAAGAGGATAAAAAAAAAATACATATTTAGTAGAAAAGAACAAAGAGATAATGGAAAGAAATTTAAATTAGTGAGGCACTTTAGAATTGGATAATGAATAATGGATGCACTTTAAGAAATGTTTTGTTTAACATGTTCCCTAATCTAAATTTTACTTAACAAAATTATGAAAATCAAAAAAATAATGGGGTACGTGCACCCATAGTCTTTTTACCAAAACCGTTTATGTAACTAAGTGGCTCTTGGTCTAATTGTTTCTGCTCATAAAAAGCGAGAAGAGGTTACTAGTTTAAATCCACTTCGAAAAAGGGCATTTCCAAAGGAAATAGATTAGATATTGATTCCGAACCCACAAAAATTAGGATTTAAGTCTGAACTTTACGGTTTTCAAAAAAAAAAAAAATAGTCAAACAAGCTAAGATAAACAATTCTTCCATTGGGAGTGAAACTATGTTTGTCCATCCGTTTGTCATGGTCAAAATCACATTTAGAAAGATAAAAATTGTAATGTGTCCTCATGAAAACTATCTGACACTCTAGGCAAACTAGGACAATATGATTCGGAAGGAAAATCTATTTCATGTAAAAGAGTGTGTATTGGAGTTCTTGGTTTTAGACTTTTAGCCATCGCGGTTTAGGCAATTATATTATTTCGTAGAAAAGTTTTTTTATTTTTGGGTCTAAATGTTAAGATTTCGTTTAAAAATTCAAGAAAGAAATTGTCTATCGGAGAAAGGTTAGAACTCTTTAGATACCCACGTTTTGTCGTGGACTAAAACATGTTTCATCAAATATTCTATTTCTACACGGATCGTATACCATCCACGAGAATCATTCGACAAGTTGTCTAAATTAGTAATTTACTATGTTTGGAAGTTTGGTAAAACATATAAATACATTGATTGTTAACCCATAATCACCAGCCAGAAATTCTGAAAAAAAAAAAAAAAAAGATGATATTTGAAAGAAAAATTGCGGTTGTGTCAATAGCCGTATTTTTATTAATAGTACTAACAATGACTTCGACCGAAGTTGATGGCCGGATAATGAACCGACGGAGCTTAAATAATTTTGGTCATGGTTGTTGCAACGTGTTCATGCATACTTGTTGTTTTCCTAACTATTGACTTAATAACTTTTTAATTATATATTTATTACCTCGTTTCTGATCATTTTATTTTCTCTGAGGAGGAATGATTATGTTGAATAAGTAGATCGTTGAACATAATATTGATTAGCAAATGTGCTATTCTTCTTAGGGAACATTGATGCAATAAACTATATAGTTGTGGAGAGATAATCTGTCCACACATTCATTTATATTGTCTTAATTTTCTCTTTTATGAAATATGAAAGGTAGTAGTTATTTGTAAAAGATAACCAAAAAATAATAATACGGTTTTTATATTTCTGTTCTTAACTTATTAAAAGAATATAAGAAGTACATTTTCTTGGATATTTGAGTATTCTTCGCCAAAATTCAAACTAATTACGAAATATTCAAGGGTATATAGATAGTGAAATCAATGAAATACCAAAATGCAGTTCAAATTTTCAACTTCATTCATAAATGTAACTATACATATACATACAAACAAGACAAAGGCGTCCAAGTTCAACCTCAATGTGGGATATTGAAGTATGCACAAGACTCTCTCTCTCTCTCTCTCTCATGGAGACCCACACATATTATATATATATATATATATATAAAAATTATTATTTACATTTATGTAGAGCAAACAACATCGATAAATACTTTAGGGTCGATAAATATTTACTTCATGAAATTATCTCTATGGCCCAAACACGAAGTAAAAAATCCGACACTATGAAGGAAGCAAGAATAGAAGCCAAGTTTTGTCCTTACAACTCTAATCGCAAAACGTCTTTTGGTCGTCCCTTGTCGTATATCCGAAACCCACTGCTCGGCCGCCTCGTTCACTCCTTTCATCGACTTCCTAAACTTGTCTTTGAAACTAAATTTTTCTGATCCCATCAAGTTGTAGCTTGCTAACACCACCCTTCTTCTGTCGCGATAACATTTCCGAGAGTACCATTCGCTCTGGTCATGGTGAGGCAGCGTTACATACCCATACATGTACGTTTGTTCTGTCGTCGTCATGTATAAGACTAACGTAAGAAAAGTGATTTAGTGTGTTTAAGTTCTTATAGACACATCCTAGTATATATGTTTAAATAGGTAT
The DNA here is from genome assembly GCA_963576765.1 of Draba incana. Lineage (NCBI taxonomy): Eukaryota > Viridiplantae > Streptophyta > Magnoliopsida > Brassicales > Brassicaceae > Draba > Draba incana. The sequence continues at coordinate 14,195,711 of OY755205.1, forward strand.
GAGACAAGAGAGTTAGGTGAATTCGGTTGAACAATTATGAAATTGCTTTTGATAGTAGTTGGTGACTGTGGTTCTCCAAATATGGAATCTCATACACAATTTATTATATGGTAGAGATGTCAACTGTGAGCAATTATGTGGCATATCATAAGCCTCCATGCATGAGTAATTTTGTCAATGGTAAAAAAAAAAAAAAAATTAGTCAACAAGCATAAGGTAAACAATTCGTCCATTGGGAGTGAAACTATGTTTGTCCATCCGTTGTTATGGTCAAAATCGCATTTAGAAAGATAAAAATTGTAATGTGTCCTCATGAAAATTATCTGACACTCTAGTCAAACTAGGACAATATGATTCGGAAGGAAAATCTATTTCCCCTAAAAGAGAGTGTGTATTAGAGTTCTTGGTTTTAGACTTTTAGTCATTGCGGTTTAGCCAAATATAATATTTCGTAGAAAAGTTCAAGAAAGAACTGTCTATCGGAGAAAGGTTATAACTCTTTAGGTACCCACGTTTTGTCGTGGACTAAAACATGTTCATCAAATATTCTATTTCTACACGGATCGTAAACCATCCGCGAGAATCATTCAACAAGTAGTCTAAATTAGTAATTTGCTATGTTTGGAAGTTTGGTAAAACATATAAATACATTGATTGTTAACCCACAATCACCAGCCAGAAAATCTGGAAAAACAAAACAAAAAAAAATTCCAAAAAATCGAAACAAAAAAAAGATGGTATTTGAAAGGAAAATCGCGGTTGTGTCAATCGCCGTATTTTTATTGATAGTACTAACAATGACTGCGACCGAAGTTGGTGGCCGGATTATGAACCGACGGAGCTTATATACTTTTGGTAGTGATTGTTGCAACGAGTTCACGCATACTTGTTGTTTTGGGTTTTCCCAACCATTGACTTAATTACTTTTTAATTATATATGTATTACATTGTTTCTGATCATTTTGTTTTCTCTGAGGAATGATTATGTTGAATAAGTAGATCATTGAACATAATATTGATTAGCAAATGTGCTATTCTTCTTATGGTACATTGATGCAATAAACTATATAGTTGTAGAGAGATAATCTGTCCACATATTCATTTATATTGTCATAATTTTCTCTTTTATGAAATATGAAAGGTAGTAGTTATTTGTAAAAGTTAATAAAAAAATAATAATACGATTTTTGTATTTAAATTCTTAACTTATTAAAAGAAATAAGAGGTATATTTTCTTGGATATTTAAGTATTCTTGGCCAAAATTCAAACTAATTACGAAATATTCAAGGGTATATAAATAGTAAAATCAATGAAATAACAAAATGCAGTTAAAATATTCAACTTCATTCATAAATCTAACTATATATATACATACAAACCAGACAAAGGCCTCAAAGTTCAACCTCAATGTGGGATATTGAAGTATGCACAAGACTCTCTCTCTCTCTCTCATGGAAACACACACACATTATATATATAAAAATTAATATTTACATGTACGTAGAGCAAACAACATCGATAAATACTTTAGGGTCGATAAATATCTACTTCATGAAATTATCTCTATGGCCCAAACAAGTAGTAAGAAATCCAACACTACGAAGAAAGCAAGAATAGAAGCCAAGTTTTGTTGTACATGCAAAGTTAGAGAGAAGTTAGAGAGAAGGTTCTCTCCCAGGCAGCTTCCCCGAGGAGGTTTTCAACCACAAAGTATGCAATATTTTGAAATTAACCAACCCGGTTTTTTACTCAAAATGGCTGCTTCCCGTTTGTTAAACCACCTCATTCCTAACTGGTTTTGTATCCCTTTTTAAATTTTCTTTCAATTTCTTCTGGGTTTACCGACAAATCGATGGTGTGTCAATCTTGCTACATTGATTTTACGGATAAATCATCTCATATGGAGTGTAACAAAGAAGCTTTTACCTCTGTTTGAGGAATTTACTCTGTTTTCTTAGAGTTCTGTTACCATTCTAGCATTCATCATGGAGATTTGTAGAATTTGTAACTACTCTGTTCTAGGAGTCCAACATCGCTCTCTCTCCGCCACCTCTGACGGCTCTGCGTTTTCTCTCGAAGCTTTTCCTGGGTTTTTTTAGAGCTTTCGTTGCCTCTTCATCTGCTTTTCAATGTCTCGGTTGAATCCTCTTCCCGTGATGGCCTTGTATCGTGTTAAGCCATCAGATCTCTGCATGAGTTCCTCGGCTCGACCTGTTTTGACGACACCAGAGATGATGCTAGTGTTACCTCCGGAGCCGCCGGTCCCCCCAGATCCACCGGATTTTCATCTACTTTTGCCTCCTCCTTGTTACACATGGATTTGGCCCAAGTCAAATCCTGCTCTCGGCTCAACAAGCTCCAAAGCCCATTCTCCAAAGATAAGATATAACCTATGTTTAATTATTCCTTAGTTAATCATGGGTTGCTTTTATGAGGTATATGGTTAGTTTTTAACCATATACACATTAAACCTAGATTAAAAGTCTTATATATAGTTGTATCACATTTTGGGGAAGGATTACGCTCTTTTTACCACATTTGAGTATTAATACAATCCTATTTTCGTTCATCCTGCTCGGAATCTTAAACTGTCTGCTCTCCTGGACAGCATACTTATTTTACTTGCTCTCATCTACCATCTTACTTACAAAGAATCTTGAACCTCCATTATAAATTAAGTGTCAAACCCGCTCTCTGAGTTCAACATTTGGCACGCTAGGTAGGGGGACTTCTCAAGGATTCCTTTTCACGCCTCAAGATGGTAGATCTCAACAAAGATGCCAACTCCCTTCTTCGGAGATGAAGAAGAAGACGAAGGAATATCAGATTGAAGCTTTTTAGATTCTTCATTTTTGAGATAGTTCAAGATTGAAGCTTTCGACCAAGATCGCCTGTCAATCCTATCCACACCCACCAAGGGTTTGAGTATCTCTTTGGGACGGCCTCAAACAGAGTCGAACCCGCAGGCCAAATCGAGGCGACCCCCAGCAGATCTTTGAGCACGTTAGGGATGTCCGTTCGTTCCTCACGGTTAGGCAGGGTCAACCCCAACCAGAAGCTCACACCGAGCATGGAGCATCCGCCGTCGGACCTCAGGCAGAGTACGGGCAGATCATGGATATGTTGATGAATCGGCTTGACCGACAGGACAAACAGGCGCAGCGAACAAATGCCCGCCTCGAAAGCTTGATCGCATCCCAGGGACTGCCGCAGGAGCCGAGCAGACAGGCACAGCCGGGGGCTACATTCGAGTCGCCTACAGTACGCGCTAGCTCTTCCCCCACGATCTTTGATAGGCTGGGACAGGGAGCGGACCTCAGGAGAACAATCGAGTCCCTCTGGGAACGCCCCACTGAAGGAAGGAGGGCTGCGAACACTCAGCCTACAGAGTTAGACGAGGTCAGGAACCATATTCAGGAGATGAAATCGACAATACACCGTACCCTCATCACAACTCCAGAAATTGATCGCGTCCTAGACGAGACCCAGCAGACTCCGTTCTCCGAGCATATAACGGCAACCCTAGTTGAAGAAGGTTTCCCCGAGCAAACCATCACCGACGCGGGTGAAGGCGAGAAAGCCACCAATAACACCTACTGAGAGCTTCGACAGCACTTCGACCCAGATTACAAGAGGAGACTCTCGGCTAACATCATAGGAGCCGGTTTGAACACCCCTCCGAAGCAGTGGAATAAGTATCAAAAGGCCTTCGAAAGCTAAGGAGCCCTCGGGAAATCAATCCTACTGCGAGTACCACCAAATGCATGGCCACTCGACCTCTCAGTGCCGACAGCTCAAGGAGCATCTCTTTGTCTAGTATCAAACTGGTGCAGTCAAAATCGCGCTCCCGCCTGACCATGGAAAAAAGAGGAAGCCTGAAGAAAGTCCGACCAAGAATGAACAGAAGGCTAACAACAATTTCGACCGATAAGGGAACGACAGCGAAACAGGACCCGAGGAAGAGGGTGATGGTCAACATGGGAGGCTACAGTATGGCCCACGATTCTGTGAGGTCCCTTAAGCAATACGAGAAGCAAGCGGTAATCGACCAAGGATGTTTCCAGAGATCCAAGGTAGACATGCCGATCATATTTAACGAGGCAGACACTAAGCATCTCGCGATGCCCCACAATGATCCCCTCATGGTCGAGTTAAAGATCGCCGACTGCGAATTCGCATGGGTCCTGGTCGATACCGGGAGCTCGGTCGATTTGATTTTCAAGGACACTCTCCAAAGGATGGATATTTCGGACGACAAGATCAAGCCAAACGTCATGCCACTGACGGGCTTTGATGGCGTAACTACCATGACATTGGGAACGATTAAGTTGATGGTACACTCAGGCAGCACCTCACAGAATATAAAGTTCATGGTCATGGACAAGACGGCCGTGTATAATGCGATCATGGGGACCCCTTGGATGTTTTCACTTCGGGCAGTGGCGTCCACGTATCACCAATACGTTAAGTTCCCGACTCCAACACGCGTGTTCACCATCCGTGGAAACCAGAAGATGGCCAGAACGTGTTTAATAGCTGAAGAACATCTGCGTATGGTAAACCTACACATTAGCTCCTCCGACGAATCTGCTTCCTCAGAGCCGAAGCAAGAGTCAACGATTCGGATTAGCATCGACCCGGCGTATTCGGATCATCGCATCAACGTTACAGCAGAACTCGCCGAGCCAATCCACTCCTCTCTAATCAAGTTCTTGGGCGAGGACGTGGGTACCTTCGCCTGGTCGATGGACGACATGAAAGGGATACATCCAAGCGTAACCACTAATGAGCTCAACATAGATCCCACATACAAACCAATCAAGCAGAAGCGAAGAAAACTTGGCCCCGAGCGGGCGCAAGCAGTCATTGAAGAAGTAGCCAAGCTTTTGGAAGCAGGGTTGATCACGAAAGTGCGATACCCCGAGTGGCTCGCTAACCCGGCGGTAGTAAAGAAAAAGAATGGTGAATGGCGAGTGTGCGTCGACTTCACCGACCTAAATAAGGCATGCCCCAAGGACAGCTTCCCACTACCCCACATCGATCGAATAGTCAAAGCAACGGCCGGTAACGAGTTACTCTCATTCACGAACACGTTGCATCCCAACGATCGCGAGAAGACGACCTTCATCACCGACCAGGGAACATATTGCTATCGAGTTATGTCGTTCGGACTCAAAAATGCAGGAGCGACCTACCAACGGCTCGTCAACAAAATGTTCGCCGACCAGCTCGGGGACACAATAGAGGTCTACATCGATGATATGCTAGTAAAGTTCGCATTCGCATCCGACCATCTTGGGCATCTCGCAGATTGCTTTAGAGTTCTGAATCACTACGGGATGAAGCTGAACTCGGCAAAGTGCACTTTTGGGGTTACGCCAGGGGAGTTCCTCGGGTATATCGTCACCAAGAAGGGAATAGAAGCCAATCCAAAGAAGATCGATGCAATCATGAACCTCTCCTCCCCGAGGAACAAGAGAGAGGTCCAGCGGCTCACCGGCCGAATAGCAGCTCTCAACCGCTTCATCTCGCGCTTGAACGACCATAGCCTCCCCTTCTATCAGCTCCTCCGAGGCAACAAAGCATTCATCTGGGACAATAAAGTCATACCTTACGTCTCTGCCCGTTCTCTCCAAACCCGACCAGGGTGAAACTCTTTATCTCTACGTTTCAGTGCCAGGCCCAGCCGTTAACGGAGTCCTCGTTCGAGAAGATCGAGGAGATCAGAAACCAATATTCTACATCAGCAAGTCACTCGACGGAGCATAATCAAGATATCCCACCCTCGAGAAATTGGCCCTCGCAGTGGTGGTCTCAGCTAGAAAGCTGCGTCCATATTTTCAATCACACACTATTGCCGTAATGTCCTCGCATCCACTCTGCACCATCCTTCACAGCCTGACCCTATCGTGAATAATAGCAAAATGGGCAATAGAGTTGAGCGAGTATGACATCAAATTCCAAAATCGTACTTGCGCCAAGTCCCAGGTCCTGGCAGACTTCATCACGGAGCTACCGCCCGATTATGTCACCTTCAGGCAAGCCTTAAATGAATGTAGCCTTTACATAGATGATTCCGTCTCACGGCAAGGAGCGGGGGTTGGGATACAGCTAGTCTCCCCAGTCAGGGAAATCCTCAAACAATCTTTCCGTTTGGATTTTCTCGCTTCGAACAATGAGGCCGAATGGGAGGCACTCATCGCCTGCGTCCGACTGGCCAAAGTGGTCGGAGCACGCTAGCTACATGCGTACAGAAATTCCAAGCTCATCACAAACCAGCTTAACATTGACTATGATACCAAGGACGAGCGAATGGAGGCATATCGATGACTCGATAGCGACACAGAAAACGCCGACGCCGACGCCCTCGCCACCATCGCTTCCAGCTCACCCACCCCGTTGAAGAGAACAATTTCGGTCAAGACAATCGCCGAGCCAAGCATCTACCTCCCCCTAGGCAGTGGCAGAGTCACAATCATGATGAACAAGGACGACGACGGCCCCATCCCACCCGAGCATATCGCCCCCTCGCGGCCCCCCACCAACTTCGATTGGAAAAAAGAGATAATCGCCTACATAAAACACGGTGAGCTCCCGACAGATAAGTGGGCAGCACGATGGATTCGCGTCCGGGCCACCCACTACGTCATCATCGAGGGCAAACTCTATCGGTGGAGCACAGTAGGAACCCTGTTGAGCTGTGTCGCTGAGGGCGATATCTTCGAAATCATAGCCTAGAGCCACGAAGGGAATGGAGGAAGTCACGCGTGCGGACGAACCCTCGCTCTCAAAATTGAGAAGTTGGGCTACTATTGGCCAACCATGCTCCGAGATTATTCGGAGCACGTCCGATGCTGCGAAAAGTGCCAGAGGCACGGCCCAATGATCAAGTCACCAACCAAACCACTGACTACGACCACCATCGCCTACCCCTTCATGCGATGGGCGATGGACATCATTTGCCCCTTCCCGAAGTCAAGGAAAAAGCGGTACGTTATCGTCATCGCGGACTATTTCACCAAGTAGGTCGAAGCCGAGGTCTGCGCCTCTATCCGGGCAAACAATGTTCAGAACTTTATCAGGAAGTTTCTCATATGCAGCCACGGACTCCCCTATGAGATAATCGCCGACAATGGCTCCCTGTTCATCTCCAACACGCTCAAAAAGTCAACCCCAAGATACCCCCAAGAGAACGGCCAGACTAAGGCAAAGAACAAGGCGATTATCTCCGAGCTTAAAAAGTGACTCGACGACAAAAAGGAAGTTTGGGCAGACAAACTTGACGACGTACTTTGGGCACTCCGGATAACGCCAAGAGAGTCGACAAGGCGAACACCATTCTCCCTTGCCTACAGACTCGAGGCAAGGGCCCCGGCTGAGGGCGTCGTCCATACTCTGTGCAGAGAAAAAATGCCAGAGGATCCACTCGCCAATGCCGACGAAATCCTGGACTACCTCGAGGAGGAACGCGATTCTGCGCTACTCCGAATCCAGAACTACCAGCAGGCAGAGGCCAGATACTATAATAAGCGAGTCCACAACCGTAGCTTTGACGTCGGTGACCTCGTTCTGTGACAAGTCTATGAGAACACTAGGGAGATTAACGCCGGGAAGCTCGGCGCCAATTGGGAGGGCCCTTACAGAGTTATAGAGATCGTCTGACCAGGAGTATACCGCCTCGAGACCATGGACGAAACCCCCGTCCCTAGTGCATGGAACTCTCTCTCACTTAAACGATATCACCACCAACTGTGCCTCCCGAACGGCCTTACCCGACCTCCCCCCGTCATTTAACCAAACACTGCGTCCGTTTCACCCAAAAAAAAAGGGAGTACCTCGTACTCCCACTCGTTCCGAACGAGCTATCTATCTATCAGTTGTAATTTGAACTACGTCTGGCTTGATCCCTTTTACACGGGTACGTAATAACCTTCCCCGGAAGTCCAGCCGTGGTACGTAAAAACTTTTTATATCTATTCGATCTTACAGTAACTAAACTAACCCTTAGTTTCTCAAGCGCTCCGAGCAAAAATCTGTATCGATGCTCTGGCCCAGTACACGACCAGAAGAATACCCTTTCGCGTTTCTCATAAATGCCGTAGTGAAATAATCTACAAATTCCTTGAAAACGAAAGTTAACCCGAACAGGAATTTAAGCCAGGCCCCGACCTGCATGTTTCCCTGGAACCTCTAAGTAATTGTTAAGGCAAGCATCCTCGCATACTTAGCCACGAGACGGAATTCGTCGTAAGCCAGGTCCCAAACCCGCGAACATGGTCGGATTCATACAAACACATACACAATGCCCGAGTATCGTACTCGGCCGCATAAATAAAATCGAAAAAGGCGAATGCAAGGACGTTTTCCTCTGACCCGCTGTGCTTAAGCTAAAAGAACTTAACCGCATAAAGAGAAATTCAAGCCTTTCATTCAAAAAACCCGAGGATCAGCTCCTCGTGCAAAACAAAAGAGTATCCATAACTACATCGAAGTACGTCAAAAGCCACACTCGGCTAAGAACATAACAAAAAAATCAATCGAAGCAAAATATTCAAAGTCCCTAGGAGCTAGGAAAATGAGGAGCTGTATCTGTAACGCTGCTCAAGCCCGGGAGAGCGCAATACCCTTTGAGCCGGATCCGTAACGCTATCCAAGCTCTGGAGAGTGCATTACTCTTTGAGCCGTATCCGTAATGCTGACAAAACCCGGATAGAAGAAGGATCAGGGGCATTCGCCGATCACCGGCTCGCGACCTGCCGCCCCGGCTAGTGCATGCCTCGTAGAAGCAGCCTCGTTCGTTTCCCTGCAAAAATGTCCATTGGTCAGGTCTACCGATGTAGGAAAAAAAGGCGAAACAGTGGAAAAAGCATTTTTGACTAACCTGGGACGACCCGCATCCAGACCTCTTGGTATGCCCACGGCTAGAGCCGTGATCCGGTCATAAAAAGAACCACTCCCAGCCGTGCCACCGGACGCCTCAGACGGACAGCTGTCGAAAGCTTCGACTACCCAGGAATCTTTGATCCCATACTCCTCGGGTCCGAACGGGGAAGAAGGACGGTTGGCCTCATAACTATTCGGGAGAATGCAGGATCCTGGAGTAAATGTGTACTCGCGGTCGGAGAAATCCATCATCTCCTTCGCATGGATCTCCCTCTTAAAATCGTCATATTTGGCCTGAATCCCAGCCCTGTCCCCCAAGAGAATCACCACTCCAACCGCCGCCATCAGATCCACGCCGTCGAGCTGGGTTTTGACCTGACTGGCTCAGCTCACAAGACTGAGATAGTCCCTTTGCTCGAGGAAGTAGTCTTGAGCCTTAGTAAGGGAAGTCTGCACTAACCCGATAAGCTTTGTGTGGGCCTATTCAACGGCACACCTAGCGCGTGCGCGCCCATAATCTCTCCTGGACATCCGCAGACGGGACATCTGGGATTAAACATGCTCGACCAGCTTAGTATTACCCCGCTCGGTCGCCCTAAGCCGCGATTTAAGGTTGGCATACTTTTCCTCGGCAAGACCCCTCAGGTCAACCTTGCGCCCAACCATACGACTGAGCTCTCTCACTGCGGTATCCCGTTCCGAGGCATATCTCCTTAGCCCTCCAACTCCGCCGATGGACCGACTTGACCCTTCAAAGACTCATTTTCCCTTTCCAGCGAGGCCTTGTCCTCCTTCAAGGACATGTTTTCCCTCACGAGCTGCGCGATCCAACCGAGACAACCGTCTCCCGTGGCCCCCAGTTTGGGGCTTGCCAAAACTACGTTCAGAGCCGACGATTCGACCGGAACCCGAGGGACTGGGGCGCTTTCATCCCTCGACCGTTTTCTCGAAACGGTCCCAGTCGCCTCTGGTGACCTACCGGAAGTTCCACCCTGGTAATTAGGGATCACGGACCCGTAGTAGCCTAAGATAGAAGACCCGCTCGGCCTGCCAAAGGATCTGCGTACGACTGTCGTAGTGATCCGGCTGGGATGGCTGAGCCAAAGAGGTGGAGGTTGATCAAGCGATACCGTTGCTGGTCTCTTCCCACGAGCCCGGGAATCCATCCTTTTGGAGGAACGCCTCGCCTCCCCAGAGCATCGTCGAGGCAAGATATCGCCACTCGCTCTGACGACATAGGTGGAAAGGACCGGGGCACTCTCGTCCCCCGACCGCGTTCTCAAGGCGGTCCCGACCATTTCCTGCCTGGAATCCGTCTGCCTCGGCTCACTCGGAGGGCTATCTCTGAGACAGCTAGCGATGGACTCCCCCGAGTTGGACGGGATGTATCTGCTCAAATACTCGAGGGGAATACCCTCGTTGTGACTGACTTTCAACCGCCTGAGGCAGAAGGTACGTGGAGGAGAAGGTTGGTCGAGATCTATTATAGCCACCCGTCATCATGAGGTCCCGAGGCAGTATGGGAAGGAGAACAAAGAATTGGGCCGACATCATCAGAAGTAGGTTTACGCACCGGAGAAGGAGGACTTGGAGCATTTATTCGATCGGTCCCCCGACAGGCCCTGCGGGCCGACGAGTTAAGGACAAATTGGGAAGAACTTTCGGAAGACATGCTTCTAATGGGAAGAAAGAGAGCCTGGGTATAAAATCGGGGGAAATATTTGGTAGCGAAGGCGATGAAGAGAGAGGAAGTCGAGAAAAGTGAGGATGAAGGGATGGAATGAGGAGATTTTATAGAAGAAAGCGTGAAGGGTCGCATTAACTGAAGTCGCGGGAATCGAGGCAACGTATGGCGGGACAACGAACCATTTCCTAGGACAGGAAACCCTAGCTGCCCCTGGACGCGGGAAACGATGGTGACGTGGCAAAATCAAAGTTCCCTCCGCGAGCATTTTCCATCTGACAAGTTCGAGAACAAGTTGCGACCGAAGCCTTGGGCCGAGCAAACCAAGATTCGTCCGCCGAACACAACTACTGGCCAGACCTTTCCGCTCTCCGATCTGCTCGCCTGACGATCTTGATGAACTCGGTATGCTCGTCCGATCTACTTGGGGGGGGGGGGGGGGGTCTAGTGTTACACCTGCTCTCGGCCCAAGGCAAATCCTGCTCTCGGCCCAACAAGCTCCAAGACCCGTTCTCCAAAGATAAGATATAACCTATGTTTAGTTATTCCTTAGTTAATCAAGGGTTGCTTTTGTGAGGTATATGGTAAACTAACCATATACACATTAACCCTAGATTAAAAGTGCTATATATAGTTGTATCACATTTTGGGGAAGGATTATGCTCTTTTTACCACATTTGAGTATTAATACAATCCTATTTTCGTCCATTCTGTTCGGAATCTTAAACTGTCTGCTCTCCCGGACAGCATACTTATTTTACCTGCTCTCATCTACCATCTTACTTATAAAGAATCTTGAACCTCCATTATAAATTTAGTGTCGAACCCGCTCTCTGAGTTCAACATTTGGCGCGCCAGGTAGGGGGACTTCTCGAGGATTTCTTTTCACGCCTCTAGATGGTAGATCTCAACAAAGATGCCAACTCCCTTCTTCGGAGATGAAGAAGAAGACGAAGGAATATCAGATTGAAGCTTTTTAGATTCTTCATTCTTGAGATAGTTCAAGATTTCATTAGCCTCATCGATCGCTTTCAAGGCTGCTTCAGTCTCAGCTCGATCGTTGCTTCCACCTCCGCCGTAGAAATTCTCCGTCAGAATGTTCTTTAACTTCTTCCTCAGAGTAACGGCGTTTTCCGTCGTCGTTTCCGCCATTTTTAGCCGGAGATTCCTTGAAGTACACAAAACCCAAAGCAAAAGAAAAAACTCGAGATTGGAAGAAAGGCGGGAAATTTCTGTTAGCAAGAGAAACAGAGAGAGAGAAGCAAAGATACAATCGATCAGTTATTAATCTGTTATCTTTTTTCTTTTTCTTTGATTTTAATTATTTTCTTTTTAATTACGCACGCCGCCAGTGTATTTAGACTGCCACGTCATACCCGTATTTACGCCTTTTTGTTTTTGGGAATCAAATTACGTCTTATGATTGGCTAATACTCATTTTGGGATAATTTTATTTGGGTTAGCAAGAGAAAGAGAGGAGAAAGAGTCATCATTCATAGCTGATATATGGAACATATTTTTACATTTTAAAAACGTATTATTTTCAAATATAGTCATCTTCATCATTCTGCTATTAACTTATTTAGATGCTATTCTATTATTTTACTATTTAACTAACATAGCGATCTAACCTATTGTTTTTTTCTATTTGCTAAGAAAGATTGTCAAGATTCATTTCCTTTCAAAAATAATATTACATATTCAATTTAAATTAAAATTTTTAAAGTCTAAGATTTAATATGTTTTTTTTTTTTTTGAAATAAGGGTTGATTTTGAAATAAGGTAAAATTATATTTTATGTTTTTTTTGTATTTATTATGTATCAGTTGGCTTTTTTTTTTTTTTGAAATAAGGGTTTATTTCCTTTATAGTTTGGGTTGTTTCTATTTTTGAAAAACAAATTTAATTATTTGAATCACGTACGCCACTTGTGTATGGAGTGCCACGTCATGCTCGCATTTTTGCTTAGCTGGCAGACGACTTTGATTGGTCAGGGTCAGGGCAAATTCAGATTCGGTGATTTATATTAGGCCTAATATTATAAAATCTGCAATAAAATCCAAAAAACTTACAAAATCTGCCATAAGTATACAAGCATTTTGAAATATGCCATAAACAGTACGAACGTCCACTGGTGAAATACGAAAAGACCTTTAATGAATCCATATATTTACAAAAATGTCATTCAACTATTCATCATCTTCTCTATTTTTTTTTTTGGATATTATAAAATCTATTATAAAATCCAAAAAACTTACAAAATCTGCCACAAGTATACAAGCCTTTTAAAATCTGCCATGAACAGTATGGACGTCCACTGGTGAAAGACGAAAAGGCTTTTAATGAATCTAGATATTTACGAAAATGCCATTCAACTATTCATCATCTTCTCCATTTTTTTCGTTTTTGAAACAATTATCTCTCTTCTCTCTCTTTCTCTTTCTTTCTCTCCCTCTCTCTTTCTCTTTCTTTCTCTCCCTCTCTCTCTCTCTCTCTGAGGCGATGGACGTCTACTGTGTCTCTCTCTCTTTCGTATTTCTTGTCCTCGTCTTGTGTCTCTCTCTCTCGTACTCTCTCATCTCTCCCGCTTTGTTCTCACTTTCTTTCTATCTTTCTCTTTCCGGGACGATGGACGTCCGTTTTGTATTTCTTGTCCTCGTCTTGTATTTTTTGTCTTATGTCTTGTATTGTTTGTCTTTTGTCTTACATTTTTTACTTTATTTTGTATTTATTACTCTCGGTCTTATATTTCTTGTCTTCCGATAACCACCATCCCATCCACCGTCACTGACACCATTAACCACCGTTTCTATAATCGTATATGTGGTGGATATCGAAGGACAAGATGTCGCCAAACTAGACGTCCAATGGACGTCCACAAATTAGACGTCCTCTGTCTTAATCTACCACAAAATACTCTCTCTTTCTTTCTATCTTTCTCTCTCCGGGACAATTGACGTCTGTTTTGTATTTCTTGTCCTTGTCTTGTATTTTTGGTCATATGTTTAGTATTGTTTGTCCTTCGTCTTATATTTTTTTACTTTATTTTGTATTTATTATTCTCGGTATGGTATTTATTGTGTTCTGATAGCCACCATCCCATCCACCGTTACTAACACCATTAACCACCGTTTTTGTAACCGTATGTGTGGTGGATATCGAAGGACAAGATGTCGCCAAACTAGACGTCCAATGGACGTCCACAAAAAATAGACGTCATCCGTCTTAATCTACCACAAAATAGACGTCATTTCCCTTAATCTACCACAAAATAGACGTCCTCTGTCTTATATTTTTTTGTCCTTTATCTTATATTTTGTCCTCGTTTGTATTTGTTGTTCTCGGTCTTGTATTTCTTGTCCTTCGATGGTCACCGTCTCCGGCTATGTCCACCACCGACCACCGTCACTGACACCGTTGACCACCGTTTTTATAACCATATGTGTGGTGGACATCGAAGGACATGATGTTACCAAATTAGACGTCCGTCTCTGAGGACAACTATGTCACTGAGGACGTCCATCTCTGAGTAAGAGAAAAGAGCAATTTTATCCACTCATAGTAACTTCTTTATCAATCTTTTAACGGGTAAAACCCGGCCACAACCACCATCATTTCCGGGTAATCCAGATCCAGAAAAAACTCTGGCGCTTGGATTCGCCGTCACGTGGTCACGGCTTGATCCTTTTCAGAGAGAGAGAGAGAGAGAGAGGAGAGAATCTTGAAACTTACGTATTTTTCATAAAGTTTCGATCCTAAACGTAAAGCTTGCTTTTTTAATTTCCCTCTTAGACCAATCTCGAAACTTTCGTATCTTTCATAAAGTTTCGTTTATAAACGTGAAGAGATTGAATAAACATTAGTTTCAAGAAAAGAGAAAAAAGCTTGAAAGAAAGAAAAATGGGGAAAGAGAAAAATGGAAGAAGTGAAAAAGAGGAAGAAAGGTGGAGAGAGAAATTGTAAATTTACCTTTCACTAAATGCCAAAATTTGGCAGATTTTGTAAGCCTAAATGTTTATGGCAGATTTCGTAATCATTATCGCAACATTATGGTAAATTTTGTAATTTGGCCCCCAAGTATTAATATGTTAGATTTAATTTTTCCTTGCCGTAATAACATAATAAATACAAAAAAAAAACATTAAATATATAAACACACATCACACAATTACACGATCTCAAGCTCTCGGTTTTCTGTAAACCGAATTGAAGAAGAAGAGAAACAAACCAATATAAATTTAGAAACTCAAACTCTTCCGACATGAGCAGGCCTTTCTCCGGCGACATGGGGCCTTTCTCCGGCGACATTTTGTCCAACTCCGGCATGAATAGCTCCGGTGCACAATAGCTGAGTACCACTCACAATTATTGTCAAAACTTCAAGAGTTCTCTGAAAAAAAAAAAAATTACCAACAAAAACATTGTTAATTATCCGTAAGAAGGTAAGTATTTTGCAAATTAACATTCTTGGAAGTAAAAAGCTCACTAGAGTTGCTTCGGTCCAACCAATGTTGATTTCCTTACAAGCAAATCTGCAAGAACACCAAATCGGTTTAGATTTTGGTTAATAAACATGGAACCGGATTTAAAAACCGGTTTGATTAAAATAATAACCCGAACTTTACCCCATGGCGAGGAGAGTGAGAGACCAAGAGATGAGAGAGGACGAGGCGGCTGAGTGGAGATTCGGAGAGTCCCATCGAAGAATGTTCATGATTCCGGTGAGTGATGTCGCCATTCCGACCACTCCGGCGATCAACGAGAATATTACGAAAAAACCAGTCGCCATATTCCCCACCGGGAAATATATCGGGAAGATTTTTGCCGGAAGAGACAACACGGACGCTGCAATAAACACCACAACAAGATTACTAACCTTCGATTCTTAAACAAAACAAAAAAAAATCTTAATTTGAGGTTTAATTACCGGAATCGCGAGCTCTCTCGATGCCGTGATTAACAGCCCATGAAGCAATGATGGTGATGACGAAATAGAGACCGAGATTTAGCATCAGAAGCATGAAAGCTGCCGACTTTGATCCTCCTGAAATCATGCCTTTAAGATTCTCTGACTTCCTCCGACCAAAAAAAGTAAAAAACTTCTTAGAAAAACAAGACAGGTCCTTTTTCTCTGGTTTTGTCGTATTGGGATGATCACAAAGTCTCTGTATTTGTCTGTATATATATATTTAAATCCAGTTCATAGGAATAGAAGTTTCTTCAGCTGGAAGCAATGTTTTTTAATTCCTTGCTTTGTCCTTAACTTTGGGTAAAGAATCAAATCCGAAGCTTTAATTTTCTTGCGAGACCGTTTTGTTTATTTACACAGAAGTAGAAGAAAAGAACAAACCTTTTTTCTCCGGGAAAATTTGTCATGTCTGAAACTTTTCCCGGAAAACAGAGAGGCTTTCTTTGTTTCTTTATAAAAAAAAAAAAAAAGGGAAAGCCTTTATTTGTACAAGTAACACCAAAAAATTAAAGAACGATATATTTTGCATAACTGTCACATTTGTATATTCTTCTTGCAGAACAATGAATCATAATTTTAAGCTCCAATGCAGAGCTCTGAGTAATTTTTTTGCAGGATGATAGTTTACTACTGTTCATAAATCCTCAAGCATTTTCAAAGCCAGCTCGGCTAGCGAATGGACTGTTCTGCTATGACGGCTCAGTCCAACAGTACCGGAGAAAACATCAAAGTTTTCGAGCTCGGCCGTAGTTTCTAGAACCTTCTCAAGCTCTGTCTCCAGACCCAACTCTCTAAATACAACCACATTATTCTCCACTTCGCCTTCCATCATCCAAACAGCCAGCTCGATCGCAAATCTCCTGATCCTTGGAACCTTGATCGCAGGCTTGTCATGCTTTTTCAGAATCGAAACCAACGAGTTCGCCAGTTCGTACCTCTTGATCCCTGAATCAATGAAAACAGAACTTGTTTCTTCTGAACTCATGAATCTAAACACTTGTGCTGCTAATCCCACCATCACTTCCTGTAATTTGTTGTCTTCTGATGTTATTGACTTCAAAACCTGCAACAAAATGAAGGAACGTTTTCGTATTTGATTTGAGTTGTGCATGCAGGTCTTTTAATCCAAATTGAATATCAGAATACTAACCGTTGGTGCAGCTGCTTTAACGAACTTCAGGTCATGAAAGCATGCATCCCCAGAGTATAAGCATAAGTTTCTCAGCACTCTCGCAGCGTTCACACGGATCAAAGGAACTTCAAGTGCTTCCACAAGTCTTCCTATAACCCCGAGCCTAAGAACATGGACACAATTGCTCTTGCTCTCTAACACAAGCATTGCTATCGCTTCTCCGGCAGCGATCCTCACACATCCCTCAATCCCGTTGTCCCCGTGTGTTTCCTGTTTAAATAAAATGTTGAACAACTCTTTCAAAACACCACCAGTTCCGCCAATTCTCTCTCTTGCTTCTGTCTCAAGCGCAAGGTTGGTCAAGATCCCGATCCCGAGCTTCTGTAGCTTTGGGTATCTTGCCCCATGTCTCAGTACATCCCTCACGTTGCTAACTGTGAATACAATCTCAGAGATCTCTCTCCGGAGGGACTTCCCTGTGTTCCCGGTCGTGCTGGCTAACATTTTCACGAGCTGTAGAGACCGTTTCAATGTCAGAACCTGCGACCTAGCAACATCCGCGTTCTCATCCCTCAGCAGAATTTCATCAGCATGTGTGAAATCAATTATCTTCGGGAGAAGTCCTCTCGTGTTGCCTAGTTTCCCACAGTTGTCATGATCTTTAGCTAATTTCTTCAGAATCAAAAGTCCCAAATTGTTGAATCTCCAGAAATCGTAGTGAAGATTATGGTCATGGAACACTTTCTTCTCTCCAATCTCATCAGGAGCTTCACCTGATGATCTTGTGTTCTCTAATAATGATGAAATCGACTCTATTGCACCAGAAATCCCAGCCACTCTTAACGAGTTCTGCTTTTTGCCAGCGAGTTTCGATAGTATCTCAGCGGCTGATCTCCTAATCTCTTCCTCTTGCAGATCTTTCCAGTTCAACATCTCCACCAACCTAATCAGACAAAAACTTAGCAACAATTTCAATACATTTCTCTTTATGTTCTGGCAAATTTGATTAGTAAAGACCTAACCTTTCAATGACGGGAAAGTTGATTCCGATCTTCTCAAGTGTATCCTCCGAGTACCGTTCAGTCATTGCAAACTGCCTGAGAATCCTTGCTCCAATAAGCTGCTCATCCGAAGAGTTAGATCCCAAAAGATCCATACCAAAGCTCACTATATCCATCTTTAGACCATCAAAGATACTCCCATTGATACACTTTGAGTATGAATCATAGAAGAACCTCTTGATAGAGACCAAACCAGTAACCCCAAAATCACACTCTCTAGTCACATTCTCAAGCAAATTACAAACACTAACTTGCCATTCCCAGTAAGTTTTCTCCGCAAGAAACAGCAACGCCTCGGCAAGGGCGAGCGAGTAGAATATGTTGAGAGCAGACTGTCTATTCCTCTTATCCGTGTCTCCTTTGTGAACATCTCCGTAATTGTGCTTGACGAGCTTGTAAAACGATAAAGCGACACAAGCCGTTGCAGATAGAAGCTGGAGCCAGTAGAGAAGACGACTCACAGTACTGGAGATGTAGAACCATCTCGCGTATGGAAGTAGAGGTACCTCTGAATTGTTCCATGTCTCTAACGTCGATTCTCGAACCACGCAGTCTCTCCTCGTCGTCGTTACTTCCCTCGATCGGTTTACAAAGATCGATTCACTACAGAGAACACACAACCAACCAAAATCCTAAATCGGATCAAGCTCAATTCGAATATGCAATAAACGATCGTTCATCAAATGTAACCCTAAATCGGATTCGAATATGCAATAAACGATAGTTCATCAAATGTAACCCTAAATCGGATCGAGCTCAATTCGAATATGCGAAATTGGAAAAATGGGTAAATACCTGATTCGTTTTAGATTTCTGAGAAGCGAGGCGGAGCTTGACCGGAGAGCGCGAAAGCTACTGATTCCGACGCCGGCGACGGTCCACGTGGCTTGGTGCTGCCATTCGAGCTCGTGGCTTCTGCTGAAGATTCTGGCACCTTCGATTAAGAGTATGATGGTGATGAACCAGAAATCGGAACCGTCGAGTGTGATCGCGAAGCCGCCGAGAAGAACCACCGTAGCCCAGATAAACCCTAGGGTACCGATTCCAGTGGCGGTTTTCTCGAGAATCGCGAGTTGTAGAGCGAAGAGCGTTAGCTTCTTCTCCGGAGCCGGGACCGTTGATTTTCTCCGAAACGCGAACGCGGAGGTGACAGAAGCTGCGTCTGCGGTTTCGCCGCTATCTCCTTTATCAATGCTGCCTCTTAGATCGAAAACGGTGTCGTTTGAGCCTCTAGCTTCCTCCAATTTCTCAAGCTCCGATACCTATTCAAAAACCAAGAGAACATTGTACTTAACAGATAGCTTTACTAATTCAAAAACTCAAATCCATTTTGTATTGATTTTCACCTTAATAAATGATTAAGAGGACTATATGTAAATGAAAAATGTACTTTTTAACCATACTTGTAGATAGCATGCATGAAAAGCTTATTTAAGAAAATCTAAGCTCAGAAATAATTTAAAAGAAAAAGTAAGAAATTAAAAGGTGAAAGAATAAACCTGCAAACGAATGCTTCGATCTGCTTCTTCTTCGAACTTCCTTGAATCCATTCTAAACCTTTCGTTGCTTTAACTCGTGAATTTAATTTCCCACCTAAATTGCCAATCAAAATTTGTTCTCTTTTCGTTTGTTTGTTTCTTTATTTCTTTCTTTGTTGTTTTTGAATAGCAATGACTTGAGGAGTTGTTGATGATGCAGAGAAATGTGGAAAGCGTGATATTACTTTGTTCATATAGTTATGTGTGTACATGTATATATATTGAGAGAGATACAAAGATAGGAGATAAAGAGAGAGAGAGAAGCGATAGGCAAAAGAGTGGAGAGAAAGGCTGCAAATAAGCTCAATAATGCAAGAGGAAATGTGCAAGCAAGAAAGTTAAACTTCAAGTTTATTGTTCTAAGTTTCTCCCAGCAAAATTGTCCAAATCTGTACTTAACAAACAACAACAACAAAAATACAAACGTTTTTTTTTTTTTGGGTATAGAAACCACTTTTTATGACATGTGACAACCATCTTATTTATATTATACCTTAAAAAGTCTATTTCTTTTCATTTTAGTGCTAAGTAAATCTAATATCAGTTAATATATTATTGTCTTTACATCAATAATTGGACGATTGATTTGCCGGCTTTATGTTAAGACAAAGCATAATACACACAAAGAAACTTTGTTTTTGTTTTGTTTTGTAATGTAAACTCGTATTCTAACAGATAATAAAGTTTACGTTAGCAAAAATCAGAATCTACATCATCAACGCTTGTTTTTGTCAAGGCTATAATGTTGTCAAACAACTTATTAGTCTCCAATTTAGTAGCTTTAGAACTCTTATAATTGAATTCCGGTCAATAACAAACACCTATAATGTTGTTTCTTAGAATTATATTTCAGATAAGTTAGGAATTATTGGTACTAGAAAAGTTGACGTACGCAAAATGTAATGAAACAGACTAAAATAATTAGTTAGTGAATAACTCGGTAAGGGAAATGGTGACTTGCAAGCATATCCTATAAGTTCCAGCACAAGTATTCTTCCGTGAAGCTAAAGGCACAAATGAGGTCCTCCTCTTAAGGACCCACTCAAATCCTCCATTCATAGCAAAGAAAAAAAAAAAATCACATAACTTCCATTTAAAATATCATCAATAGAGTTTCCAATGTAGTACATAGTATAAAGATTTGTTCAAATTGTGACAATTCTCTGATGAACCTTAGACTTCTCAGCATCAATAATAGATTCGACACGTTTAACCGAATCTTCAAGCTTCCCTTTAGCATTGACAACAACGTAATCAAAATCCTTAACATGTCTAATCTCTTCTCTAGCAGTTGCAACTCTCACAAGCAACTCCTCATGACTCTCTGTATTCCTATCAATCAATCTCTCAACCATCGCAATCTCACTCTCAGCCACAAGGAAGATAAAAACTGCAGATTCCCCAAGAATCTTCTTAAGTGTCTTAGCTCCTTGGATATCAACTCTCAAAACGATGTCGTATCCTTTACCCATGAATTCCTGGATCTGTTTCTTCGGGATCCCTTTGTAATCTCCGTAGACGAGCGCGTGCTCGAGTAACTCGTCGTTCTCCACCATTGATAGAAAGTCGTCTTTGGAGACGAAGAAGTAATCTCGACCGTCGATTTCTCCGGGACGCATCGGACGGGTGGTAGCTGTGACGACGAATCGGAGAGATTCGCGAACTTGGCGGAGTTTGTTGATGACTGCGTCTTTGCCGACTCCGCTAGATCCGCTAATGACGAGGATTAGAGGGTTTGGTGGAGGAGTGATGGGATCGACGTTGAAGGAAGAGCCCAGATGGGATTCGAGCGCGCGAAGGAGTTCGGGTTTGGTGAGGTTGGATGGAATCGCGGCGGAATTTGACATTTTGACGGAGGAAGAGAGGAGGAGACGAGAGGATTGTTGATAAGATCTGGATTTGGTGGAAATTGGGAGGAAGATTGAGGAACGTGAGAGAGAAGAAGAGAGTTTTCGAAGCATTTGGGGATTTCTGTAGAGGTTAGGGTTTATAGGAATTGCTCTTTTGTTCTGCGTTGACGCTCAACTTTTCTTCGGCCGTCTGATCCATCCAGATGGTTCGATTTATTTTTTATTATTATTATTATTATTTTTGTTGGTACTGTGATGGTTCGATTTGTTTTGATAAAGTCATTGTACTTTTTAATAAAAAATGGTTTTAATACTCAAAAAAATATAACTCGAACACGGAACACACAACAGTACAACACATTGTTTTCAATTATCTGCAAGTGAAATGAGTGAAACTAATATTTTCCACACTTTTGACCACAAAAGTTAAAAAAAAGTATAAAAAACAAGTTTTATTCAACGCTCGTGATTTGATCCTCTGCTAATATACCATTTACACATTTGAGTAATATACGAAGATCACAATACTGTATACATTAAGAAGTTACAAAATTTGATAACCTGCTCTAAAGTTATAATAGAGCATGGTGATCATTATAGTTAGGATTGTCAAAATAGGACATAGGTTAGCTGGTTTTTGTTTTGTCAGTTTAATAACCAAATGAATTTAAATTTAAAGTTCTATTTGTCAATACACATGCAACAGTTTTTGGAGATTTTTTAAGAAAACACTACACCGTCTGCACCCAATAAAATTTAGGGAAATTAGGCTTAATAGCGCAAAAAAAAACATTATAATTCAAAATCTAACTATTTATCCTAATTCTAGTGGATATCCTTAAGCCACACATGTTAATTTTAGTTAGTTGATGAATTATTAATTTTTTGTTTGCTATTCTTGCAATTCACCCTAAAATTTATAGTGTATTTCGTATGTTCGGGTTTATTTTAGGATCCTAAATTATCTAGAGAAAAGAGAGAGAAAAAAAAAACTCCAAAACAAAGAATAAGAGAAGAAGAAAAATATTGTGACCCACCGTCCAAAATGACCCAGTAAATGTGAAAGCACTACAAAAGTTGTTCGAATCAACGATCATCCCTTACCAGGAAGATAGCAAAAAGTAAATTGAAAATTTGAACATAATTAAGAAAAGTAATTAAGAGAAGAAATAAAAAAAATCGCACCAAAGCGAAGAAGAAGAGAAGACTAATCACTTTTCTTTGATTTCATTTTCGTGTACATTAAGATTTGCACGTAAATAAATATAAATGATTATTTTATTCTAGACGTTTTCATTATTGGCAACCTTGTCCTAACTTTATTTTTTGTGTGTGTGTTTCGTTTCGTTTATAAAAAACCCAAATCACTTTCTTCGTTTCATTCTCTCTTTCTATTCTTTCCCTTTCGTTTCTTCCACAAACGTCATCTTCACGCCGGAGACTTTTCACTTCTCCGTTCTCCATCCTTCCGATTCCAGATTCCTGATTCTTCTCTACGTGATTCCTCTCGAAACCCCTAAATTTTTGTTTTGTTTTTGTCTCTTCCTGCAATTATTGACCACGATTTCGTTCCTGAATCTGAAAATTTCTTCCCGAATCCGAAGACTTTAGATTTTCCCTAGGTAATATAGATAAAAGATCTTCTCTTTTCTAGATCAACCGTCGTAATTTTGTTTCCGATCCCGTTTTGTTGATGGGCACAACTAGGGTTTGCACGGAGGTTTCTAAATCTTCGAAATCGATTAGCCCTTCTCTCTCGGTGTCGACCTCTCGCACAGATACCGTCAATGGCTACCACGAATTTGTAATCAGCGGCTATAATCTCGCCAAAGGCATTGGGATCGGCAAATTCGTCACCTCCGATACGTTCATGGTCGGTGGTTACTCGTGGGCAATCTACTTTTACCCAGATGGTAAGAGTCCAGAGGATAACTCGGCTTACGTTTCTTTGTTCATAGCTCTCGCTAGCGAAGGAGCCGATGTTAGGGCTTTGTTCGAGCTCACGCTTGTTGATCAGAGTGGCAATGGAAAGCATAAGGTTCATAGTCATTTCGGTAGAGCACTTGAGAGCGGGCCCTATACTCTCAAGTATCGGGGAAGTATGTGGTGCGTGATTCTCCCTCTCTCTCTCTTTCTCTATTTCTTTAGTGAATTCAGGTCATTGTTGTTGAAATTATGGATTTTGAATGTTCTGTGATAGGATTGTGATATGTTTAGGCTGATTCAGTGTAATGGATGGTTGTTTGGTTCAGGGGATACAAGCGTTTTTTCAGGAGGACTGGTCTAGAGTCATCAGACTATCTAAAGGACAATAATCTCGTGGTTCGGTGCCGTGTTGGTGTGGTGAAGTCTAGCACAGAGGGACCGAGGAGTTACTATATCTCTGTGCCAATGTCTGACTTGGGACAACAGTTGGGAAATCTTTTGGAAAGTGGGAAAGGATGTGATGTTACATTCAAAGTCGGTGAAGAAACATTCCCTGCGCACAAATTAATTCTTGCAACGCGTTCTCCGGTTTTCAGGGCACAGCTTTTTGGTCCGTTAGGAGATCGAAATACCCAGTGCATTAAGATAGAAGACACTGAATCCCCAATTTTCAAGGTCCTCCCTTTAATTTATTTTCTGGGATTCTTTTTTGTCAGATCGTAGAATGTGTAAGTAGATATCTACGGTCGGGTCTTACAAAGTCTTGTAGGGAGAGATAGATTTCTTGGTTCCTTGCCTTTTTTTCGGGTGAGTGATTGTGGTGTCATACAGGATTTTCTATTCACGGATGTACGATCCGGGATCTTCTCCTGGGGCGCTACTTCTGTTCTCGAGTTTACTCACCCGGGATAAGGTTCTTTCTTTCTGCTTCTCTTCCTGGTTGGTTGCATGAAATGACTGTTTTGTTATTGATCTGAGAGCCATTTTTCTGTGTAGCTTACTGTATCTCTTTCCTTTTAGTCTTTGTGATTTAACTTGATGAACAAATTGGATTCTCAGCATATTAGAGAGATTGTTTGGTGGGTCTAGAGTCAAAATCTCATGGCCGTATTGGACTGTAGAAACTTCAAGATCTGTGATGTAAATTATAATCTATTTCTGATATCTCTTTTTCATGATAGGTCCTCTAAGTCGTTTCTAGGGTTATTTGTCCTTGATTTAGGCTCAGATCGACAGACTTCTGGTCATTTGTACTTGGATGTGTACCCTGATACAAACCATTTTTCCCTACTTTGGATGTGCAGGTTTTGCTTCATTTTATCTACTGGGATGAATTGCCTGATATGCAAGAGTTCATGGGCGCAGACTCTAAATCAGGTTCTACTCTTGTGGCTCAGCATCTGCTTGCAGCGGCAGACTGTTATGCTCTTGAGCGGCTTAAAGCAATCTGTGAGTCAACACTCTGTGAAGGGATTGCCATAAACACGGTTGCAACGACCTTGGCCCTAGCTGAGCAGCACCATTGTTTCCAGCTAAAAGCAGTCTGTCTCAAATTCGTTGCCTTGCCTGAGAACCTGAAAGGTAAGATCTTTCTTTATGCTTTTAAAATCGATCCATGTCAGTCGCATCATTGGAACTCACTGAGATTGTTGTTTTTATCAGCTGTGATGCAAACAGATGGGTTTGATTATCTGAAAAAGAGTTGTCCTTCTTTACTAACTGAGCTATTGGAGTATGTGGCGAGGCTTAGTGAACACAATGTTATAGCATCCGGGCACCGAAAAGAGATATTTGCTGATGGATGTGATGTGAATGGAAGACGAGTGAAGCAGCGGTTGCATTGAAGTAACTGGTGTAGACAGAAGAGAAGATGTGTGCATTGTATAATCTCTGTTAAAGGATAGTGGCTGATCTGATTCTGCATGTATAATGGAACTCTCTTTCAATGCTTTTATTAAAAATCAAATATTCAATGGGAAATATGAAGATTGAAATTGGTGTTTATTAGAGTAACTTGTAATTCTACAAGTATGAGATTTAAATGTTACAACGTAGGTAGACAAAGGTATCAAGACAAATTACATAACAGGATCTGTAAAGACACTCTTGCTTCTTCATCTTCTAACTTTTCTCTCTCTCATTTAGCTACCCTATGGATGATTCATGATTGATTCATACGGCTTCTCTTTTAGCTCCCTGAGATGAGAAGTGGAAAAGCTTCTTCTTCTTCTTCTTCTAAAGCCGAAACATCATCTTAGTACCAGCGACTCATTGCAGTATCCTGTGCTGCAGCCACTTTCTGTGGTACATACTGAGGGTTTGGTTTCATTCTGCTTGGACCTTCAGTGGCGGCGCAGTCTTCGTCTCCTCTGTTGCTTTTGCAAGGCTGTGTTCTCTTTGGGTATTGAGATACGGCAGCTGGATTTCTGACCATCCTACGCTGTTGTTGTTCAAGAGCTTCAACGCCTGTGGCTGCGCCGCAGTTGTTATAGCGCAACACTGACCCAACTACTTTCCCAGGCCTAGCTACTGTACCTGCTACATTTCAACAATATTAATGTTCAGAAACCAGTGAAACTGTGAATCATAACTATATATACAAAGAGAGCGAGCGAGAGAGACCTTGGGTTGTTTGAGGGACGTTAATAGGGAATTGAGACATTGGCATCTGCGCACTGTCTGCACCACGCGGTCTCTCTGTATCTCTGATGCTACACTTGGAGAGTCCATCAGTGACTTCCACCGAACTCTGTTGAGCGGCTGCATGATTGTTATCAGAGTACAAAACGCAAGCCCTGTAAAACATAACACTCAAAGCGCTGTTTCGAAAGAATTCTCAAATGCTTGAAGGAAGTAAATCATACCTAGGTAATGATGCGTGCTGCTGCCTCTCGGGGGGAGTATGAGAAGTACCATTCTTGTAGTGTTCCTCGAGGTAGGCAAACTGTTTCTTGAAATGTTCCACCGCACTGGAAAATGAATAATACGTATCCAAAAGATCATGGACGAGTGCATAAGAGTATAGTTATGAAGCAGAATAGGTCACGAAAGTACCTCGGGTACATAAAGTTAGTTGGTTCTGATCCATCCAAGTATTCTTTCAGCATCTTTGGGTGGTACTCAAGAGACTCTCTGTATATGAGCTCTCGCACATCTTCTTTTGTTATCCTCCGCCTCTCGAACTCGAATTCTAGCTTTGAGACAGGTTGAGCAGAAGGCTCTCTTTCAACCTTAGCTAGACCCTTGAAGTATGGATCCGCAAGTGCCTGAGGTAAGACATAAAAAACCAAACTGTAGTGGAATAGAACCAAACATAAATCATAAGGAGAGTACTGAACGAAATTTGTGAGCACCTCTTCAGCTGAAGGCCGGTCCTTTGGTTCAAAAGCCAACATCTTTTCGAGAAGACGAAGTGCAAGAGGATCAGCATGTGGGAACTTATGTGAAAAAGGTACAGGCTTCTTCTTCCTCATGCTGCTTAAATATCTCCGAGCTTTCTCGTTACGCACCTGTCACATCCAGTCAGTGCAAACAATTCAACAGAAAAGAAATGATGCAGCCTTTGTGGTAAGCATTGTGGAAAAGGACACTGACCCTTCCAATGGCTTCCGCAGATGGAGTTCCCAACATATCAGTCATCAGGTCCAGTTGATGGACAACATTTTTCCCAGGGAATAGAGGTTTCCCTGTTAAGAGCTCTGCAAAAATGCACCCGATGCTCCATATATCTATTGCAGGTGTATACTGAACATACACAAAGATGAAAAAACAAATTACAATCTTCCTGAGAAGGCTCTATGACTACTATTCCCTATAAAGATTATGTATGCAAAATCATGGTCACCTTTGAGAAAAATGATCCACATAGTTCAGGAGCTCGGTACCACCGAGTAGCTACATAGTCCTGTTATCGCAAAACATTAGGCTAAAAAATGGATTTCATGCCTAAAAGAGTAATCTTGTAAAGAGTAGGTATTGTATACTCACAGTCCAAAATATCGCGGTTGGTGTATCATTGAATGCTACTCTTGCAAGTCCAAAATCACAGATCTTGAGTTTGCAATCGGCGTTTGCCAATATGTTTTTCGGCTTTAGATCCCGATGAAAGACATTCGCTGAAGCAGAAAGACAAAAAATGATGAAAAAGAAGTAAACAACATAGAAAACAACTTGTGGTAATGTGAGAATACGCTATTTAACCTGTGTGTATATACTTGAGGCCACGGAGAAGCTGATAAAGGAAAAATTGGTAATGCTCAGGAGTCAAATCATCATTTGCCTTAATAACCTGATGCAGATCAGATTCCATGAGCTCGAAAACCACGTAAATGTCTCTAAACTCTCTTCTCGAAGGCGGTAACAAGATATGTTTGATCTCGACAATGTCAGGATGCCGTAAGAGTCTGAGAAGTTTGATCTCACGGAGAATACGCGTTGCATCCGAAACATGCTCGAATATATCATTGATTTTCTTAATCGCTACTTTCTCGCCTGTGTGCGTATCGTAAGCCGAGCAAACAACTCCGTAGCTTCCTTTACCAATTACTTCCTCTATCCTGTATCTGCTTCCTTCTCCGTATTCCGTGAAGAAATCTACATCCACTGATGACTGAATATGCACAAAAAAATGTAATGTCAATAAGAGAAGTACTAAGATTAAGATCCTAAGTAACATAATCGGATTTCACATTTTTCTAACTAATAAGCAAATCATTTGATAGAGAAAGAGAAAGAAAAATTTGACCTTTTTGCGTTGATCAGGCTGCATCTTCGAGCATCCAAAAACAACTTTAATGGAAAAACGAAATGAATCTCTTCTAAATGGGAACTAGTGAGCTTCGAAACAAAGATAACTCGGAGAAATGTAAAGACCCAGATCGAATATAACGCACAATGTTCAGAATTTTGAAATCCAAGAGCTAACAAGGCAATGTCAAAACCCAGAATTCTTAATTTTTTCTAAATCCCTAAATTCAAAATCGAAGAAACAGAATAAGACCGGAGATTTGAAGTGAATCAGTGAAGCTTCTGAGTGAAACAAGGAATACCTAATCGAGATTTCGTAAAGTGAAATTAAGGGATCAGAAGAAGTAAGAAATAGGAAACAAAAATCTCTAGATGGGTAATTTGAGAATGACTTCACTATTGCTCTGAGATGAAGAAAGTTGAGGTTTTTTATCTTCTTCGATCAATAAAAATCACTCTGGAAATAGAAAGAGATAAAAGGAGACAGCTTTTGAAAAGCCGAGAAGCTTTACGTGCTTCAAAAACCAAAATAATTCTCTGAGCTTACAAGAGTTTAATTTAGGATTTGAATATCTCACAAGGCGAGGCGAAAGGGTCGAGATTCTTCTCTCTTTGGTAGAAGAAAATGAAGAGAGATCTATATTCTGTATTGATGATGAAGAACAGAACAAGTAATAATATTTGTATTTTTTATTTTATTTTATTTTTTTCTGATAATTGAAAAAGCAGATAAGTGGAGTCTGATTATCGTAGTTGGAAAAGTCTAATTTGCCCTCAGGTGTATGGGTACTCGCGACTTTGGATGTAAAACCAGCTTTGGATAATGTCCAAAGGACGAGTATAATAGTGTGGATATTTTGCTTGGATAAATTATTTTTATATCACATGTAATTAATAGTTGTCCTATGTACAATATTATGAATTCGTGATCACTCATAAGTTTTAATTGAAATTAAATAATTAAGGAACGTTAGTTACTTTGTTGTACTTTATATTTTTCTCTTCTTCATGTTATTGCTAATATTACAACATATGAAAAATAAGAGAAATAAAATGTGGCACATATTTAACTATTTATAGACAATACGTGTGTGAATTATTTTTAGCCAATATGTCTCTTATTTATAGACATATTTGAAAATAAGAGACTTATAAAATTTGTATACGCAACAACCACTTTATTTTTTCATTTCATATGTTCTCAGTTATTTTTTTTATTTTTATTTTTTTGTTGTTGCCCATATGAATATCAAAGGTATCTATTTTTTATTTTGTTTTATTTTGAACGTCTCCATTTTTAATTGTCAAATCATTATAGCTAAATTAAAATTACGTATAAGTATGTTAAAAATATATCAATAAATAATATGGATTTTTAGTTAGATTTTTAATAGAAATAAAGGTTAAGAATTTAGTTTTTTATGAAACAAAGTTCATTTTCACATAATGAGATACCACCGCTATAAACAAACCGAAAAGAAACCAAGGAGAGATCGAAGGGCCACGAAGAAGCGTGGAAATCCTTCAGTCCATGTGCATCACATGACTTTTGTTATGAAAGGTATCATAAAATACCAAAAAAATACTATAGCGTAATAATGATCGTTTCTTTTGTTCTATACTTCTAATGATTATATTATTCTTCTGCATTAATAAAAGTAATGTTTGGATCATCTTTATAACAGCCTATTATGCCACGCAGTAATGGCTAATCATATATAAAAGTGGCAAAGCTACATCAAATGACTGAAATATTCAAATTGAGTGTAAGTAGTTGTCAACAAGATCACATTATACAAGGGCCATATTTTTTATGGTACTCAAGTGTGTTTGCATTTTAGAAACTATGAAATTAACTTCGAAATGTAATTGATGTTTTTTTTTATCTAAGTGGTGAAAGTTGTATCGTTTTTATTATAACCAATCGGTATAGCTGTAGATCACCGCAGGCAGAAAGGAAAACAATATTTTATCACTTTCTTATCTCTAATTTTCACAATTGTTTATGACTTTTTTTGTGTGTGTGGCTGTTATGTATAATTAACAAGGTTTGATATTTACGACATTCAACATTTAGAAGAAAAAAAAAACATTGAAAGTAAATACAAATTATTTTTTAATTATAAAAGGAAGCGATCAGTAAATTATTTGTTTTACATTTCAACTTATACATGCACATTTTTAAGAACAATTCTTTTTGGGGCTGTTCGTTCGACCATTTGAATGGTCCATCTAAATGATCGATTTAACTTGTCCATTTGAATGATCCATTTCAATGATGTTGGGGCTGTTCGTTTGCTCATTCCAATGGATCATCCGAATGGAAATGAAAATTGATGTTCTTTTAGTACTAAAAATGAGCATCATTCAAATGGATCATTTGAATGAGTTTTTAAAATTTAGACAAATTTTCAAAACTCATTTGAATGGACCAAATTGGATCATTTGAATGGAGATGGTTCATTTGAATGGAGATGGCAAAATCACATTTTCCCACCAAAATCGCAAAATCACGTTTTCAAGCCAAAATCGCAAAATCACATTTTCTCGCTAAAACCGCAAAATCGCGTCTTCCCGCCAAAAATCGCAAAATCGCGTTTTTCCTGCCAAAACCGCAAAATCATGTTTCCTCGCTAAAACCGCAAAATCACGTTTTCTCGCAAAAACCGCAAAATCACGTTTGCCCACCAAAACCGCAAGATCACGTTTTCTCGCCAAAACCGCAAAATCACATTTTCCTGCCAAAACCGCAAAATCGCGTTTTCACGCAAAAATCGTAAAATCACGTTTTCTCGCCAAAACCGCAAAATCATGTTTTCCTGCCAAAACCGCAAAATCACATTTTCTCGCCAAAACCGTAAAATCACGTTTTTCCGCCAAAACCGTAAAATCACGTTTTTTTGCCAAAACCGCAAAATCACGTTTTCCCGCCAAAACCGCAAGATCACATTGTGCGGGAAAATGTGATTTTGCGGTTTTGGCGGGAAAACGTGATTTTGCGCTTTTTGCGAGAAAACGTGATCTTGCAGTTTTGGCGGGCAAACGTGATTTTGCGGTTTTTGCGAGAAAACGTGATTTTGCGGTTTTAGTGGGAAAACATGATTTTGCGGTTTTGGCGAAAAAACGTAATTTTGCGGTTTTGGTTTGAAAACGTAATTTTGCGATTTTGGCGGGAAAACGTGATTTTGCCATCTCCATTCAAATGAACCATCTCCATTCAAATGATCCAATTTGGTCCATTCAAATAAGTTTGTAAAATTTGCCTAAATTTTAAAAACTCATTCAAATGATTTGAATGATGCTCATTTTTAATACTAAAAGAACATCAATTTCCATTTCCATTCGGATGATCCATTGGAATGATCAAACGAACAACCCTTTATGTTTGCAACTAAATTTATTGAGTTCTCTTTTGAGATTCTTACTTAAAAGTTAAAACTGAAAAAAAAGGAACAGGTATGTTTCGTTCGGGCAGCAAACAGCCAGCTCAGCTTACGATGGACCCACAAAACGTGAACTGATTTAAGAGACATAAGTTTAAAATCCACGCGCCAGCTATTACACTCGTTTCTACTGGACCCATACGGTATGGGCCATACCAAAGCCCATACAATAATAAGCCCACTATAAATCCACGTCATACAACACCACTGAAGGCACGTGACCACTCAACATCTCTCGTTCGCATCTCTTGTCTAACTAAAGCTACATCTTCCCATCTCCCTGCCTCTGCATAAACGTTCGATAGCAACACTTTACATCCTCCATGAGACGGATCAATCTCCGCCAGCTCAGCAGCCGCAAGCTCGGCAACCTTGACGTTCCCGTGAATCCGTGAAGCGGACAGCAACATCCCCCAGATGATCACATCCGCTTTTACCGGCATCTTCTTGATCACTTCTTTTGCTTCCTCTAATCTCCCATCTTTACACAATAGATCAACCATGCATCCATAATGCTTGATGTCTGGATCGATACCGTAACCGCTCTTCATGCTCTCGAAATACGTTTTACCTAACTCCACCAGCCCCGCGTGGCAGCAAGCGCTCAAGACTCCGACAAATGTGATGCCATTCGGTTTGATGGGGAGAGATTGGAGATCGGAATAGAGCTCGAGCGCTAGCTTTTCACGGCCGTGTGTCGCTGACCCGCAAATGATAGCGTTCCAGGGAGAAATTGTCGAAGAAGATATATTCTTTGTTTGGTGGAAAACGGTTAGAGCGGTTTCTATGCTTCCGCATTTGGCGTACATGTCGATTATAGCAGCGGTTAGATTGTCGTTGTGAGGAATTGAGCTACGGTTTAGATAGTCATGCGCTCTTTTCCCTTCTTCCAACAATCCTAGTGATGAAATTGCAGAGAAAACACTCACCATTGTGATAGCATCTGCTTTTACTTGGCTACTACTGATCATTTCATGGAAGAGGTGTAGAGCTAAGCGAGGCGAAAGACTCTGCGCGTAACCCGATATCATAGCGTTCCACGAAAATATATCTTTATCATGAGTCTGATTAAATACTTCCCTTGCCTGCTCAATCATTCCATTCTTCACAAGTCCTGCAATCAGTGCGTTTCTCGACGCGATGTGGTCCTTAAAGCTTGCTTCAAACTGTTGAAGAGCGAGTTCCGTGTTACCAGAGACGGCGTAGAAATGTATAATCGTCGCTTGTAAGAAATCGTAACAATCAAAACCCGTTTTCACGATGGTACCGTGAAGTTGCAAACCCTTGAAACGGACTGAGTAGGTCTACCATCATAACTTCGCTAGGCTTCATTCAACAGCGCAACATCTCGGTGTAGAAAACCAAGGCTTCGTCAAGCTGATTCTTTTGGAGACACCCATCAATCAAGGTTCCCCATGAGACAATATCTTTCTCAGTAATCCGATCAAACAATTCCTTAGCCTGTTCAATAAGTCCAGCTTTTGAGTACCCGTTTAACATCACGTTCCAAGTAACTAAATTTCTTTCAGGCATTTCATCGAACAACTTCCTAGCGTCCTTTAAACATGAGCAGACACAGTACATATGCAGCAAATTCGTCGAAACAAATACCCGATCACCAAGCTTAAGCTTAATAGCCAAACCTTGCAACATCCTGCAATCCCAAATCCCACGCAAATGTGAACAAGCGGATATAACAGTAGCTAATGTCACTTCGTTTAGCATAATTCCCCAATCTCTCATCTCCCTAAAAAGCTCCATAGCTTCGCTATACCGATCGTTTTGAGCGTAACCCTTTATTAGAGTAGTATACGAGACGCAGCTTCTGTCAGGCATAACGTCGAACAACTTGAGCGCATCCCCAAGTCGACGAGATCTAACATACCCATCAACCATAATATTGAACGAAGCAGAATCAAGCATTGCGTGGGATCGGAAAACAGATTCCGCATCGGCCACGAAACGGCATTTCGCGTACATGTTAAGAACGCTATTGCAGATGAATCCATTAGAATCAAAACCGGATTTCAGGACACGGCAATGGATTTGTCGGCCACAAGTGACGTCATTACTGGAAGCGCACGATCCAAGAGCAGAGACGAGCGTACGCTCAGCGTCGGGAGGACTCTCGCCGGAGAAATCGAAGTGTGTCGGACTCGGAGCCGTCGTGATCGAAACGGAAAATCGTCTCGCCTGCTAAGGAGAAAAGACCCCAAAGCGACGAGACCGGAGAAAAGGAATCGACTTGATCATAAGAGACCATGAGACCAAAATGCTAAACCCTGAAAGCTTCAAGTTTTATACTTGTCTCTCATTCGCATATTTATACGTTCTTGTGGTTTGTTCTGAGGAAGAAAACAAGTATTTTTTTTTTTTTTTGTGAAATAAAATTTGATTTGATTCTGATGATTCGCATTGGATTTTTCTGGGTATATAGTTTCACAGAGATCATACATTTATGGTTTCAGGGATTAACTGTTTAGGAAATGTAGAACATATCAATAATTCAATTTTTTCCTCCTAATCCTAAATGAATGTAATCCAAGAAGAAGACACCTGCATAGTATATCAGCGACTGCAACATTTTATAAGTATAGATTGACGAGTTTCCGGATCAGCGATTTTCTACACATCCCTTTACAGATAACTTTGCCGGCGATCTGCAGAGAATAGAGCAAATGAATCGAATCGAATCAGCGCGCAAAGAAAACAGAACCATGACTAATAATCGCGGAACAGCAAGAAAGATCAAAGATAACAAATACGTGCAAACAAAGTAATATACACAACAGAAGATTGGAAATCATATACTAACCAAAGGGAATCAAAATGGAACCATACAGCTTTATTCTAATCAAGAAGCAGTAAACAAAGCACCGGTATAATTAGAAAAAAATTGTTACAAGAAAGATAGATTTTTCCTCCCATGGTAAGTAATAGGCTAGACAGAAGCAAATTATGAATATCTCATCCCATCACTTGACTCATAATCTGATCCCAAAGTTTGAACCTTTTCACATCTTATAGTCCAGTTCAGCTATTACATCAGTATCAACTACTTAAAAGTGAAATTGGGGAGATTTCAAATCATAACTAGTATATGATGCACATGTTCCATGATAATGGTTGCATGTGGAATGTTAACTCATTTTCAAACATTAAAGCCGTATGGTAATGGTGTTATAGACCAACAGACAAACCATACATCAAACAACTAGAAACCATGTTCAATTGTTTCCCTTTCAATTATCAGAATGAAGATTTGAAATAGGCCGGTGAAGAGCACAAGCGCAAAATTCGATTGAGCCAACCTCTACCACGATACGGGCACATAAAGCTCGTAACTAGTCGATTATCGATAAGAAGTAAGCCTGCCAAAGCCTAATGAATTCACTACTAACCGATCAAAAACAACGTTGTGCAGGAACTAGATTCATCAGAATTGCATAAAGCCTAGAAATTTCACTACTCATCAAGTTCCGCAAACTGATCAAATGTGGCCAAAATTCACAGAGAGACAAAACAAACAAACATTTGAAAATTGGAAAAGCAATGCAACATTTTGTGACTCACTTTTTATGACGGCGATTTCTCTTAGGTCCCCAACCTTGAAGCTTAGCAATTGAACAACCACACCTTAACCGGAAAAGCAAAACAGCTCGGCCATTAACCGGAGCCATCTTCCGTAGCTCAGCTCTCAAACACTCATAATCAGGATTATTCTCGCTACCTCCTTTCCACGGTAACCGATCAATCTCCTTCGCCGATCCCGATTTAACACTTTCCTCCGTTTGTAACTGCAAATCAAACTCCATAGCTTTCTTCAACCCTTTGCATTTAGGGTTCCGGCATTTCCTCGATCTCGAACCGCAACATCGGTGGAGAAACGCAATCGAAGCCGCGAAAAAGACCGCGAACGCGAAGAAAAACGACGCCGGAGGGAGACCGGAGGTATCGTCGTCTTCTTCTCCGTCGTCGTCGTGGTGATCGGAGAAGAAGACGAGAGGAAGGAGAGAGGAGAAAGAGAGGGCGATTGAAGGGAAATGAGAGGAGAGGAGAGATAAGGAGTGGATAAGGTAGGAGAAGTAAGAGGAGAGGAGAAAAGCGCCGGAGAAGAGGACGAGGATTAGGATCAGGAGGTCGAGAGTCGCCGACGGTGAATGTTTACAGAGATGGAGAGAGCTGTGATTAGCGGCGGATCTAGAGGCGGAGGAGGAAGGGGGCATGCTGGTGGAAGAGGAGGAGATGGAGCATGTTAGGAGGAGGAACACGGTGGTTTGGTTACACGCGGTGGCTTTGGGAGGGATAATGCCTCCTTTACATTTATGTTTTATGTGTATGTATAGGTTTGGTAATCAAATTAATTATTTTAAGATTTCTTATTTTCTTTAACTGAAAAAATAATGTGACTCACGAGAGAAGTAATTACTTTACTAATTTGATACAGAGACATTTTTAGGACAAGAAGAACATGGAAACAAGAATAAAGTGGCCGACATTGGTCGACTGATAGAATAGAATGGTACGAAAATCTCTATTTCTCCTTCAAATTTATACAAATTTTAAAGTGAACCATTTTTTTTTTGTCGTAAAGTGAAACATTAACATATAGAAATCTGTTTTGCACCGTTAAAATGTAGTGATACAGCGACACTTATTTCAATATTAAATTTGTTATTTGCAATTTGTATTTAAAAAGACCCAAATGGGAAAATTTTGAACTCCATGGGATATTAAAAATCCCCACTAAGTTTTATTACATTTGCTCATAAACGAAAATGTAAGATCATTTATTTACAAAGAGAAAATCAGAATGTGATCTCCGGCGACCGGACAATCCAGGCTGACCAAATTTAACCAGAATAAACCTGCCATAAAAAAACTAAACCAAGAGCGGTATCAACAACAAAATTATGTTATTTGTTCAGAAATCAAAACCAATACAGAATCAACAACAACACACATGGCTACTCTCGGATGGGTTTTATACCTTTCCATTCATGGCTTCCACAGCTAACTCTGCATCCTCTTTGTTGTTAAACCAGACATATCCATATCCTAGCGACTGCCGAGTTCTTTCGTTTATGATGATTTTTACTGCAAAATAAATAGTGTTGTGGGGTTAAGTAAACAAGATTTTGCCGGTTTCTGATTGATCAAATTTCTTAAACAAGCAAACCTAATGATACTATGGTTTTAAGGCTATATCTGCAGGTAGGTTTCAATGTCAATCCAGAAGCTTTGCTTAGTATAACAAACCTAGTGTATGTTTTACAGTTATATGTATCAAGTGAAGAAGGAAAAGAAAAACACCAAGAAACCACAAAAGTACCAACGAGAACGTGTAATCGGGAACACAAGCTAGTCGAAAAGACCGGGAAATGATGATATAAGTATTGTTTAAAATTGACAGGAGTGTATGCTTATGTAAGTCATTGATTCCACCATGAACACTATCAAATGAGAGAGGTACCATGGAGCAATTTCTTTGATTTAATCAAGTATCCTCTGTTTGGTTTATAATGAAGTTTAAATTCAAGCAAAACACTCCCTAATTCAGTCCTATTAGCCTAAAACTATTGACTAAATTTCAATGCTCTTTTGCATATGAATCCTATTAGAAGCTGAAAATGTATTTCCAGAGAGACTCACCATTGCTAACTTGTCCAAACTCCGAGAAGACTTTTCTTAAACGCCCTTCACTCACTGAATCTGGAAGCCCTGTCAAATTTATGAACACGGATTCAATTTTCCGTATAAACCTAGCTTCAGGAACACAATTAAAATCAGAAAAATACCCTTGACGAAAAGGGACGAGATCGAAGTCGATTCTCTGGTTCCATCGTCCGAGATATCGCCGGCGGAGGCGACGCAGGTGATGGTTCGGCGAGGTGAACAGGATTTGCTT
Organism: Draba incana; assembly: GCA_963576765.1. Taxonomy (NCBI): domain Eukaryota; kingdom Viridiplantae; phylum Streptophyta; class Magnoliopsida; order Brassicales; family Brassicaceae; genus Draba; species Draba incana. The sequence goes on from OY755205.1 coordinate 14,232,852, forward strand.
CTCGCCGTAAGAAATGACGAAATCAAAGGATATTTTGGAGTTTCCGTCGTCGGTAGAATAATAACTGTTATCGAATTTTGAGATTCTCCGACGAGATTACGTTTATGGGAAGGGATAAGTAAAGATGGGAATGATGTCGACTGAGACAATGCCATCTCCGTGAAATCCGTCGCCGGCGAAGACCAACTTCTTCGTTTTGTTCGGCTCAGTTTCTTCGTCTGTTAGTTTGGGCCTAATATTCGGCTCATTATTAGCCGGAATATTTTGACCCATTTAAAGTCTAAAAATCAAAAGCCAACATACTACAATGTAATTTGTTTTTTTTTTTTTTTTTTTTTGATAAATTTTGATGTATTAATTTAAAAGTAACAAGAATTTACAATTGTTAGATAGAACCTTACAATTGAGAAAGCATATATTTAAAGTAAACATACGAGAAAAGAAAGTAAAAAAGTTATATTCATCGAACTTGACAATAGGCTAAGATGGAGGTTAGGCGTCAGATTTACCACAACATCAAGGACCACAATGACGAGAAGAAAAAAATTAGATCTCTGACTTCTAAGACGGCGGTCCGAGACCGCCACGACCCTTGTTTCTTTCCCATACCGTAGTCCATTGCATCTCTTGCACTTTTTGCGGCGGTCTATTTGGCCTTCCTCCTCTTGTCTTACAGAAGTAAAGGTAGATGCAATAGGTGCATGCGTCAAGAATATTGACACTAGGGGTTACAAGGTCTACCTCTACACATAGAGATGAAGAAGTAATAGAATCTACTGCAGATGCAGCAACAACGATGCAAGTGTCATTAGCTACTTCCGCAAAAAAATGTAATTTGTTTATAACAGCTTTTTGCATGTTTCATTCCTTAATAATCCTTAACTTCAGAGATATTTCAATTTTCAAGCCAGTGTTAAAACACAATATGTGGCTTTCATAGAGGAGATTACTTTTGTACAAACCACAATGTGCTCAATAACTTTGTTTCATCGAGAAATATCTTATGCTATGGATAGTAACCTTTACACTAGCACGTCTTAAAACCCATGTTGATCCGCCTAAGGATAGTATCACAAACCAAGAAACATTCAAATTACACTTTTTTTTGGAGAAAACATTCATATTACACTTCAACCAGAGGAAAGGAATAAGATTCCACTTTCTACTAATTCCATGATCCTATCACCAACTCTTTTTACTATATTATTATCCTTATTCTCCAAAACATGTGAATCACACCATTTTCTAAACCCTTCAAAAACTTTTTCCACTATATCAGATGCTAACCACACTTTTCCTTGACAAGTCCAAGAAAAAATTTCCTAATCTCTAAGGGAATTCCACTTAAACTTTGCACAAAGCAAAAGGAAATGAAAACTCGAGAACAGATAACAAATATCAAAACCTTCACACTAGAACAAGACATGATTGTCTAATTCACCCTCCAAACCACACATCAGACACCCTGAGTCCACCTTAAGTTCCTTTTGGCCATGGCATCAACCACTTGAATAGAATCACTCAAAGAATACACAATTAGATTTACTTGTCGCTAATTAAAAATTATTATATATGGTATTATTATCATTATATTTTAAATTAAATTATACAAATAATGTAAACGAGTAATGGTTAATTTAAAATTATAATGTATGGTATATGATAATGGTCATTGTTATATTGAAAATATTCATCACAATATTATATTATATATCTTATTATATAAAGGAGAGTTCTTATAAATCTAACTCACGAGATCGCGACACGTGTTAAGTAGTCGATTAGATTGTGACACGTGTCAATTATTTAAATATGTAAATTTTTCAATATCAAAATTGTTAATTATTTAAAAAGGAAGAAGTTCAAATTAGAAAAAAACATAAAGTAATTTTACAAATAAACTATGTAAAATGAAAAATAGCAAACTATATGTAATTTGAAGAATCTCATATAATAGCAAATTTACATATTTATATGAGATGCAAAATATTTATATTATATGAAAATAGCAAACGGAAGAAATTATTTAAACATGTAAAATTTTCAATCTCAAAATTGTTAATTACTCAAAAAAGAAGAAATTAAAATAACTGTTAATTACTCAAAAGGGAAGAATTTAAAATAAAAAAAACACGTAAAGTAATTTTACAAATTACTCGAAACCTCTATATGAATAGTTATATAAAATATTTAGCTTAAACGATTTTTAATAAAGAGAAATTTAACATAAAATAAAAAACTATAAAAAGGAAAATAATAGCAAACTATATAAATTTAAATAGAAACGATATCATTATATATAGGTAGAGGTTTAACATATGTATATCTGTGGAGAATACATAATAATTGACCATGGATAAAAGAAGAACTAGATCAAGGAGAAAGCAAAGATAAATAAAAGTTGGTTATTGATATGTTTTTACATGTTTAAAGTTACGAAATAGCATCAAATAATGCTTGTCATGTTTAATGATTTAGTTATTATATTGCATAATTTAATGATTGAAACCTTATATACATATATCAAATGTATATATTTTATTGATTTACAAATTCTTCAAGTTATATGAGATATAAAACTATACTTTTTCAAATTACATATGAATCTATAATTTTAATCACTACATTATCTAAGTTAGGGTTTGAATTATGAAGATCATAGTATGTTTTTTTTCCAAAACATTCTTTAAATATAATTATAGAATATAAATTAAATAATCCTCGCATCGCGAGGGTATTATAAAAGATGGGTTCAATTCACTGTGGGATTGACACGTGTCATACTAAACAGTTACAAACGAAAAGTTACTATTGATTTGGATACATTTCATCTCTTGGTGTCATAATCAGATGCATTGAATAATTTGCAATAGATGCATCTCTTCGGCCATATAAAATCCTATCTCCACCTTTCCATTCACACTTCAACAATTCTGGAAACGATAAAAGAAACAACGATGGCATCGACAAGGAAAGCGAAGATGGAGAGGAAAAAATACCAGTGAATCTCTGTACCAATGAATAGAAAGGCAAAGTGAGATCGATTAACAGTCTATTATCACATACAAGAAGATCGGCTAGAAATGTACATGAGTAGAGAAGAGGAATCAAATTTCTGTGCGGAGAACATATCAAAAGAAATACCGAAGTAATTCACCAATTTCCAAATTAGTTATCAGAATTAGAAAAAAAAACACAAAAAATCAAACCAGAGAAAGTACCCGTCAAGGATAAGATTAGCGGCAAAGGAATTATATCTTATAAGAACAAAATAAAAGTAGAGATCGAGCATCAAAGTATTACCATTAAGATTTGGAACTTGGGTTACGGCGAGGATCGAAGAAATATATTAATGTGGCACGTACATAAAGAAGAAATTTGTTTCTGAAGAATATTTAAATTGTAATTCAGAAGAAGGTATTCATGTCGGTGGAAGACCAAGGAAGAGAGATTAAACTATGTAGTTCATTATTAAAGCATCTTAACTCAACCACACTACCAGTTGGTTCATTATATATGGTTATTGAAACTCAAAGTTTCGCACCCGTTCAATTTGCATCTCTTACATTTCTTGGCCAATTTTTCCAAAGCTATACAAGAGTCTAAGACAACGTCAAATCAATCACGAAGTTTAAGGGGACAAATCCAATAGGTATAAAACATCTAAATAACATCCCCTATTTTCTGATAGAAGCCTCTATTATATGTAAAGAAGAACGTTACAACCATTTTACAAATCAATGATGGAAGCAAAGATAGAATATACTTAAAAGAACATGCAAACAATAATGTTGTTAAAAGACCGATTTTCTTACAAATATTCATGTATGATATAATTGATCAGCGTTTGAAATTGGTTACCCAAGGTTATTAATTGAACGTGGCAATGACAAATGTTCCTCATTGGTTTAAATGATTTTGGTATCTATTCTTATCAACGTGCAAAGAAGAACAAGAAAAAACCGCACTTCAAATATTCTCAGGTGAAGCAAGCACGGCTCTCTTTCCGATCAGATCACCTCCTCGGGTCAATTGTAAGTTTCGTACATTATATCTAAATTCCGAAATTATCGTAAATACCTCAAGTAAAAGAACAAATGCAAAACGTTGTATTTTCTTCAAGTGGCTTGCAAATGTACTTTTTCTCATATCGTTTGATTATTTTTATTTGTAGAGGCTTACTTTTGGGTTCAAGTGTTTGCTGAGTTGTGTTCTTTTCCTTTACTAAAACTTTTCTTAAATAGATGACGCTATCGTTGTATAGATTAACGTTAGGAAGGTATTTTATTTTGTTTCCATGTGATATTATGTATGTATTAACTAGGTTCGTAACGATAACGTTCTATCCTCCACCAGAACATATTATTATTTGAATGATTGGCTTAAAGAAGTAATTACAATCGTTACTGAAGATTTTGGGGTTCTTTGTCTTATTCTTTTCCCTAAAGGATCAAGAAAAACATGTGATGAACAAACACCTTTCTGTTAAAAGAGACAAACGCTTATCACTCCGCATTGTTTCACATTAAGTTACCAATAATATAATGTATATGGTCCTTTTCAATTTTGTTACCATCAATATATTTTAACAAACAAGTACTTTGGTTTTCAAAACGTACACCATTTAGCCAATGCCACGTAGTAAATTTTAAAAAATCATGGTGTTTGAATGAATAGCTTACTTCATGATCCAAAATTATTTTTCACGTGGGAAAAGGATACAAAACAAAAATATAAAAGGGCCATTTTTCTATTTTTAGAGAAAGATATAGGATACCATTGAAGATGATTTTACTCTAAAAATAGAGTTTAAAGGCAAAAATATAGTATTATTGAAGATATCTTTATGTAGTAAATAAACAAAATAACTCTAATTTTCCGCGCATGCGCGGGTTAAAACTCTAGTTTTAAAAAAATACAAATTGATTCATTACCATCATCATAATTTCCGTCGAAATTCGTTGTGTTTTCTTGTAGTGACAAATTAAATTGATTGTTTCAGTACAACCATATTCCATATTGTTTACAATTTCATTTAGTTGCTTGTTTTCTTAGAAATATCTTATGAGGAGAAAAGTAGTTGATAAATAATTTTTTTTTTTTTTTATAAAGTGATATATAAATAATTAACAACTAACAGGATGAAGGTTTCATGTAAACAAAATCTAACTTATCACCTAAAAGGCCAAAAAATAGAGAGCAGGATCTTGAAAGATTTAATTTGGCAAAAAAATATCATGAAAGATTTGGAAAGATAACTTTTGTAGATAAGGAAATGATCAAATAAGCTAACTAAATTAATAGTAGTCTCAAATTTTCGAAATTAAAATTGCCTAGAATGTTGAAGTCCTTTGACCAGTGGCCAAGGGTTTAAAAGCTTCTACACCAGGTTTGGGGTTCGAATCCTAGACAATACAAATTCTTGCAGATCAATGGAGGGCGCTATTCAGAAGTTTCAGAGTCATCCAGGGAGACATGTCCATCGTTGGGGATGTCGTACATACAAATCTGTTGGTCGGAAAGAGTCTGTCCATCATGGAAGATGTCGTACATGTAGAGCCGTTCATCGGGGAGAGCTTGTCCATCATGGGAGATAGGCCTGGGATAAAAAAACTGTAACCGAATAACCGAACCGAAATACCGGTTTGGTTAGGTTTCGGTTCCTTCTTAAATATCCGATGTATAATATATTGAGAGTCCATGGCGGTTCGGTTACGGTTATATCCAAAAACCTAATAGTGAAACCGAATATCCGACCATATATACATTTACACACATATATATATATATATATATATATATATATATATATATACTAAAATAATTTTGAATCTCTTTAAATATATGTAAATTTCTCATTCTAAATCTAATTTCTCATACTTTTTCTCATTTTTTGATTATGTATATTTTTTATTGCTAAATTTAACCTTTAAACCCCTTAATTCAGAAATTTGAAAGCCCTAAATCTATAACCGAACAAAATTTGGTTATTTTTTGTTATCACTCTCATAACCGAAACCGAATTTAACCGAACCGAAATATTAAAATAACCCAATGGATATTTTATTCATAGAACCGAAAAACCGATAACCGAAATAACCGATCCGAAATCTCAGGCCTAATGGGAGATATCATACGTGGAGAGCCGTTGCATCACATGGAGAGCCGCTGCATCATGAAGTGCTATGTAGAAATTGTTCACCCTAATCGCATAGACAACATGTAGTTGAGTGTCATCATAATAAGATTAGATCAAATAGATCAAATTAATCTAATGATGACTGCAATATTTATATGATAATTCAGACGATTAAAAAAAATTGCCTAAAATTTGGAGAAATTACTATAGATGGAAAATATTTGGAGATAAGAAAATTAGTGAAAATATAATTGAATTTGTTATTGACATTTCGAGATTATTATTGCCTATAATGTAAAGAAACGAAAAAAGTCTTTTGAAGATAAAAAATGAAAACATAATACTCTGATTAATTAGTCACTTTTGTAGCGATTTCTTTTTTTTTGCTAACGGAGAGTAACATCAAACTAAAAATATTCGTATAGTAATAATCACGTATTGGTCAATTTTAATGACGAAAACTTTTGAATTAATTGACTGTATGTTATACAATTTCATTTCTGAATCAGTTTAACTATAACTGTTTTTTTCCAAAATCCTTTCGGCCTACAAAAACAGCTTTTTGTAGTAGACGAAGGTTCGTAATTCTTGCTATTTTAGGGAAAATTTTTGGGTTCACCACAAAGAGCGAATTTATTTTATTCACTCATCTTAATTAATCAATCGAAATTGACCACATAATTTAAATGAAATATATAAATTAAAACAACTATTATTATCCACATAATTTAACATTAATATTTAAACATAAACCCTCACAAACAAACATAAATTATTGTATGATTTCAAGCAGGGGCGGACGTAGTATGCATTAAGAGGGTGAACTAACACCCACTTTTTTTTTAAATTAATGTATTTGTGTAGTTTTTTTTTTGAGGAAATTTGTAAAAATATTCTCAAAATCTTTATTATTTTGAAAACTACCCCTTCTTTTTAAAACTTTGAAAAATAACCTTTTCTATACTAAAAATAGAATTTTAAACGAAAATGCTCTAAGCAAATCAAAAATTTAATAATAAAAATCTCAAATAATTATATATTTTTAAATAAAAAATGAGCAATTCCCTATAATACCATAATTGTTTTCAAAAGTTTCAAAATTTCACTTTTTCAATAGTTCTAATAATACCACAAATACCAAATTTTTTTATTTTTAATGAATTTGTAGTTAATTTTTTTTTGATTTAGGTTAACTATTCCCAAATTAGGGTATAGTTTTTTAGGGGGTAGGATTTGGGTTTAGTTTTGAATGTTGAAATTTCATTTTAATTTTGTGCTATTTATGGAACTTTGAACAAAAAATAGTATTTTCAAAACTTTTGAAAATTGTGATATAATTGATATGTATTTCTCTTTAAAACAAAATCTATAAAAATTACCTAAACTATCATAATATATCTTAAATACTGAAATTAAATTAGTTTCAAAAAATGGTTTAAAAACAATCTTCAAAGTATCCGAATTATTTATTTTTTATTCAATGAAAAAGTTAGTTTTCAAACTTTTTAAAACAAGGGTTAGTTTTCAAATTTTACAAAATTATTGGAATATTATACCAGTCCTCCCTCTTTTTTTTTACGCACCCACTTATATTTTAGATTATGCACGGCAAAGCCAGAAGAAAGGAAAACAAATTAAACCCATTTAACAAAATAAAAATAACTTAAGTCTTGAAGCTCATTTATACTAAACTAGCATTTTGTTTTAAAAAACCCTAATTAATTTCATCTAATCTTGCCACACAAATTTTCCGATCAAGAAAAAAAAAGTTTACTTCTTAATTTCTATTAAACGGTTTCTTAATTTTTTCTTATTAATCATCCCAAATCATTACGAAACGGGTAATTTTTTGTTATTTCTGATTCTACATAATTTGATTGGTTTCAATATATTTAGAATTAAAGATCATACAATTAAGTTATGATCATTTTTTATTCATTTGATTTAACTATGAACATTTAGGGTTACTGTTTTTAACTCATTGATCGTATTAGTTACTAGGACAAGTTGTAAACATCAACATATTAGTAATTAAGTATACAATAAGCCAATAATAATCTTACGCAACCGAATGGGAGATAAGTTTCTAAATGATTATCTGATTTGTTTTATTGAAAAGAAGTTGCTTAAAGATGTTACGAATGAAACAATGTTGAACCTGATTTCAAGCGATGTAAAAACGTATAGTGGTATTGTAAAATATTATTTTAATTTTAATATAACCTTACTTTTAATATTTAATTTTGTTTATTAATTATTTTTATATTTGGTGCACCCGTTTCAAAAATTGTATGGATCCGCCCCTAATTTCAAGTACTCCATTGACTTAACTAGTAGATTTCAAGGGTACTAAACCCTAATATGAGAGCATAAACCCTCACAAACGAACGTACAATATTATATGATTTAAAACACGCTATTTGACTAATTTAGTAGATGTAAACCCTCACAAACGAACGTAATATTGAATGATTTAAAACACTTTTGAATAATTTAATAGTTTTGAAGAGAGTAATAAACCCTAATATGGGAGCATAAACCCTAATATGCGAGTATAAAAAGTAGACATACATACAACTAGTAGTAATTTATATTAAATATACACATTTTATTTTAATTATTTTTGATATTTTAATCTAATTATTTTATTTAGATAGTATTAATTATTTTATTTTATTTAATTAGATTACACGGCAAATTCTGATTGATTAATTAAAAGTAGGTGAATAAGAGAGGTTCACCCCTAGAGCCGAAGTGAACCCAGGAATTTTCTATTTTAGCTACTCTAATTTCCGATGTCTTTTTATTCGGATTAGACGATAACCGCATATTTCTACCAATACGAATTGAGAATAAAGATTAGCAACTTGTCTTATAACTTAATTAATCATTGCCCTTAACTGTCTTCAAATTTCAAGGACGATGACTGATGAGACTTATGCATGCATCTTTCCAACTAACATTATTCGTGTATATATTTTATTTTTTTCTAACATTATTTGTGACTTTCCAGTTTCAGGGTATATGCGAAGAGGCTTAAAAGAATTAATTTGACTATCTATATCACCAAAGTGCACTTATTTTTTCGGTCATATGTCTTGAGAGAACTTCAGAGTTAAGCGTGTTTGAGATGAAGTAGTTTCAGGATGGGTGACCTACTGGGAAGTCATTTCCAGTACCGTGTGAGTGAGGTTAAAACACGGAAAAAAAATCGCGTGGTGATTTACAGGGTTAGTAAACATGACTTTAGAGCCTCCTGAACTAATACACCGACCGTCGGACATGTGGACCCACGGGCCTGTGAGTGGACGGGGTGGTGGACGGGGCATTACATTATTCGTGTAAATTATTCTTCCAAAAATAATCATGAGACTAGTATATAAGTTATAAGTATTAATGACGATACGAAAGTACATATGATTGAGTGGAACGTACTTGTTAGTCAAATCACACGACGGCCTACGGAATAAAAATATGGATTCACTTCAGAAATGAAAATAATTCAAGAGTTGTTTTTCTTTGATGTCGAGTTGTTTTTCTTTGACGACACGCATTGATATTTGATAATTGATACGAAGCTGTAAGATACATAAAGTAACAATATAGATGTTTGGAAAATAATATTATGTTATGATTTATGAAGAAGAGCTTGTGGCTCGAATACATCTAACGTGAATATAAACCTAATAATTGAGGCATTGAAAAGCAACTTGCCTAATGGGAATAGTTTTTGACATCCTTGGTCGTATTATTATGGATTTACGATATTTTTTTGATATACCCTATCGGCTGATCCGGTCATTCTCGGTGGGAACGCACCGAAATGCTACATTATGGACTACTAGGACCCGAAAGCCTACCACATTGCCTGACCCGAGTTTGGAATGCTTTCCGATTAATGCCAGGGAGTAGTCAGACCGCCTGCATTTCTGACTACCAGGTAAACTAATTAGGTCATGGCCCAACTGACAGGCTTCCCACAAATTGGTATTCGTACGCTCTTGGGGAATTGAACTCAGGTCTCTGGGAATTTCACCCATTTCTCAGGGCCCACCACAACCAAATTGCCACCAACGTCTGGGCGATTTACGATATTTATACTCCAACAAACGCAGATCAGTTGTGAAAAAATGTCTAAAATAATCTGTTGTTTGATTGCAACGTAATATAACTCACGCGTATTAGTCGATTATATTTATTGTTATCTGAAAACAATGATTCTGAATTTCAATACATGTACCTGCTAAAAGCATGCATATGAACGTACACTCTATCCATCAAGTTTTTATGAAGAAAATAAATAAGAATATATTATTAAGCCACCACTATTCAGCTATTCTCTTTCATATCTCCTGAAACGTATGTAACATATTAATGCCATTCTATACACATGTTCCTTCGGATTTGGAAGTCAAACTTGGAAGTCAAACAAAATTCAGACTCGGATCGATCCAAGAACAATGAAACAACAGTTTAACCAATTAAACTAGACAAGTGTATGGTTGTCACTGCTCTAGTCTATATTTTCACAATATATTACAAAATCGTCCAACTTAAAAATATAATTCGATAACACAATGTATGGTTGTCACTGCTCTAGTCTATATTTTCAAAATATATTACAAAATCGTCCAACTTAAAAATGTAATTCGATAACACAATTTGGGTGTTATACCTATATCTTTATTCTTCACCATAGCTACTAGACAAATGAAAACACATAAGCTATATGATACTCCTTGTTCATTAACCTGCTCCATTCCAACAATATAAAAGCATCAGAAAAAAAAAATTTAAGAGTGGTGGATCAGTGGCAAAATTGAGTGCTACTTTTAATGTGAGTACGAACCAAATATCAAACCCTCTCATATATGGATCTTTACCATTAGTAGTCTGAATATTAGACGAAAAGAAAAGAATGTTAGTCTGAATATTAATCGAGGTATCAGCATATGATTCTTTCGGTCACTATAAAATAAGATTTAAAGGAAGATTCTAGTCTTCCCAAATCACAAACATAATATCTCATACGTAAAGACTAACTAAATATTAGGAATTAATGAAAGGAATTCTATTTTCAAAAAAAAATTTGGTAAAATATATTTTCATATTTTGGGTAAAGAGTAGGAAAACGGTGCGTGACGGTGGGTAGTGGGCATCAACTCACACAAGAATCTCCTTTGCAATATATATATATATATATGCTAATGTTTACTTATGGACAAAAACTGATGTAATTTAGTGTTTTTAATCGTAATTGATTATTAACCCCATTCGTCTTTTTATAACGAAGTTGATAGGAAAACACACATAATAAGCTTATCCATGAAACATCAATTTTAAACCAGCTAAATAATAATCACCACACATCACAGCCGTTTGATCGAATTATTTAAACCACATCACGTCACTAATTGTAGACCCAAAACACGTAACGGACGGCAATCCGCTGTCAAAAGTAGGGTCTATGTCCAACAGTGATCCTTATTCTTTTTAGCATAACCGCGTTTGACCAATGACCTCATTTCTTTAATCCTAGACTAGCATCCACCGTGTAAACCGTACACTATTCCGCACCACACCCTAGCTAACTATACCGGAAAACACAAAAGGGAAAATTGTCTGTGTCCGCCCCGCGCGTGCACTTCCTTCCCTCAAAACTGATTCCGTTAAACCGTAACACACTTTCGTTTTTTAAATACTAAAAGGGTCGTCTTCTCCGACAACGACCCACCTCGCCACGTCGAATTATTATATCCCCTTCCGACCAATCTCTCCACGTGGCATTATTCTGGTTTTTCTTCTTTCTTTTTTTTTAACTTCAGTTTTTCTTACATTGGTCAGTCCTTTTTTTTTTTTTCTTTCACCGGGAAATCGCTGCCACGGCGGCTGGGAGCGGCGGAACGGAGGATATCTCCGGGAAGATAATATCAGCGCCGTGATTAAGAAAACTATCAACGGCGAGTGCACTCGGACGAGCCACCGAGTTTTCCCAAGCCTCGTCGGCGTCGTCTCCTCGCCTGAGAAAAACCTCCGTCGCGTCAACACGGTGCATATTCCATTTCCACTGCTTGTAAAGTCTCTGAATCTTCTGTAATTGTCGACACGCTAGCAAACAATTGTTCTCCTTAATTTTCTCAATCGCCGTCTCCAAAAGTCTCTCCGTCGGATATTTCCGCATCTCCGCTCTCAGATATTCGTCAAGCTCCGGAACTCCTATGGCACGGCGGATCCCGGCGGAATAATCGGAAGACGAGGGATCGAAGATGCGGCGTACTTCGTCGACGAGACCCATCTCAACCATCTTGTCGACTCGGTCCGAGACAAACGAGTGTAAAACCGGTCTAGAGACATCGACCCACAAGAAACAACAATTGTACCTTAACCGAAAGTCAACGCAATCGTTGACCAAAGCCTCGATGTAAGAATTGGAACCACCGGCTATGATTGGGACACGGTCTCTCGCCACGATTGATTCCACGGCTCGGATTGCTTCCCGTTGGAAATCCTCCACCGTGAAATCGTGGTGAGTGTCGTCGACGACGCCGAGAAGGTGGTGAGGAACGCCGAGACTTTCCTCCGGAGTGACTTTGTTGGTCACGATGTCGAGACCTTTGTAGACTTGGATCTTGTCGGAGTTTACAATCTCCGCCGGAAAACGAGTGGCTAGGTCAATGGCGAGACGAGATTTTCCCGTTCCGGTGGCTCCCATGACGAAAACAACCTTGTCTTTTCGCCGGAAAAATGGAACGTCGACCATGGCGGTTATACTTTGGTAGTTCAATAATGGTTGAATCAGGGCTTGTCTTAGAGCCGTCATGCATGGCTTCATTCTTATAAAAACTTGCTTAATTTTTCCCCTGCTGGATTTAATTGATTAAATGAAAATTAATATTTAAGACAGAACTAATAACATGCAATTAGATTCGTTAGAAAGACATCGTTCCCGGATAATACTAACCTTGATGAAGTGGCTTGTTTCCCGGAGCACTGTCTCTTCCCTGTAAATCGATTATATATAAATTTTTGATAATTAGGAAATCTAATTAAGAAAATGTGAAGAGAAGGCAAGTTCAAGAATCTTCTTCTAGCTCAGGTGTGATATAATACCTAGTACTAGTTACTATATATGAACTCAACGAAACTATATTTGAGGAAATATGATCGGGACTTCGAATATATAGTGGTGGAGGAATGTTACAGCAATTTTGTTTATATTTTACTTGACACTTGCTCCTTGACACGTGTCTAACCATGATACATATATAACCACATCTTCACTAGTTAAGAATCATTAAGTGTGATTAGTTCTGTCACCAATTTGTATCACGAAAAAAAAGAGTATGTGAATAAGAAGAAATAAACAAGAAACGTAAGAGCATGTACATCGTAGGATTTTTGAGGTGGGTGTCTAAAATTAATATTAGTTTAATTAAAAGTTATTTTAGACACCCACCTCAAAATCTTACAATGAGCATGTTTATTAATAGATGTTATATTTGGGGTGTTAAGTAATTTTATAAGAGTAAAAATTAGAACCACAAAATAATTGATGTTGTTTTTGGTTGATTATTGGTAGTTGCTAAGGATGGGTTCTTAAAAAAAATTATTTAAATTGAGGATGGGTAATATGTTTTTTTTTTAAACTAAATTTTTTAAAAATTGGTAAGTTAAAAAAAAAATAACAACCAATGAGAGGCTGCCACGTGGCCTCTAGCACCCGGTGCTTAAAGTGCTATTTTTTTTTTTAACTTTTTATTAAAAAATTGTTTTTTTCCCCTAAGCACCCATCTAAATCCCCCCCCCCCCCAATAAACATGCTCGTAATATAAGATGTTGTTTCGTGAAAATTAATTTCCTCATTTATCATAATTTTTTTTAGTTAAGGTATTTTCTATAAATGCGATATAACAAACGACGGAGGGGTATTTTTCGAAGAGTACTTCGGAAAGAAAAATAATTACGGTGGTAAGTTTGTCGTTTGTTAAAATCAGCGAACTTTTGTTTATTTTTAAATAGAGCTTCTAATATAAGAAAAACAAATAATCGGATTTAACGCAACACCGTTGGCTCATAGTATTATGTGTCATATATAAACTCATATTAAAACAAATATATAAAAGAAATCTCAAAAACCCTCGGATGTTTGATCATACCTTCTCATAATTATACAAATATAGAAAACTGATCAGAGTTAGTGGAATCAACTAAAATGATATTGGCGATGAGATTTGAGAGAGTAGAATAAATTAAGGTGTCGAAGCTTTTTATTTATTTCTGGCTTTCGGTTTTTAGCCTTTAGCTATTTGGCTTATATATCCCCCAATACCAATTTTTTTTTTTTAATTGCCACTAACTCTAATTAAATAAGATGTTCAAAATAATACATTTTTATGGGCATTTACTGACTAGGAAAACAAACATGTAAAACTAGTGGTGGAAAATCACAGCATTTCAAAAAACAAATACAGGAAAAAAACAAAAACGACTCGATTTAATTGTGGTTTAGAGATTCTCAGGTAGATTTATTGTAATGAATTTTTCTATCTTTCTATACTGAACACTACACAAAAAGTGAATTTTCAACATCATTTTTTTTAGGGCAATGGTTAAAAAAATATACTTTAAATAATTTATCTAAATTAAATTTGTGTGTTTGTTAGGGAAGTGAATGTTTCTCAAATTTTCTCAAGATTCTTAGCTCATATATTTCTAAACTAAGACCATCTCTAATGTAAATCCCTATATTTTATTCTAAAAGAATATAAAAATAACATTCTTCTATCTCTCCATTGTATAATTTTATTTTTTCTTTAAGGATATCTCCGATCCATCTCTATTTTTTTCCCTAAAAATAGAATAAAAATCAGCAATGCTCTATTTTTTCTCCAACCCATCTATATTTTCATCCTATTCACCAAAAAAAAATTCTATATTTTCAACCCTAAAAATAGAGATTTCTACATTTTTCTCTATATTTGGGGAAAGAAATAGAGATTTTTTTGTTTCATTCAAAATATCTCTATTAGATTATTTCTAATGTAAATCTCTATTTTTTGTTCTAAAATAGAGGAAAAATAACATTATATTATTTTGACTCCGATGTATCTCTCTAGTTTAAAAAAAGGAAATTAGCATAGATAATACTTATTGCACTAATGTTTAAGGATCTAACATGATCTAAATTATAATTAGGTAAATAACATAGAGCTAATCTAGAATAACCATTTTAACCTTATTCAGGTACATGATAAATAGTCCACTATATTTTGATCTCATAGCTGACTATTCACAAATAGTCCACTATTCGCAGATAAATATTAAAGAAAAAGATGAATAGCTGACTATGCATTTATAAGTAGTCGACTATAATCATAGTGAATTAATCACAAAATGAACTATATAACTAGAATATCAAACACTTTTTTACATAGACAATGTTTTACATAGTCAACTATGTTTTGATATAATAATTGGCAATTCGCACTTAAATATTTTAAAAAAAAATTTGAATAGATGACTATGCATGAATAAATAGTCAACTATAATCATAATAAATTAGTCATAGAGTGAATTATATTACAACTAAGAATAGCAAATACTCATTTACATAACCAATGTGTTACATAGTCAACTATTATAATGTAAACTGATAGCCAACTATCTATACTTAATCAGATCATTAAGGGTATTTTGGTCAATTTGTTTTAAGTGGATGTTACTTACCTAAATTCTATTTACAACATGTTATATACCTAATTAAAGCCTCCCAAACTATTTTACACCTAATTAACCCTTAAAAAAATGATGTATTTTTATATGATAAGATCTTGTAAGAATTTTAACACAAAAAAAAATCTTGAAAAGTGAAATAAATCATAGAAATTGTATAACATGGATGTGTGAGCGACACGTCCCTATCATTTAGACACGCATAGATTATCAAGATGAATTCATGTAAGCGGGTTGGATTTAATTTATATTGATTGGACGTTTAGTGAATTGAATAAATTAAGATATATATTGGTTTAACCTCTTAACGATAAAATTGATGATGTATAATGTCTCTCAGTTCTCGAAAATAATATTTATCGAAATCCAAGTTTTTATAGTAACATGCTCGCTTGTTCTATAAAACAATAATATAGAAAGATATACATATTCAGCTTTCTATGGCCGCAAAAATTAACCAAACGCCTATAAGGTCAGACTTTGCATTTGATAGGCCATTGGCATTGACTACGTCTGAGTTTATTTCTTTTTCTTTTTCGAAGAAGTCCCTCACGTGGGTCACCACTATAGAGAATATAGAAAGTAACATAAAACTAAACTGATAAGTAAAATATAGATGGTTGGTGTGCATACATATTACGGCTAAATGTTTAAGTAATGTATCATATTCATAAACAGTACATAAGATTAGTTTGAACTAACTGTTGTTTCTTTTCTGTTAAACTGACTAAAAAGGATGTAATTAACAAAACCGTATTGTTTATGCACTATGAAGTTATAATAAATATGCGATAATATACACAATATCTTATTTGCACTATGAATTATAAATATGCATAATGTCAAACCAAAAAAAGAATAGCAAAAAATATTCTCAAATGACATGTATGGTCGAAATAGGGTTGACGTACGTACGTAAGGCTGAAGTATACTTCTAATGAATATAATTTGGTTGACAAAATTAAAACTGATAAAATATTAAACATTCTATAATTCCAAACAGAAGAGTGGGACTATTTAGGAAAGGTGATACAAATATATAGTTAAGCAATAGTTGAATATTATAAGAAACACATATTCATATTAGTTATGGGTAGTGTATATATATATATGGTGTAATATAAAAAAGCAAGACTAATAACAATCATGACGGTGTAGTTGCAAACTTAAGTATTGAACCTACTTTTGACCCCAAAAAAAAAGGTATTGAACCTACAAAATGGGTATTGTCAATGATATGTCATGGTTTTTACCCAGTTTTATACCAAGATATATGTCCGTTTTATAGAGTCTTTTGATGTTTTGGAGTCTTTTATGTTTTATATTAGGTACAAGGACGTTTGGAGCTTAAAAAATGTTTACTGGGAGTTTTGGAGCATTCGCGGAATGAAGTGGCGAAATGCAAATTCGGAGTCAAGATTTGGAAGCTGTGTCGAGCGACGGGACTAAGTGTGTCGCTCGACACGAAGACTTCATAAGCAAAGATTTACGATTTTGAGATTGGTGTCGATCGACACCATCTATTGTGTCGCTCGACACGATATTCATCCAAGCCCATATTTTCATCAGAAAAGTCCATTCGAAGCCCGGAAGTTCCAGATGTTTACTTTTAGGTTTCTAATCCGAATTGTACCTCTATAAATACGTTTTCTAAGTCATTGTTTAGATGAATGCTTTCTTTTATTAAATTGCTTAGACTTATCTTTAATAAAACCATGTTTTCTTCTTTGATCATGTCTGAGTAGTTCCTTTGTTAGGTTTAGGGTTTTTGAAAGTGTTTGATGAATTGCTGATCTGATCTGATTATTAGGATAAAATCATTAGAATGTTCTTCATCTTAACTTGTTCTTATTGCTGATTTTAGCCTCGCGAACTGAAATATGATCTTAGGGTAATTAATAGAAACGACAGTTTTATTGATTCCTTGAACTAGTTTTTGATGAGCAAAATTCCTATTTGCAAAGACATTTGATTTAGGGTTTTGTGAACAATTGTGCCTGAAATTAATGCTTGTTTAAATTAATCTGATTTCGCAACGACAGTTGGTTTTCTAGGATTTAGACATAGAAAATATTCGCAGCGACAGCTGATTTGTTTTACTTTCGTGTGCATGTTCATGAACTGAGCTTAATATTCCTAATAACTGATTTATCTGCAATTCTGATTCACTGTAGAATTCCATGTGCCTAGCGTCTTTCTCTTATTGTTTCACAACTGTTTTTTTTACTTGCTTTCATATTAATTTCCTAGCATAATCTGAATATTATAATCTATTGTGTTTTTCTAGACTCCTTGTGGATTCGATAACCCTAAGTACTGCAATTGACCTCTTAATTTGAGATAGTAGGTCTAGGGTAAATTTGACCATATCAGTCAACTTAAGTCTCATGCTAAAAGAAATGGCTAATGGATTCTTCCAATAAAATAATACTCTCTCTGTATTTTTTATATAATATGTTTTTGTGATTTGTTTTTATTTCACGATATAAAATGTTTTCAAAGTTTTATATAGCTTTTTACTTTATTAAAAAACTATGTGACCAATAATATTCTTCGGATTTTTCATAATTAAACTAATTATTTTTGTTTATGTATTAAATAATAATTGTTTGAGAAAAAAATTATATCTTAATATACGTGTTTTTATCTAGAACATCTTATATAGAAAGGATGAAACAATTAGCTCATCAGACCTTCTTTGAGCGGCGCTTATCTCCATCTCCTCAAACCCTAGCCTCATCTACAATTTCTCTCCGATCTCCTTTTCTGGTGTGCGGTGGCCCTCACTGCTGCCGGAAAAGTGAGCCTTAGATCTAGCTGCTTTTATTTCTTCTTTCTCGGTTGTCGATTCAGGTGTTCTTGGAGGTTTGGTTCCATGTTTGGATTTTAGATCTATCTCGCTTGGAGGTAGATGTTGAAGTTCTTCCTCTGCTCTGGGTTCGCCGTCAAGTTCTGATCTTCCGATGTAGCTTCTTGAGGACGAGAGTTTCCGGTTAAGGGATTCGACTATGTTCTTCAGATTAGTGGTGTCCTCCGCGGATGGTTTCTGCTCCATCTTGGTTCCTCTATTCTTTGTGATGGCCATATTGCTTGGCTATTTGGCTCACCGGTAGCTTTGGTGGCTAGTCGGTGTATTCTTGATTCTCTCACTGAAATCGAGCGAGCTCTCTCGGCTTTCCTCTGTATCCGGATTTGTTTGAGTTGGTCATGATTTATCTTTATTTCTGGTTTCTAGTTGGTTGTGGCGTGCTTTTGGATGCTTCGATTCAAGCCTACCGGTTTTTGAGGAGGCGCTACTTCGAGACAAGGTCGTGTGGTGGTTTGGTATGATATGTGTTCGCTAGTAGGCTAGGTTCGAGATCATCGTGTCTGCCCTTCCTATATTTTTCGTATTGGCCTTCTTAATCCGGTATTTGAAGCATGGGTTTTCTCTGATTGCACTTTTTGTGGCCTGTAGATGTTACCTTTAGCCCTAGCTTTGGTATCATGGTTTTGTAATGCTCTGATTAGTGGAGTGGTGTGATCCTTTTCCATATTAGTCTTGGTTTGAGTTTGGGTTCTCTTTGTTGTGATGAAGTAAATTGCTTGACCTGTTGCATTTTTAGTGGTCTCCATGGGATCTTTAGTGCTTGTACCAAGTCTCCGCTGGTTGCTAGTTATGCTAGTTTTAGAAACGCATTTTGGTCTTCTAGTCTTCTAGTTGTGCCTCAAGGTTTAGGTTATATTCTATGCGTATGTTGTTTGGCACAGTTTGGCTCTTCTAGATTATTTGGTTAGGCTTACGGAGTGTTTGTGGTTCATTGGTCAGCTTGAGGGTTGAGTTCTTTACTTTTCTTACTTCATTTATTCCCTTTTTCGTTGTTTTAGTTGCTTGTTTACCGTGGTTTGAGATTTTGTCTCGCCCGGAATATTTAGGTTCTCTCCGTGAGCCTTTTGGCTACGGCTAAGTTTCCGGTTTCGCACCGGCTTTGTCTCCGACTTTGATCCGGCTTTGTATCCGGTTTTTGAACCGGCTTTGTATTACTCTCGGTTTCTTATCAATAAAATCTTTAGATGATAAAAAAAAAGAGAGAGAAACCGAGGGAGTAACAGTTATGATGGTATAATTGCAAACTTAAGTATTGAACGTAAAAATGGGTATTGTCAACTTGGCTCCGAAGGGTGAAAGCGTATCGAGCGGCACGGATTTGGCGGATCAAGCGGAACTAATGCGTATCGAGCGGATCAAGCGGTACAAATATATGTTTGAATGGTGAAAGCGGATAAAAAGCGGTCCAAAACATTGTACATATTTATTATAATTATATTTGATTTATTTTTGTTACTTTATGTTGCATAAATATAAATTAGTATTTAAATTTTTTTTATAAATGTAACAAAGATAAATATACGTAGTTATATATAAAAATATTACAAAAAATAAATTTAAACACAATACACAGCTAAAAAAACTTTTTTTAAGATTGAGTATTTAGATAGAATAAACAATATGAACAACGACAACTAACTTGAATATTTACAAATAATATTGAAATATTTTTAACAAAATATGAGACAGAACAAATATATAAAAGCAAAAAATAATGATTCAAACCAATATATATATATATATAATAAATTATATTACAACACAATGGTAAAACCAAAATTTAATATATAGTATTTTGATTTGCATATAATGATTATGATTATTCAAAGAATAGAACAGAATGATCAAAATAATTCATTTTACGAGTAAATATAAATTGATCTATTAATTATACTATACTTGTCAAAATTATCATGAGCATTTTTTTTTATTGAAAAAAATTGGATAATAGGAAAAGTGATTATCATGAATGTTTAAAGAATTATAATATTAAATAGTGCTAAAAGACGGTACAAACACTGCAAATCTGGAGCGGTTCTACTGTATAAGGTGGGTGGGTGGATGGATCACATATTATTTGCTTCACAAATCTCGTCCAGTTTTACTGTAGTGGTCCTAATTATTATTTTATCACTATTTTCTAAGAATTTGCTGATATGCGTGAATGGCAAATTTAGAAGTGGATCGGACACTTTGTCTTTGAACCGTCGGTTCGCACGTTCCCCACTCAAGGCCTTAGGTCTCAAGCTAAAAGAAATGGCTAATGGATTCCTCCAATCAAAAATATTTAGTTAAAGTTATTTTTCTATTTATCAATTTAAATATATGTTGGCCATAAAACTTGTTATGTTCTATTTATTTTATATCTATGATTAATCGCCCATCAAATAAAAAGTATAGCAACCAAAAAAAAAAGAAAAAAAAAGAAAGTATAGCAAGCACGAGGTGACAACAATTTGGAGGATCTATTTATTTTCAACAAAGCTACGAGCAATGGAATTTGCTTTTATATTAAAAAAATTTGTTCGATGCCTTAATTGATCACTAAAACATCGATTGATATTACAAGACGGTAGATAATAAAAATTGTTATATTATTGACAATAAGTTCCTAATTTTTATTATCGTAAGGGGAATTATTTTTGAAAAATGATCTAGACTCGATTTCAAAAAATTGGTCAAAGATTTATAATTTATTAAGTTTGACAATAAAATATAAATACAGCTAAATGACTTAATAAAAAATCCATCATACAAAAATATTAGCCAATTTTATAAATTACTATACACTGTTTTTTTTAGAAAGAGCATTGTATTCAAAAGCATGTGATCGGTTATAACGTGATATACAAGATAAAAGCAACACTAATGACTAGGTAAATAAGAGACTTCCAAAAATACGATAAAGATATTAAGAAAATATAACACCAAGAGGGTGATTGTTAAAGACTTTAGTATTAGACTGTTACTTTAAAAACAATTTAAAATGGCTGTAGAGAATTTTTAGGAACTGTTGCTTTAAAAAAATTAAAAGTCTAATTTTATGGACTTTAAAAAGAACGGTAAAACAAAGAAGAAAAAGTGAACAAAATGCATGTGAGAATTTTTAGGAGCAGTTATAGGACTTTAAAAGCTTTTAAATTAATAAAGTCTAATCGGGTAAACTACTTAATTAGTATACAGTAGTAAAGAGTCAAAAGAAATATTTACCTCTAAAAGTACTTTCTAAGAGTTCTCTCACAATAAATGTACTTAAATATTTTGCTATACTTTTTGGGTGGTGAAAGACTAAAATAACCTTAAGTCTTGTTAACTTTAATATCTCTCAAATAAAATAAATAAACAAAAAAAACTAAATTATCTTCTTCTCTTCTTTTCCGTGAATGAGAGTCTCTCATCTCCTTACAATTCTTCTCTCATCAACAAAAACTGAAAAATATGAACATGAATCTCTTTGTAAAACCAAATTTATAATCAATCGATCATGGTTTTAAGTTGGCACGGTCCGTCAGTGGCCGAATTCATAATCAATAAATCGATCGAAGAAGCTTTGATTTCGATCCGTAGCGTTACAAGAAGCTTGATTCGAGACTGAAGAAGCTTTGATTTTGATTTCTTGGTCATGAGAATCGTCAAAACTTCGAGAATCAATGTTTGAAATTTACAATGGTTTGTGTACAATTCATGTTCTAGATCTGAAATTTCTTATGGGTTTTATGGGTTCGTGTACGAATCAAGTTTCTGGGTTTGTGTACAATTCATTTTGATTGATTTTACATTTTGCACTAAAGGTAGTTGTGTTCTTGACACTAGTGTGGCGTACAAAATAAGATGACCACACGTTCAAGTCTTGTGAGATGACGAGGATGCTCGACATTAGATGGACTATAATCATGGTCACGATTTTATGGTCACACAATCCCATAAAACAAGAGAGAGTAGAATAATGTGCACAAAAGAAGAAACAAGAGAAAGTATATTCATGTGCACAAAAGAAGAAACGAGAAAGAGTAGATTCATGTGCACTAAACACAAAAACTAACTATGAATCCTTGAAGTCAACAAATCTTTAGAGGAAGCTTTGGTGAAGTGATTCATTTTATCTCTCGAAGACGAGAACAAGATGGTGGCCGGAGTTCTTGGAGCTTTAAATTTGTTGCTTCATTTGATCCGTGTCGGAATCTTGTAATGTCTTGTTTGAAAGGCGAAATTGTTAAGATGGTCAAGGTTTTGTGGTTACACTTGGACATACTCAATGGGACATACTCAATGGTTACAGCTCGGGTGGTCACGGTTTTGTGGTTACATTTGGACATACACAATGGTCACAGATCGGATGGTCACGATTTTGTGGTTACACTTGGACAATTTGTTGAGATTTTTTCTTTTTGTTTAATACTTATGAGTTCTACTTTTATCTTGTTGGATCATCAACCTCATAAACGATAATGATACGAAAAGAGTTTTTGTCTTCTCCACTTCTCCTCAGATTAAACAAAATTAGCATCAATATATGGTTACAAGACGAAGGAATTAACCATAAAACACTAACCACAACAAACTACCCATGATGAATGACTTGTTACATCAACCATAAACCATCAACCACGAAAATGTTACCACGACAATGAAACAATAAAACAGAGGCAAAGACAACAACAGTAGAGGAGGAGCGTCAACACCGATGAGATTTCTTCAAACTTTCGACGGTATTGTCAATATAAATCTGCAAACAAACCCAAAACGTTCATCATGAACATTATCTTCTTCTTCATCACATAGCCATGAAAACTCTTCCAAAATCACAAAATTCAATGTACAGTTTTAAGCTTCATAAACAACAGAATTCGATTTCAAATCAAACACCAAAACCTAATCCACAACAAAAAAAATTATCTACAAAAAACTCGATCCTCATGCACGAAATCACCAAAACAAACCTTTCTTCGACAAAACCCAAACACCAATTCAGAACGATGATGATGCTCCGGTCTCGAAATCGGAATCTGGACCGCCACAAAATCTCAAACTCGTTCGTCGATGGTATCGAAATCTATTGATTCGTGGACAAAATCGAAATTTGTTCATATCCGATATGAGATTAAGGGTCTTTGGAAATTGGGGGTTAATGGATCGTTGGGATTTGAGGTTGATAAAATATATGGGTTTGCACAAGGTTTCAAAGAAAGAATTTAGAGGAAGCTTGAACTCAATTTCAAGGAACGGACAAGTACAAGATCCGGCTGGGAGTAAGAGAAAGGAAAATGTGAGTTGTTTTTGACCGTAGATCTATAACTAGGAAAGAGATCAATGGACGGTTCAGATCTGTTCTTCATATTTAATGAGTTTTGTCATAAACTAAAAAAAAGGTAGTTTAGGAATTAAAATTTTAAAAAGAATGAGAAAGTATACGTAGAAAGCAAAATATGTTTGAGAATAATAAATCTTCCAAAAAGTACCTATAGTGGGTAATTTCCCGAGTCAAAATACCTTTAAGGGTCTTTAACTGTTATTTAGGGACTCAAGAATTTGAAAAACGTTTGGGTCCATAGTTTATACAAGCAAAAAAAAATGATGTACCATATGGCGATTGTATAAGTTCCTCTCGTATGAATTTTGACAAATAAGCTTATGGGAAAATATTTGTTCAACATTTTACGAAAACTTAGATGCACCACTATCTAAAAACCTAAAAATTTATGTATCTGGATACTATTGATCAAGAATATCGTGTTTCAACAATCATTTTAGCTGGCTTAATAGCTAAAACAATTAGATGGAAGGAAGTAGTTAGATTTTTTTTTTAATTACGAGAAGGTTTTACCTTAAACCGTAATTCCCCAAGGCTTCAACAATCATTACTAGTTCATTTTTGTTCTGATTTGATTCATTTTTAACATTTTAATCGTAATATTTGTTGCACATCGATCCATCTCTAATAATTACAGTCATACGAATTTATTAACCGATCGTACAGTTTATTTGACTATTATAACCTTACACAGTTACACAATCATAAGAAATGTGTCCGTACACTCGTTAAAAAGTACACAGATTTGACATTGATAGCTTTTTATTCTCTCCAAATTTTCTTTTTCTTATCTTTTTTCCTAATATATATTTTGTTCTTCTACTTCTGTAGGGGCCGATGCCGAGGACTTACCATAACACATTATTATTTTATAAACAAAAGTTAATTATTCGGTTCGACAATAGTAATATCACAACTATCAAACTTTAATAGAAAAAAGAAGAAATTGATTAAAATTATTAAACTACAGTGCCCTTTTAACATAAAAAATGTTATCATGGTCCAAAGTGGAGATAGGGTTTCCCATAATTAATAACATTATTTGGAATCCATTTGGGTCTATAAAGGCATAAGAATAAACACACATACAAGAAGACAAATTTATTAATAAGACATTAAGAACAGAGTGAACAAAATTACAATTATAAAGTATTCTTGAGGAAACTCAACTAGAACTCTTATACATTCGTGAATATAAATATATGGTACAAAAATTCTAGATGGTTTAGATTGTAAACTCCCTGTCTAAAAATTCGATTAACTTCTTAGACCACTAGAAAACTATTGTGTGTGTGTGTGTGTGTGTGTGTGTGTGAGTATGCATAATGTATAAGCATGTATTTCGAGCAAAAACATAAGGTTACTAAACACTATATATCAATCAACTTATGAACTCGGTTAAGTTTCAGAAAAAGAAAACATATGGACTCGGTTAGTTCATTAAGTATAAAATATGAATCGCAGTTTTGTCTTGCTATAACATTAAAACAAGAACAAAAATAATTTTGAAAGTTGAAACAAACTATTAATTCAGACTGGTTTTAGGCAAACCCTATTAGAACTTCTGTCAATAAAATGGAAGTCAAAATTAGCCAGCTTCGCGAGATCCTGAATCTCTATCGCTAAACCATACATAGTTTTTTTTCATATTAGCTAGAGCTTGCTAGTGTCAGATGCATCGCAAAAATGTAAGAAGTCTTGTTCCATAGTGATTTATTCTCAATATCACAATTTTTAAATATATTGAATATTTAGAATTTACATTAAAAATGATACGGAGAGAGGTGGAGATGGTGATGTTTTGATTAAAGATTATATGTATTTTGGAGTATAAAAGAGGGCTTTTCAACATGTGTAGTCATTTGCAAATGATTAATCAACCACACAATTGTATTTAGCATCATTCTCTCTCTCTCTCTCTCTCTCTCTCTCTCTCTCTCTCTCTCTCTCTCTCTCTCTCTCTCTCTCTCTCTCTCTCTCTCTCTCTCTCTCTCTCTCTCTCTCTCTCTCTCTCTCTCTCTCTTCACTTTTGTTAAAAATAAATGACAGCCATTATGTTGGATTTGATAGAGTATTCGATAATGGACTTGATATAATATAGAAAGAAATACATTATGCACAGTTAGATTCGGATGCAGGTAGCATTTATCTTCCCTCCTATTCGCGTTTCATGAATGTTTTCAGATTATTAGGAAGAGTTGCATAGCCTATAGTTTTTTTTCTTCTATTTATTTATTTTGGAACGAACAAAACAACCAACAATGGAGGCATGGATTGAGTTTCAATACATTTCTCTGTTGATTACCGCATACGTTTTAAATGGTACAAATCTGACTTTCTACAATTTTGTTTAGTATATTTTTGGTTATAAAAAATTGTTAGAGCATATACTATCTTGTTTGGATGGAGGTTAAATTTCTTGATGTTGGAGCCCAATTTGTTACGAGTTATGGATTATGAGTGTCTCTTCCATATAATACTCGAGTTTTGGAAACCAACCTAACCCTTGGTCATATGCGGACTGAATGATTTCGGTTTAGGGGTATGAGCTTGTTTCGGGGAAGCCATCATGTGGCTTCGAGTTATAAAAATTAACTTCAAGTGAGGATCCCTAAGAATTTGGAGAGAATCGATCTTTTACGGAGCTATGCTATCTTTACTAAATTCTAGAGGATGCGAGGTTCAAATAGAAATACAAATGCCGAGAAGTTTATAGAGGTTGTTGAAGATTTTGGGTCATTGGTCTTGGGGGTCTCTTTAAGGATGCCAGAGACTTGTGCTAGCTTGTGTATCAACAAAACAGCCAAGACAATTCAAGAAAAACAATGGAATGTCACTCCAAAAATTCGCCGATGCGTTATCTCGAATTAAGACTACAATGATTGATAAAATATAAAAAAACATGACATTATTAGAGATAGTGATCAGTTGTGTGACGTTATATATGAGATACATTCAATTAACATGCAATACAAGTTAACATAAAGGACACTGTGAGGCATTCTCTTCGGCTTAAATGTGCTATCTTAGAGAGGTTCAAATGCTGGGAGACCCCTCGTAGGAGATGCACACACGAGAATATTCTCTAGCTAGGGAGCGCCTCAAAGATAGTCATGCAAGGTCTGACTAATCGTCCACATTCGGATGCAAAATTTCCGGTATGCACAGTCTTATCCATCTCCGCAAATGTCATTCACTTTTGTAGGTCCATAAAACTAAAAAATGTGTTTATAAAACAAACAAAAAACTAAAGAATTTGGTATACATTTTGTTGTTCAGTTTAACTTTTTTTTTTTTTTTTTTTGAATTTTTAAAAACGCTTATGTAATTATATACGGTTGATTAATTTTAATGGTTATGAATTTAGGAAAAGCAGAATAGTTTGGTATGAATAATGAAAATTAACTCGTTCAGATATTTTCAGACAATTATATTCCCACCACTAATGTATACCATCCTGTGCAATAGTTCTACTTTCATTAATTTTAATTTAGCTTCTTAAAATTATTTGCTCATCATGATTTATATCCTTACATGACAAAATAAATTCAGTAGGCTTAATGGGCATTAGGAATTTAGGAGCCTCTTCTTCGGCTATAATGAACGATCACATCATACATTCTCCTTTGGATCAAAATTTTATCATCAGTATAGTTCAATTAATCCAACACGTTTTATTGTGAATAAAACGTTAGATATGTTTCGAATTCAACGGAGAAAATATTAATTCAACACGTTGGTCTTCGATCCAAGTGGACTATGATGACTCTACATGTGTAGGTCCAATTTGTTTTGGTAACAAATAATATATATATAACAATATGTCATATGCCAATAATTTAGGAAATGTTGGAAATGTTTCGGGTTGCATCGATGACGGAGAAACGACTAATTTAACATGTTAGTCCTCGATCCGTATAGAT
Source organism: Draba incana (assembly GCA_963576765.1). Classification (NCBI taxonomy): domain Eukaryota; kingdom Viridiplantae; phylum Streptophyta; class Magnoliopsida; order Brassicales; family Brassicaceae; genus Draba; species Draba incana. The sequence goes on from OY755205.1 coordinate 14,260,826, forward strand.
TAATCATGATCTAGATCCAAAAAAAAATTGATTATCAAAAAATAATATATATATACTATAACAATAATTCGTGTGCCAATAACTATTAGGTAGCGAAACTAAAAACTATTATTCCACTCGTAAATTTAATTAAATTGTTGTCGTTAGGCAAATTTCTGTTTTCTCAGAGCTTTTTTAATGAAATCTGAATTAGACATTTCGTTTTGTCGGATGGATTATTTGTGTTATATGTTTACAATGTAACAATTGTTTTTGAAATAATCGTAACGATTACCTATTGTCAAATAAAACTCTAGCTAAAGTCACTATTCGATAATCACTTAAGCGGATGGATTAGGCTTTTTAACTTTTTTTAAAACTTGGTTTGGCTTTTAAACTTGGCAAGTGGTTAACTGGGCTTTACAAAAGGACATTGTAAATATTCAATACCAGAGTAATAATACCAAGTCTAAAAACCCAACATAATAAGAGGAAAATATCAAAGAACCACTCTTCATGTTTTCTCTCTTAGTCTCTCTACCATGAAAGAACCGAGTCAGCCTCTACTCATCGTCGTCGACGTCTTGAATGTCATCAAACTCAGAGTCATTACCAGATTCAGACTCGGAATCACTCAACACATATCTCATTTGCTTCCTGTTTGCTCTTTGAGGCCTCTGTTTCTCCACCACAATGTCACTGCTACTCTCTTCGTCTTTCTCCTTATTAGCAGCCATCACTGAAGCACTCTTCTTGTTAAACGGAGAAGATCTCATCTTCCTCACTTTCTTCTCCGGCGACACTATCGTCTCCGCCTGCTTCTTGCTCGCTGCTGGCCCTCGCTTTCTCGGTGCTGCCGCTGGTTTTGCAACCTTACTCGCCGCTGGTTTTCTTCCTTTTTTGGCTGCTGCAACCTCCACCACATCATCATCGTCATCCACAGCTATTGCTTTTGATGTTTCAGCTGTTTCTTCTGTTGTCATACACAATTTGCACAAACACAAGATTATCATAAGTTCATGATTGATCATTTCTTTGTCAACATATTTACTGTTTTTTTATTAGACGACATCTTACTGCTTGAGCCGAAATTGTATTGAGCAAGCCTTGAAGCTAGATCCATCATTTCATCTTCATCAACCTCCTGCATAACAACTCAACGTTTTAATCACTCAAGGTTTGATTGGTTTCCAATCACAACTATAGAACCAGAAACAAAACTATAAGACAAGGAAGATGATACTCTATATGTACACTCTCTCACCTTTGCAGCTGGAGCTGGATCCTTCTTTTTGGCTGCTTGTCTACCTTTCGGTTTCGCTACTTCCACTACGTTGTTATCTTTAGGATTCAAGAAAAAGGCTTCCAGTGTTATATTCGATCCATAAAAGAAAAACAAAACACGCAATGAATGATTCACTGGCTTGAGTACGATATTAACCTGTGTCCATTGCTGAATTGGTGGAAACCTCTACTGTTTCTGATTCACTTGCTTTCTTTGTTGCTGGCTTCTTCGGTGCTGCTGGTTTCTTTGGCGCTTGTTTCCGACCCTTTGCTGGTTTTCCAGCTTTAGCCCTGAGTTTGATCTGTGCTTCCTTTCTATCTTCTTCGGCTTTAGCATCAGCCACATCTAGATTCTGCAACACAAGGACAGAAATGTGTTAACTAACGAAAAATTGGTTATCTGAATAAGTCAGCAAAACGTCAAGTTCTAAAGAAAAGGGTTGTGAATCCATACGTCAAGTTCAGCTTCAAGAGAATGGAGATCTTTGAGCCAGAGAGACCTAGGAGTAGCTTTCTTCAAGTCTTCAACTTCTTCCTTCATTTTATCTCTGTTTGCAAGTAACTCATTGACTTTCTCTATAGTCAACGTCGCTATAGCCAGTGACAATAGATAGTCATACTCTGAGCCAGGTATAAACGTGGAGCTAGGAGCAGGGGAGTCTGAGCTTTCTTCAGCTTCTTCGGTTCCATCAATTGCTCCGGCAACTGCAGCTTCTACAGGCTTGGACTTCTTCGGGAATGGTGTAAACCCTCTCTGCTTCAACTCTTCAACAAGATCAGCTTTCTTCCTATTGTTCACTATGATCTCTCCGCTCACAACTCCAAGAATAAACTTCACTTTGTTTTCTAGTTTCAGGAGCTCGTGTTCCAGATTCTCCAACATAATTTTCTGTATACATCAGACATTTATTATTAGACCATTGTATTCACAACAGAAATCTCTATAAGACTTGATCATAGTTAGTTACCTTTCGCATCTCGTAGTATTGAAGCCTGAGGTTGAAAAACTCCTCAAGGACTGCAAGGTGTAAAATTTAGTATAACTTGTGGAGAAGAAAAAACAGAATGAGCAATATGTGATCTCTACTTACTTTGTTCTGGAGTTGCATATTTCTTTATCACACCATATTCATCAAAGAGATGCATATTGGTTGTACCGATTGTTGTGGTAAGTTTGAATGTTTTTAGGAAGCCCTCTTGTCGAGCCACCGTCATGTTCTCTTCACTCAGTGTAATCTCAAAATCCACAGATGTGTCATCATTGTACGCTCTAATATCCTGCAGGGAGAAGAAGAATGAATCAGAGAGAAAGATAGAAAGAATACTATCACAATTTCTGATTGAAGCACGCATTCTACCTGGATAAAGGGTACATTATCTGTCTTCATTGCTTTCAAGAACTCCTTATAATCTTCAGTCCACCTTCTGATTGGTAGCTCAGTGATACAAATAGTGCTGTCATCTACTTCCTCATATACACCAGTGATTGTGTAGGTAGACCCAGCTTCCTTTGTTGCAGTTTTCTCAATAGTTCCTTTAAAACCTCTATACCACGGGTCCATGGGAACCATACTTTCACCATTAAGTAGACGCCTTACATTGGCAACAATCTCTCTCGGGTTATAGTTAGGTATGAAAGAGCTCCACCCTGTTCCAATGCCTTCACAGCCGTTGACAAGCACCGTCGGAATGATGGGCATGTACCTAAGAAGCATTAACAAAATTAAGTTAACTAGTCTTACTAAAAGAAAAACAACAAAGGTACATGAGATGAGCAAAGTATTACCAAGTTGGCTCAATCTTTTGCCCGTCTTCATTCAAGTAATTAAGTAGGACATCATCATCCTTGGGAAACAAGATCCTTGTTGCTGGAGAGAGCTTAGTGAATATGTATCTTGCATTGGCTGCATCTTTTCCACCCTACATATGACCACAATCATGTATGAGTACGAAGCAGCAGAGATAAACAACAACAGTTGCTCTAACAGCTACACTTACCAAATTTCGTGTACCAAATTGCCCTAAAGGCTGAAGCAGGTTCATATTGTTGCTCCCAACATAATCCTGTGCCATACCAATGATTGTACTGGCAAGACTCTGCTCGCCGTGGTGATACGCAGAGTGCTCAGACACATAACCAGAGAATTGGGCAACCTTGGCTTCCTTAGTGAAGTTTCTCTTGAATGAACAGAAAAGTATCTTTCTCTGACCCGGTTTGAGCCCGTCAACCATTGAAGGAATTGATCTTTGAAGATCCGCCATGGAGAACAAGATGAGTTCTTTGTTGACAAAGTCACTGTATGTAATCTTCTGTTCCTTCTGGTCAAGATGATTAGCAGGCTGATAGAAAACAGAGACGTCAGAACAGGCACAAATAATAAGCAAAAAACAGTTGTCTTTGAAGATAAAATTGAATTATCATCCTTACGTCAAAGTTCAAAAGCCAGCTTTTTCGCGCTTCGATCTTCTTCTTACTGAATGCAAGTTCAATAGCTTCTCCATCTTGTTCATCCTCCCACACAAAATCTTTCTTGTGAAGACCAAGATTACCAAAGTACTCTTTGCCCTCCTTAGACGTACTTGTACCCAGCCCCTGGATGGAATGACATAAGGACAGTTAGTATGCACAGAGAACATGAGCAGTTTCCAAATGTACTCTCTTATTAGTTACAAACAGAGAGCAAACCTTATAGTATTTGATCCTCCACCCGGTTGCATTACCATTCAAACTTTCTTTCCAGCCTTCGTACTCAGGCATGGAGTAAAATGACAGTACTGTTCCACTCCTGTGCGTAGCCTGAATCCGACATTTTCAGGTCAGTTGTAATTCTTTTATGTACAATGTTCACACAGTACAAGATATAATGCAAGAATGACGTTACCTTGATAATGGGTGTTATAAACTCAACTAGGAATGAGGGAACCTTGAGTAATGTAGGCCAGAAGGAGTGAATAAAATTAATTAAGAGCCCCTTTATATGGGAACCGTCATGATCCTGAGCAAAGTGAAGATTTTGTCAAGGACACATACATAGAGACATACAGATATATCTTGCAAGCCACAAATATTTGAATAATACACTGAGGATAAGAATGTGAAATAGACTGTAAACTTACTTGATCAGTCATGATCATCATATGACCATATCTCAGTGAGGTAACATTCTCGTACTTCATGTGCTGCTTCAGTCCAAGAATCTTCTTGATATTCTCAATTTCCTTATTGTTAGTAATCTGAGTGGTGCTGGCTTCCCTTACATTCAATAACTTTCCTCGAAGGGGAAACACACCATAGTAGTCACGACCCACGACAGACAGTCCCGCCATCTGTTTACAATGAGTATTAGGAATGTTTCGGTAAAACTCAAGAAGAATGCATGGAAAAAAGCACACTGAGGATACATCAAACCACTTACAGCAAGAGCTTTAGCCGAATCTCCTTCAGTCAAAATCAATGTACACCTTTGGGAATCCTTCCCTCCAGCCTCGTTTGCATCCTCCAGCTTCTCAACATCAACCCTATGAGTTTTTGCCCCATCACTTTTCTTTAGCTCTTTGCTCTGCTTGAAAGAAGCCCATGAAAGCAAATTCTCTACTACTCCAGATTTAGCCACTATAGCAAAGATGAAATATACAAACAAATTCAAGAACTCTTCTAGAAAGCAGTTGCATCGCTGACCCAACAAGACAGCAAATTAAACACACGCATACCTTTCTTTAGAATGTCTTCTGAAAGTTCGCATTTTGATCCGAAGCTGCTCTGTCTAAGAGTCAGTGTTTCTTTTGTTTGAGAATCAAAAGCAGGATTGTCAATCAGAGCATTGACAAATACCCACAGGTGGTTCTTCACGTTATGTGTCTTCACATTAGCGTTTTTAGTCTTCTTGTTCACAATACCCACAATGTAGTTTGTAATCTGACTGGTGACATAATCGACATGAGTTCCACCTTTGATTGTGGCAATGGAATTAACAAAGCTGACCTGATTACAGAAGAAAACATTGTAATTAGTTTACTCAATCTTCATGGGAAGAAAAAAGAAAGAGCCAAACCAATTAAATTGTATATACCTGCTGAAATTGTCCCTCACTAAGGCTCACACAAACTTCCCATCTCTCGTTGACTTTCTCAGTCATCCTAATCACACAAAACTCAACAGAATCAAAACCATTTCCAAGACAGAATCATGAGTTACTGGAGAAGCAAGAACAACAACAAACCTTGGGAGAGGTTCCGTCCTTGATTTATTGGCTGCATTTAGGTAGAGATCAACATAATCACTGAATGATTTGATTGGAATTCTTATGCCATTCAGCTCAACCTTGACAGTCTTCCCCAAACATCCAGCAATATCAAATACACGTTTGCTCATGAGTGCGACCACGTCGTCTTCTAACTCAGTCATGCTAAACTTGCTCAAATCAGGCTTGAAAGTAACCTTCGTCCAGTTCTCAGTCTTGTTGCATTTCGTAATCACAGGTTCAGACTTCTTCCCCATATTGTTTTCAAACACCTATAAACAACACCAGAAAGTGTTAAGTTCCAACTACAACATACTGAATCATCCATAGTAAAGACCTTAATCTAGCAATTGACACTAAATCATTAAGAGAGGAATCTCAAACCAAACAAAACAATTGATCTTTAATGTAGCAATTGATACTAAATCAGAAGCAATTGATCTACCTGCTTGTACTTTTTCAGCCTCTTGCCATCTGCAGTCTCAATGGTGAATTGAGTGGAGAAGATGTTGGTAAGCTTAGCACCATAACCATTTCTTCCACCAGTAGTCTTCTTCACATTATCATCGTAATTACTACTGGTCAACAAATGCCCAAAAATCATCTCAGGCACATAAACGCCTTCTTCCTGGTGAATCTCTACGGGAACTCCATCTCCGCTGTTGCAAACGCTGATCAGATTCTGCTCCACATCGATCACAACTTTGAGAGAATCCATGGACGGATCCCTCTGCTTGTTATCAGCAGCATTGACGAGAATCTCGTCGAATATCTTGTAGAGCCCAGGAACATAGGTCACAGGACGGTGAACCATTTCTTCATTTTCGTAAACCCATAGCGTTTGGGTATGTTTCTCAATCGATCCGATGTAAGTGTCAGGACGGAGTAAGATGTGCTCAAGCTGCGATTTCTTCTGATACATCTCTTCAATAGTCTTCCCGGCTCGCGACGCCGGAGGTTTCGCCTTGGCCACATTGACGTTGTTGCTGCTCTGCAGCGGGAGATTGGAAGCCATGGAAGGGGATCGAGCGAGTTTCTGAGAGAGAAACTGTGAGGAGATCTATCTAGAAATGCGATTACAAAGAGGAATCGAAGAGAAATTAGGGTTTTCTGGAGGAAGAAGGTACAGAGAGAAGGAGACGACAGTCAAAGTAAGTATCCTTGGAAAAAAGGAATAAGAGTGAGAGGATAAATGAAATTTGTAACGGTTTGATGTTCGCTCAATCAAAATTCGAAATTTGAATTTGAGATAGGAGCGGGACAAGAGATTTTCAGATCTTGTTTTCAGAGTCTGATAACGTTTCTGGATGACTAATGAAAATGATTTCCAAAAAGGGTCCCCAACTTTAACAGTTTTGTAGAACGGAGCCCCAACTTTTTAATTGGACAAATAAATCCTCAACCTATAATTGATTATGCAAAACCTTAGACCCATTTACGATCGATCATGAACTTTCCCTATAATTTTACATCTATTTCCATTGAAGTTTATGTGATCATTGGAGCACCTTATGTGAATGTAGTTAACATAATCCACTTTTTTATAGTTGAGGGCTTGAGGCATTCTATTGAATAACAGAAATATCAGTATTAGTTTTTAGAGGAAAGATGAGAACAATTTCTATGGTACTTGTGATAATGTTGGTTGTCTCAACATATTCATAAAAAAAAAAAAAAAAATACTAATTACATCCTTATCCAGCTGATGGAACAATGGATCCACAATAGTTAACGTAACAATAACATCATTTATCTTTAGTTGACGTCAATTTCAAAATAAAATTTGATTTAAAAATGAATTAGAGAGGAAACCTATATTTGATTTTTTTTTTTCTGTTAAGGGTTAATTTAATCAATAACCAAAAAAAAAATTATAATTAAGCAACTAAACAAAAACCCTAAATCTAAAGGTTTAGATTTAGCCATATAGGATAAAATTGGCTAGTTTCATAATTATAATATTTTTTAATGTTATTGAGCAAATTATCTCTTCTTTTAATTAGAATCACAATCACAAATCGGTTTAAAACGACATTGATTACCTTAAGTTGAAAAGATAAAATATTTAGATTTGGAACAACCAAAATTGCGAAAACTAAATCATTTTTATTATGAATCAAATAGGTTTTTATCTTAGGGGCTTTATTGGTTTTGATATTTCAATGAATTTGAAAATCCTAACCAAATCCTATGTTATTCAATTGGTCATTTTAAAATTCTCATTGGAATCATGTCTTATTCAAATCCTATTTTAGAATAATGCTTTTTCATGTCCATGATGCATTTACATGGGATTTTCAGAGATTAAGAAACTTACGATCCATTGGTATCTCAATAGCTCTGGATTGTCAAGCTGGTCTGAGTAAACCATTGACATGGTCACGATATCGAGCAATCCTCTCACACATCGCGATACTTTGGTCTAACTATATGGTTAAGGAAATTGCAAAAAATGTCACTCGCGATGATCCATTTCAATCGTACCTGGCCGTGGGAGGTCCTCGATGGCTTGACGATCGTATATGTCGAGATGCCTCAAGTTAGCATCACCTTAATCCATGTTTCTTAGGAATTGATGATGCTTTGTTTGTCCTCTCTATTTGTTTTATTTGTGACATTATTTCTTAGATATTTCAATCATTTTCAGACATTTAAAAACAAAAACAAAATTGGTTTCATCTTTATGCGCCTGAATTTTTTTTTTTTTTAAGAATTAAAATCGTTACTTGGAAAACAACTATTTTTAGTTCATGTATTTGCTAACCTCTACTCAAAATATTTTTTTGTCGTCCTCTACTCAAATATATAATTTTGTTAATCTCATCAAAAATATAATTTTGTTTTATCCACGTGAGTAGCATTTTAATGCATTATCCATTTAAATTTCCTATGTACTTGATTATACATATCAAATTATGATAAGAAAATATACACTAATATCTTCACAAAAATAAAAGTTTCAAGGACATTTGTAGAAAAGATGACGAAAATTGAACCATTAAACTACGTTGGTTAGGAAAACTGATTTATCATTTTTTAAAAATAGTAACTCATCTCTAGTGCATGAGAATAAATAAAACAAATAAAATACAATAAAAAAATAAAAACCATAAAACAATCGTTGGTTAAAAGATCGATGAAAAGTTTTTAAAAATAGTAGCTTATCTCTAATACATAAAAAATTGGAAATTTCTTGATGTTGAGTTAAGTTTTGAGTTACCAAATTTACAAAGTCTATAACTCAATCTTAACTCAAAATTTATAGTTTAATTCATAATTGATAATATTTTTGACTTAACTTAGTTAAGTCTATAACTCAATCTTAACTCATATTACCAATCGCACCCATTATTCTACTTATTACTAAGAGATGATGATACAACCGAATATTCTAATCATATAGTATTATGAGCCATCATAGACACTAAACTATGTATATTAGACGATCAAAAACAAAAACTGAAAACATAAAATTTGGAACGCAGTCTCGGTTTGGCAAATGGTATCGTTTTGTAATGTATATTTCCTTTAATGGACGGAAAAAATTAAAACGACATTTCTAATGAAACATATCATTTGGTTTGTTTCACGTAGGAGACAATGTTTATGGAATATGTGAGACAAAGGACGCGGCGAAGACGATGAATATGGCATTTGCTCCTGCTATCGAATCGGGGATTCCATGGGTGGCTATTTTAGGGGATCACGACCAAGAATCCGATATGACTAGAGAAACATTGATGAAATACCTTGTGACATTGCCTAACACATTGTCGCAAGTAAACCCTATTGATGCTTGGAAATACCAAATCGACGGTTTTGGTAATTACAATCTACAAATCAAAGGTCCTTTTGGGTCTCCTTTCTTCTTCAAATCCATTCTCAATCTCTTTTTACTCGACGATTTTATCTACATTTTATCTTAATGACTTATGTGAAAGGGCGTGAGTTGGATCTTGTGTAGTGTGCTATATCATATGTTTCAACTTTAGTCTAGCTTTGATCATATTGTCTATTGCAATGTTTACTTAGGCACCGGTCTGCGACAGAGAGAACAAAGCAACACTTCCTGTGTGCAACACTTGAGGTAAATATATAACTGTTTCTTATGAAAAACATATAAAAGTTTCAAGACTTGTTTCTAATATAATCACTGACCGGTGCCTCACTTACAAGAACACCATACACAAGAATACTCTCTGCTCATCGTCGTCGACGTCTTCAATATCATCAAACTCAGAATCACTACCCAGAGTCGGTCTCCGAATCACTCAACGCATATTTTATTTGTTTCCTGTTTGCTCTTTGAGGCCTTTGTTTCTCCATCACAGTGTCACTACTACTCTCTTCCTCTCTCTCCTTATTAGCAGCCATCACTAAACCACTCTTCTTGTTAAACGGAGAAGATCTCATCTTCCTCACTTTCTTCTCTGGCGACACTATCGTCACTACTTCCTCTGCCTGCTTCTTGCTCGTTGCTGGCCCTCGTTTTCTCGGTGCTGCTACCGATGGTTTTGTAGCCTTACTCGTCGCCGGTTTTCTTCCTTTTCTGGCTGCTGCAACCTCCTGCATAACAAAGATCACCCCAACGTTTCAATCATTTAATGGTTTGATTGTTTTAAATGGATTTTCCGATCAATTATGACAAGGGAGATGATACTGTATATAAACACACTCTCACCTTTGTAGCTGGAGCTGGAGCTGGAGCCTTCTTTTTGGCTGCTTGTCTACCTTTCGGTTTCGCTACTTCCACTACGTTGTTATCTTTACGAAGCAAGAAAAGATTTTCAATGTTATATTAGATTCATAAAAGAAAAACAAAACTTCACTGGCTTTTGAGTAGGATATTAACCTGTGTCCATTGCTGAATTGGTGGAAACCTCTACTGTTTCTGATTCACTTACTTTCTTTGTTGCTGGTTCTTTATCACATCATATTCATCCAAGAGATGCATATTGGTTGTATCGATAGTTGTAGTGAGTTTGAATGTTTTCAGAAAGCCCTCTTGTCGAGCCACCATCATGTTCTCTTCACTCAGTGTAAGCTCAAAATCCACAGATATGTCGTCATTGTACGCCCTGATATCCTAAAGAGAAAAGAAGAATGGTTCAGAAAGATACTATCACAGTTTCTGATTGAAGTACGGATTCTACCTGGATAAAGGGTATATTATCTATCTTCATTGCTTTCAAGAACTCCATATAATCATCAGTCCACCTTCTGATTGGTAGCTCCGTAATATTGATAGTGTTGTCATCGACTTCCTCATATACACCAGTGATCGTGTAGGTAGACCCAGCTTCCTTGATTGCTGTTTTCTCAATAGTTCCTTTAAAGCCTCTATACCACGGATCCATAGGCACCATACTTTCACCATTAAGTAGACGTCTTACATTGGCAACAATCTCTCTCGGGTTACATTACCCTGTTCCAATGCCTTCACAGCCATGGACAAGTACTGTTGGAATGATGGGCATGTACCTAACAAGCCATTTAAACATATTATAAGTTAACTAGATCTTAACAAAAGAAAAGGAAAACAAATGTACATGAGATAAAGAAAGAATTATCACCAAGTTGGCTCGATCTTTTGCCCGTCTTCACTCAAGTAATTAAGAAGGACATCATCATATTTGGGAAACAAGACCCTAGTTGTTGGAGAGAGCTTAGTGAAAATATAACTTGAATCGACTGCATCCTCACCACCCTATATAAGACCACAATCATGAATGAGTAGGAGCAGCAGAGATAAACAACAATAGTTGCTCTATCAGCTATACTTACCGAAGTTCGTGTACCAAATTGACCTAATGGTTGAAGTAGGTTGATATTGTTGCTGCCTACGTAATCATGAGCCATACCAATTATGGTATCGTCAAGACTCTGCTCGTCGTGGTGATAAGCTGAGTGCTCAGAGACATAACGAGAGAATTGGTCAACCTTGGCTTCCTTAGTGAAGTTTCTTTTGAATGAACAGAAAAGTGTCTTTCTCTGATCCGGTTTGAGCCCATCCACCATTGACGGAATTGACCGTTGAAGATCGGCCATGGATTCTTTGTTGACGAAGTCACTGTGAGGAGATCTTATCTAGAAAGGCGATTACGAAGAGAAACGGAAGAGAGAAATTAGGGTTTTGTGGAAAAAGAAGGTACAAAGAGAATGAGATTTGAGTGAAGAAAATAAATGAAATTTGTAACGGTTGGGTCTTCGCTGAATCAAATTTCAAAACTAATTTATTACCATAAACCTATTCTCTCATTGGATTCAGCTTCCATAGAAGTTTATGTGATCATTGGAGCATATTATGCGCTTGCAGTTACTGTAATTTCTTTGTGATAGTTGTGGGAGTCTATTGAATAATTTTATCAAAGAATATCAGTATTAGTTTTTAAAAAAAGATAACGTTTTGGAATTAAAAATGTAACTTGGGAAACAATTAATTATATATCAGAAATTTGAATTCCTCTAGTTCTATATGTAATTTTCACAAAAAATATCGAAAAACCTTACACAGCATTATCAATTTAACTTTTTTTTGTATATGATACAATTCAAAATTAAAGTAAACACAAATATAAAGAATCTTTTTTTTTAATAAAGAATTTTTTTTTTTGACCATTTCTCGATTTATGCGTGTCATTCTTGCGCAGGAACCATGCTAATCTTCTTTGTATCGTTCCAATTTTATCGGATGTCGCCGAGGGGACACAAATATAAAGAATTTCCTTATTTATAACTAAAACATTTTTTGTTGGACCATCCATTTGGACATTATTTTGTTAAGAATGAAGACTATGGGCCGAATATTCTAATCATATACTATGAGCCATCATCATAGACACAAAACTACGATGTATTAGACGATCAAAAACAAAAATTTAAAAACATAAAATTTGGAACGCAATAAAAAAAGTCAAACATGTATGCCAACGACTTCCTCCAGCCACGCGCATGACGGCGCGTGCATTTCACTCCGTTAAGTTTCCTTTCATTTGTCTCTAATCGAATCTGAAACCGCCACACACAGTCGCCTAAAATCCCTCCTCTCAAAACTCTCGGCGAAGCCGAAAAATGTCTCTCTCGCTTCCCTCTTCTTCCTCCGCTGCTGCCGCGTCGACATCGGGATCGTCGTCTTCTCCGGCGGCTCCTTCGTCTTCCTCAACGACCACGTCCTGGTTCTCCGGGATCGTTCGTGGCCGTGGTGACAAATCCGGCACCGCGAAGCTATCTAAAAGCGCTTTTATGGCTACAGGCGGAAGCGGAGATTACGGTGGACCGATCAAAGGGAAGAACCAATTTCGCGGAGTTTTATTCAAATACGGTCCCAAATCCATTCAGGTTATCTTCGTTTTCGATTTGTTAATTGCATTGCTTTTGAGTTACTTCAAAGCAAAAAGGAGGGAATTCTATTTTATCATTTCCTGATTCTGGGTTTGCTTAATTCTCAAACAAATTTGAAATCTTGTTCGTTATATTGCTTCGTGAAAGTTTTAGCAAACGATTGTGTTCATCTCTTGCTAATTTTGACTTTTTTTCTATTTTCTAAATTGGTTACTTGTTTGCTGATCATGTTAAGTAATAGCTTTGTTGAATCATTGAGAACAATCAGATTTTAGGTAGTATAGGGTCGAAGTTTCTATGATTTTAGTTGACTACTTATATGAGTAGTGATCAAAGTTCACAAAGATGGTCCATTTCTGAATACTCAGCATGATTCTTACATAAACCTTGTTTGTGAGTGTACATGGCTACTGGTTTTCTAGGCTAGATTTTGGTAGTAACAGCTTGATTGGTCATGTATCACCAGGTAGCTTTCAAGACCGGAGAGTATAAACAACAAGTGATATTTATAGGTGGATTAACCGATGGACTTTTAGCTACCGAGTACGTGTTTTATCTTTTGGTATAAATTGCGCAGTGTTTTCTTCTTCCGATGCCTGGTTGTCTTCCATAAGTTTGCATTTTTCCCTATCGAATCTCGTTTTTTCATGTATATGGATTGATAGAACATTCAAAAATTTGGCTGTTTCAGTTACTTGGAACCTCTTGCAATTGCTTTGGATAAAGAGAAATGGTCACTTGTTCAACTACTGATGTCTTCTTCATATTCTGGATTTGGCACTTCCAGCTTGAAACAAGTAAAGACTCGACTTGATTATCATCTGATCTTTTAATATCGGTCAAATCTGGGGAAAACTAAAGACTTTCTCCATTCAGCAATTTACTTAACAAGATATTCTTGTTCCTTTTGATGAAGGATGCACAAGAGATCGACCAACTAATAAGCTATCTCATCAACAAAGAGAACTCTGAGGGCGTTGTTCTGCTTGGTCATAGCACTGGCTGCCAGGTGACTGGTTATGCCCCCAAACACTTTTTGTCATGGTTTCGAAAGAAAAAACCTATGAAAGAAACTCATTCTTTACGCACGTTGAAACAGGACATTGTGTATTATATGGGAACAAATGCTGCGTGCTCCCGAGCTGTCCGAGCTGCAATTTTGCAGGTACTATTTCTAGATTCTTTGACTTGTATTCTTCGTTCTTCTCTTAAAGCTACATTTTATCGTATGTGAAAAGGCCTTGTGTAGTGTGCTATATCATTTGTTTTGACTTTAGTATGGCTTTGATCATATTGCCTATTGCATTGTTTACTTAGGCACCGGTCAGCGATAGAGAGTACAAAGCAACACTTCCTGAAACACCAGCTATGATAGACTTGGCTGCAAACATGATTAAAGAAGGTAAAGCAGAGGAGTTAATGCCTAAAGAAGCTGACCCTTGTGCTCCAATCTCTGCTTATAGGTAAATAAATATTTCATTGCTCTATAATGCCTTGCTTGAAAATAGAAAAGTTGTGTTTCGAACATGTCTGAATACAAAAATCAATCTTTTGCTTGGTCCCTGCAGATATCACTCCCTCTGCGCTTACATGGGGGATGACGATATGTTTAGTTCTGACCTTAGTGATGATCAGTTGAAAACTAGACTTGGGCATATGGCTAACACACCTTGTCAGGTAAAAACAAAACTAAAGATCACCAACATTTCCCATGAACATAATTGTTTCCAGTTGTGGCCATTTGGATACTGATTTGCTTCTTCTATCTTCTATATCCTTTGTTCTACACAGGTGATTTTCTCCATGGGTGATGAGTATGTACCTGAATATGTTGACAAAAAAGCACTGGTTAATAGGTGAGGCCTTTAAACTAAAGTAACCTTTAGAATCTAAAAACTTCTTACGAATACAAGGATGACGCCTTCGTGTGTTCATTTGTTAGAGCCTAAAATTAAAATAGGTATATATAGTGAACTATAGGTGCAAAGATGCAAATTTCGGATAAATAATGAGATTGAAATGATTGCTCATGAACAATCAAATCAAAAGAATTTGATTTGATTTTTGTGATTACAGATTAAGTAAAGCAATGGGAGGAGCAGAGAAAGTGGAGATAGAGCATGGGAATCACTCTCTCTCCAATAGAGTTCATGAAGCTGTTCAAGCCATAATTGGCTTTGTTAAAAGAGAAGGACCCAGTGGTTGGGATGATCCTTGGAGCTAATCCTTTTCCCATCTTATGTGGATGAAAATTATCCAAAGTTCAGCCTCATGAATTAACTTCACTTCTTGGCTGATTCATAATCACATTTCTCCTTCAGAGGGAAAAAAAGGAATATTTTTTTCTCTTTTATTCTGATATATATATACTTGGATCATGGAAAAAAAGTCATTCTTGTTATATAATCATCAAAATTGTTTTCTTGGTATATAATCTTCAATGTGGCTCGTTTTGCTGAGTTTTTAACAGATTTTATCAGATAACAGCACAAGTCCATATACATGTGGTGAGATTTCAATTACAAATCCAATAAAATCAATCTTTTCACCTGTTGAACATGGACATTAATTTGTTTTACAAGCAAATTAGGAGAAGACAAAACAGTGAATCTACCAATTTCAGCTTGAACAGAGATGCTCAATGAACATGAAAAATCTGAATCAGTAGGCAACAAAAGGTGAAAGTAGATGATGTAACAGAAAAAAAAACTATCACCAAACTATCACCAATCATAGGCAATGATCATGGAAACTCCCATACTGTCATTAACGAGTTGGTTACATCTACTTTTTGATACATCCATTCACGAAAATACTAAATAAATTAATTTTAGAGGTACAATCAATGAGAATCATGTGCTATATTTCATCCCCAACTTTTGTTTGATACCATTTTATCATTTGCTAATAGAGAAACTTAACAAACTCTCATTAGCTCTAATTTTGGTTTCTTCGGAGAAGATGACGGATATAGGGTTGATCTTGGGTATGATTGATGACTTCGATATGACGTATCCGTGGCATTATGATAACCGGTGTAACGACGGAGTTCATTACGGAAGAGCTCCGGCAAAGATGCGGTGGAGAGACGGCGAGATTAGGCATCAGTAGTTTGTGGATCTCAATTTTGTTCATGTCTTGTTAAATGCATTGTGTGTGTGACATAAAAAGTAGATATATGTCTAGTTTGGTTAGGACTAGAGGTTATAGGAGTGGCGATTCTTTTGCTGTTGTGTATTCATTTGATGATGTTATAAGGGCACATCGCTCAACAATGCTAGAATCGTTGATTAGTATATTAGACAGGGTGGTCGGCCCAATCATACACCGTGACGATTGTTATATTAAGCGGCATTATGCAGTTATGGTTCTAGATGGCATTACGCATTTGTTAATCAATTGTCACATTTTAACAATCAATTGTGATTTCTTTTTCAATTTTTTTTGTTTGATGTATTTTTAAAATATTTCTAATTACAACGAATTAAATTTATATGTTATAAAATCATAAATACCTAAAGCCAACATATGTTGTTTAATGTAAATTGAATTGATATGATGGGTACAATTATATTAAATTTTAAAATGATCAATAATTTGATACAAATATTGTTGATAAAAATATGATAGGATAAATTTTTATTTTTGTTTGGGGTAAATTGTTTTTGAGTTTTGCTCTTGTTTTTTCAAATGGATGTTTTTGTTGACATTTTAAAAATATTTTAGTTTTGATATATTTTATAGAAAAGTTTAAAATAGATAGATTTTGTAAAATAACCTGATCCCATCAATTATTATACTTAAAAATAAAAAATAAAAATCCATTTTGAAAATTGACCATGTAGATATAAAATCAAATAAATACTAATTAGGATAAATCAAGATATTATCAAATTCACGTCAAAAAAAAAAGAGATTATCAAATTCTATTAAGGACGGCCCTGAAGTAGGTACGCGGTGTAACCAGGAACAGAGTTCAAATGCTTACGCTAAAGATGGAGTCTGCAAACCAAATCAACAATTGAATCTCCCTCCTCACGAAACTTCCCCAAATTTCCATTTTTTTTTTTTTTTTTTTGTCCCTTTCGGTTTCGGATTAAATAATCCCCAGAGGAAAGAAAATCTGCGCCTTTAAGATTTCGTTTACGGTTTTTTATTTTTTGGTCGGGAGAATTCGCTTAGTTGTGGTTTCTTCAATAATAAGCTCCTCTCGCTTATCCATAGATCCCGGCAACGCCGTGAAAAAAGTCACCGGAGGCGAATTTTGGTTTCGCCGTTCATGGCGTTTACGTGGGGATCTGCTCTCCGGATTTCCGTTCTCTTAATCCTTGTAGCTGCAATTATCTTAGCTTGCTATTTTCTCCCCGTTGAGAAGGTCCGTTTTCGGTTTATTGCGAAATTAGGGTTTCAATTGTGGTTATCTGGGATGGGTTTTTGTTGGTGTTGGATGATTTCTGGGAATTCGTATTCTTTTTCTTTGAATTTGTTGTGAATGTGGGTCGATTCGTTTTGTGTTCTTCTTCTTATTAGAGGTTTCAATTTTACCTGTGTAGTAGATGATTTTCTGGGAAAGATTTGTGTTTGCTTAATATAATTTGCTTAGTAAATCCCCAAAAGCAAATGCTGCTTGTGAAACTTATAGATTGATCTCTGGATCTTTGGAATTTGTTTCATTTGGAAGTTAAAAAAATCTCTGACATTTCTTCTTGTTGTTGTTTCAGATTTTGAAGGATTTTTTGTTATGGGTTGAACAAGATCTTGGGCCTTGGGGACCTTTTGCCCTGTAAGTGTCTTCTTCTTCTTGTTCATTGAGCTTTGAAGCTAATTAGATTATTGTGTCAATACTATCAATGAGCTACACTAATGGCAATAGCTTTATCTCTGTTTCATTACTAATGTTTTATTCATGGATTGGGAAGTAGAGTTAGGAGGCCTTTTCCTTGGCACTGAACTTCTTTTTCTATTGTAATATGCGTAGAGCTGTTGCGTACATTCCTCTCACGGTTTTGGCTGTTCCTGCCTCGGTTCTCACGGTACATACATCTCTTCTTACTTCTTTTTGTGTGAGAGATATATTATATTATGGCTATCATACCTTCTTTGTGAGATTGACAAGTTCATCTATAAAATTGAGTAATCTTATTTCGTTGAAGCTGTGATATTCAGCTCGGTGGTGGCTACCTTTTTGGGCTACCAATCGGTTTTGTGGCCGACTCAGTCGGTGCTACACTTGGCTCTGGAGCAGCATTTCTTCTAGGCCGTACGGTAAGTGTCTAGAACTTCTTTTCTAGCTAGAAGATTTGCAAAACCTTTCTAGTACTTAACATGATAATGCTCTTATGTAGATTGGAAAACCTTTTGTTGTTGCAAAATTGAAGGATTATCCTCAGTTTCAGTCAGTGGCACTCGCGATTGAGAAATCCGGTTTCAAGGTTTGCACCAAGAACTATACAAGTTTTTAATCTTTTGGAACAGACACATTTACTTGAAACTTACGAATATGCAAAACCGAATATAGATATGCTTGCTTCTCCGGCTTGCTCCTCTTCTCCCCTTCAGCATGTTGAACTACCTCTTATCTGTAACGCCAATTCGGCTAGGCCCGTACTTACTTTCTTCTTGGTTAGGGATGATGGTAATCTATTCTAATCCACCTCTCCATAACCACTGTCACATGTTTAAATTGTAAGATCAGAAGAATACAGCTTGATACATTGTTTATTTGCAGCCTATAACGCTTGTGTTAGTGTACGTTGGAACAACTCTAAAAGACCTTTCTGATGTGACTCACAAGTGGAGCGAATTCTCGCCAAGTCGCTGGGTAAGATCCGCACAAATTTAACTACATTTTCAGTTTCTTGTTTCTGAACCCGTTTTCCGCAATTTTACAGGCGTTCTTGGTTTCGAGCCTTGTAATTTCCGGTTAGTTCGACTCTTCCTGCAACTCATTCTCACCATTATAGAATCTTTACGCAGCCAGAGTCACTAATGTTTCTTCTTTGCAGTGATATTAATGGTATGTGTTACAAAGGTTGCGAAAGACGCTCTAAAAAAAGCTTTAGCAGAGCACGGAGGAGACATGAACGAAGAGGTTGCAGCTTCGCCGGAGCTGCCGGTTACGGTTGATGCTCCGACGGATTTAAATCAGCCTCTCTTAATAAAAATCGATGATGCTCAACCAACTCAGGACCAAGAAAACCATAGTCATTAAATTTACTTGTGTACTATATGATAATCTTATTTTCAACTTACAAATCATATAGGATCTTTGGTTTAAAGAGTCAGCGATTAATGCACAGATTATATACCCTAAATCGCTCTAGTTTTCGTTTTCTTTGGCTTGTAAAATAATAATAAGAGTTATAGATTACTAACATTATCTAAGAAAAATGTTTTTTCTTTTCTTTTAAACTCTTTTTCGTAACTTTGAAATGTAATTGTTAGTTCAAAGGAATTTAGAAGTACTAATTGTTGACATCTGTAATGTATTGAGATGTTCTACAACATTTTATGACTATATCCATTATCATCATACATTGGGAGATTCTGTATAAGTAGAGTACATATACATACACGTGGGTAAAAGTAATCACAGAATCATCCGAATATTGGGAGATTTTATATTCATATACTCTTTTTAGTCTAAATCCATACATATATGCATTGTATATTTGTATATAGGGATGTATATATTCAACGGTTCAACCCATCAATTGAATATATGCGTATATTCATAGCCAAATTTGGTTCGTTAGTTTATTATGCATATAAATTTCATATAAAGTTTCATTTTCTCAACAGAAATAGAAAAAAATAAGAAGAAAAAAAGGGTTTTAATCTATAATGGCCTAAAAATTAAAAACTTATTCCAAGTAGCATATCTAAATCTAACTAGCCTTCTCAACTTTTCCTCTCCTCTCTACCCTTTATTTAAATAAACAAATAAATAAAAACTCAAACCTCTACTAAACCAAACCAATCTCTCTCCTTACCAATAAATGAACCGACCCACCAAACCACAAATTTTCAACAACTCAAAAATTTGGGAACCAACAGAATCATGCCACGTTTCCATAACATAAAGTCGGCTTCTTCTTCTTCCTCGTTTATGGTTTTAAAACGGGAAACATAAGCTTCTTCCTCGTCCTCTCCGCTCTCTGTCATCCCTCTTCGTTCTCTCTCTCTCCATGTTGTCGTTATTCCTCTTCGTCATCTCTTTCTCTCTGCTCTGTGCTCTCTCTTCTCGTCGTTAAAAGAGAAAGACTTCCTTTTTTTGAAATCTTAAAACGAAGGCTTCCGCTCTCCATCTCGTTGGGTACAAAACAGAGACAACCATTTAAAGGTTGGCCTCTTCATCCTTTGAAATATATTAGACGAGTAATAGAAATTGTGATGTTTTCGTTTGGTACAAATTTCATATTTAGGGTTACAATAAGTTTTAGGAGATTTGTTTGTAAACACAGTTTTTGAAGATTGGGCTTGTTTTGTAGGAAGTTATTTAGGGTATTGTGACATAGAATTTGATAAAATATCTGCTAAATCATTCTGAACGATTCACATAATCGAATGAAAACGAAACAGTGAAGGTATGACTGGGTATCCTGGTACTACTGAGAGTAATGATATTTGTTATTTTCATTTTTTTTTGCAGGAGAGAATGAATTGCACAATCATATGTTTTGAGCATGGTGGATATTATTCACGGGAAGATAACTACATAAGATGGAACTCAAGAGGAGATCGAGATCGAATTCACACTTTAGCAATAAGGTCGGCACCGGAGGAGGTGACTTATTCGGAGTTGCTTAAAGCAATTAGGAAGAAGATGAAGATTAACAAAACTAGAACGCAGCTGAACTCAGTTTCTTTCCGATGATTTTAAATGTTATGGTACCATCGTATATCTCGGATGATGATGAGGTTTGTAATTACCTAATGCAAGTGGATAGAGATGGTCGTAGAAGTCTTCTGAAAGTGGAGCTCATCGAAAATGTGGATCACACTGAAAATATGAATCTCATCGAAAATGTGGATCAAACTCAAAGATGTGTACAAGAGACAAGAGAGGTTAGAGAAAGAGAAGTTGATGTAGGGAATAATGATGTAGGGGATGGTATGATGACATTTTACATAGATGAACCACCAGAACACCATGCATCATCACAACAAGGTATATCTTATATAAGTGTTTGATTAGTTTCATGTGTTGTCTTTGTCCGGTACTACTAGGCAGAACTGGTGTAACTGTTTTGAATTATTTTGTACACAGATTACCAAGAGGTTGATAATGTGGATAACTTTGGTATGCATGAAGATAATGAGCGAGTAGAGGTTGTGGATAGAGATGGGTTTGTACCTGATCCATGGGAAGATGATGTTGATATCTTTAAGGGTCAAGAATTTGGAAGTAATGATGAAGTTGCACTCTTAGTTCAAAAGGCTTCACATCGAAAATGTTTTGAATACATAGTACATAAGTCGAATCGAGAACGATATATGCTAAAATGTATGTCATTCAAAAAAGGTTGCAAGTGGTATTTACGGGTTGTTACGATTAAGAATTCAGATCGTTGAAAAGTTGTAACTCACAAGAAGATGCATACATGCTCTCGAGCTGATGCGAGTACAATGAAAAAAAGAAGGAAAGCAACAGAAAAAATGGTTGCCTCTCTTGTAGCCGAAGAGTTTCCCGGTGTTTTGGACACTCCAAAATTGAAACATCTTATAGCATTGACTAAAGAAAAAGCTAGTGTTGTCCCATCATACAGTATTGTATGGAGAGGTAAACAACTAGCTGCTAATATCGTGCAGGGAAGTCTAGAGGAGAGCTATCAGTTATTGGATTGTTATTTGTATATGTTAAGAAAGACGAATGCGGGTACACAAACACGTGTGCAATGGGACGATGTTGGGAAGTTTAAGTATATGTTCTTTGCGTTAGAAGCTTGTATTGAAGGATTCAAAGCCATGAGAAAAGTCATCATTGTAGATGCCACCCACCTTAAGCATTCATATGGTGGGGTTCTAATAGTTGCGATGGCTCAAGATCCTGATCATCACCATTATCCGATTGCATTCGGTGTAGCTGATGGTAAGAACGAAGCAAGTTGGATGTGGTTTATGGAGACGTTGAAAATGGTAATACCGGATCATCATGAATTGATGTTTATTTCTGATAGAAATGCGTCTCTCATCAAGTCTGTACGTACGTGTTCTCGTTGTCTCAACATGGTTATTGTATATGGCATTTGTCTCAGAATGTGAAAGCAAGCGTTTATGGAGCTGCAAAAGATACTATTGTGGGAGAATTCATGAAATTTGCAAAAGCCTATACAGAATGTGAGTTCTTAACACTTTATGGTGCGTTTAAGAGGAGATATCCTCCTGCAGCAGTGTATCTTGGTAACAATGTTGTTCCTGAAAAATGGGCAAGGTATTATTTTTCAGGAGATAGATACAACATAGTAACCACCAATAGTGTAGAATCGGTCAATGCCGTTTTCGGAGATGCAAGGAAGTACACGTTATTACCGATGATTGATATGATCATTACGAAAATAGTTGAGTGGTTCAACAAGTATCGGAAGGAATCCAGAGAAGTACCCTTGTCACAAAAATTGGTGCCTCACGTAAGCAAAATATTAGAAAAAAATATAAAGATTGGAAAGAAGCTACCGTCGGAAGAGTTAAATGACTTTCCCCTTGAGTACAATGTGATGGGACGTGATGGGAAGAACTATGTGGTAAGTTTGAGCGAGAAAACTTGCACTTGCAGGTATTTTAATGTAGACAGGTATTCATGCGTGCATGCGATACAAGCTATCATCCGATTAAGCATGGTGAGGGAGGTCCATCATTATGAGTTTGCCTCTCTTTATTATCTGGTGGATCAATGGGTATTTGCATATACCAGGACGATATATCATGTACCCCATATGTCAACTTGGATGATTCCTAACGAACATCTTATGTGGATCCACTTAAGCTATCCTCCGGTCCACAAAATTAAGAAGGGACGGTCTCAACAAATAAGGCATCCGTCAGTTGGAGAACATCGAGAGAGAGGAAGAGGAAGAGGAAGAAAAAGAGGAAGAGGAGGAGGAAGAGGACTTATGTATGAGTACCTAGGTGGTGAAGACGAAGAAGAAGACGAAGAGTAGGTGAAAATGGTGTGTCTTTCTGCCAAGTATGACTGGTACAACTACGTATGCTTGTATGTTTTTATGAGACCCCTTCTAAGTATGTGAAAATGGTCTCTCTGCCAAGTATGACTGGTATAACTAAGTATGACTGTGTTGTTTGTTTTGTGTGTTCTTTAAGAGATCGTTTTGTTTACTATGGAGTTAATTTATCTACCTTTTGATTAGTAGTTAATGTATGTCTACTTGATACTTAGTTACCATATGGTTATAATTAAAAAAATAAGATAAAACGTATTTGTTTATCAAAACAACTACACCATATATATGTTAATGTTTGAGTAAAAACACTCATTGCTATGTGAAACACACGATCATTGTGTTATCCAAATTTTTAATATACAAATTTATAGTAACTTGTCTAAAATGGGTCAATTGAATCAGTCCTACTAAAAAAATTACAATTTGACATAAGTACTACTGATTATATGTGAAAAAGTAAAAATATAACTATGTTGAAGTTAGTACTACTAGGTAACTGAGTATGACTGTGTTCAAAATTTTAATACTTTTTTATTATTTGACGGCGCATGTGTTAGTTATGTTAATTTTAGTTACACACGTGTTTTATGCATACATACAGAGTAGTACTTACTAGCACCAGTAGTACCAAATACGAGTAAACATAAAAACAAGTTCTTCAACTTCCTTTCATTATCCCAAATACATATAATTACCTAAAATCACATAAGTACGTACATAAATCCTTAAAACCATAAGTTTTTAAAACCACAACTCAAAAACAGTATCCAAGTACCTAAAACCACAATCCAAAAACATAACGTTACCAATTCATAGACTTCCAACTCTCACTTCTTTGGTTTCTTGTCGTTGTTCGTACTAGTACATGCTAATGTACTTTTCCTCTTCTGTGCAACCGCATTGTTAACTCCGGTTCTATATGGTGTCTTCTTAAACCTAGATTCCTTCTTCTCTCTGTTAAGCCTCGGAGTCTTCTGCTTCTTCACACTCATCTTCTTCTCTTCATTTTCTGTTTTCAGCATAAACAATAGCCATTAGTTTTCAATTTATGACATATCTCTCAAAAATAAAATCAGAAAAGTAAAATACCTTCTTCTTCTCCATCTGTATCCTCTTCTTCGTTTTCTCCATTTGTCTCCTCTGCTTGTACTTCAACAACATCCTCTTTTTGTTCCTCTTATTGTTCATAACTTGTGATTTCTTCATGATGGAAATCCATATCGGTCCCGTGATCACCAACAAACCCCTCATTGTCTTCTTGTTCTAATCTTGTTACCTCTTGCTCTTTCTCCTTCTCTTTCTCCGTCTTTTCCTTCTCCTTCTACCGCTTCACACGAGCCTCTAAATCCGTAGTTACAGTATTCACCTTCACAAACCCCACAGTTATTTTCTCGTTCAGCCTATCTTCAAGATCTTTCAAAAGCTGAACCAAATCAACACCCTCTTGCGGTTCCAAGTCTGGACCCAATCTTCTTGCTCCTCGTGTCCAGACTTGCGGTTCCAAGTCTTGCTCCTCGTGTGGTGCTCGCGAAGCCACATCAGCATCATACAGATATGTCCAACAAATCTTCTTATCCGCTGCAAGATGCCGGTTCTAATCGTCTGCGATCGCGTCAAAGCCTTCTGCAGGAGACTAGTTACCTAAGATGTGCCTCAAAAGAACTTCCTCTTCTTCATATTTTGTTTCCAAGATACTAAGAATATCCTTAGTGGCACCAAGCGGATCATAAATTTGTTCTACTGCCCAACCTTTCATATTACACTCATCAAACCTCATGTTGCACTTTTTTGGACACGATCCATCTGGTTCTTCAACTCTTACTCTAAATGCACTTTTTAGGTTTGGTATGCACTCAAAAGCCAGAATCTACATACAAAGATATAAATATAGTTAGTAACAATTACAATGAATAATTTTAAACATTATTACAAAATATGATATGCTTACCTCCAATGGAACTACGAATCCAGGAACTGTCAGTTGTTGTTGTGGAGTACCTTTCCATTTCTGCATCTTATCATAAATATATCCGAGAGAACTCTCGAACGTCATTCGTCCCCAAGGATATGTCATACATAAATCCGGATCCTCGGCCATTTTCCATAAGAACGGATCAATCTGACCATCACTTTTTGACTTAGCTGCGAGTACTGCGCTTAAGAAGTACAAGATCGCCAAGCTCAAACTGTCAGGACTACCCTTCTTCATTGAAACCAGCTTCTCTAACACATGTTTGACAGTCACTACTTTCTTCTTCTTAAATAGCCTTTGCATCAACTTACTTTTGTATCCTCTCAAGTTCATCTTCGGTTTAAGTCCAGCCGGGTAATGATGGCAGTAAAACCCACATAGGAGAGCATGCTCTCTCATAGAATAGTGGATAGGCACGCCATTCACCACAAACCAAGGAGTAGCCGTCTTCCTGTCGACACACGCAGTTTGAAGCAGCAACATCCATAATCCTTGAAGCTTGTGATTTGGTTCGAGATTCATGTGCATTATATATTGAAACTGAGGATGAGAATCAAACCAATCCGACTCTACTCTAAAAGCATTTTCCTTCATGATTATCTTGAAATGTTGAAGTTGACATCTTGTTTGAATTTTGCAATACGCGTTATACTTGGTTGGCTTGAAGTACATGTCCACCTGCATTGGTTGGGCATCAGATCCCTCTGCATCAGTTTCCCCTGAAGCAGTTCCATGTGCATCCTGCAATCAAAACAGATTTTCAGTAAGACCATAAGTACTATGCAGAAATTATCTAGTCTAATCTGGTTTCCTATTTTGCAACAGAATTACAACAACACTAAATCTATCGAATACCTTGGATGGTTCAGACCCATTGATTGAGTCCCTTCCACCATGTTCCTCAGCACCGGATCCATCTACATCCGTCTATCAAAGTAGATGTTTAATACTGCTAACTTTTATCATCACTAGTCATACTCAGTAGTCCTAGTCAGCCTATGCAAAACTATTACTTAATTTGCCCATTTGTTCCTCAAATCTAAATTTGTCACATACCTTCGACGGTGTATCGTCAATTGCAGATTCAGGCCCATTATTTGAGTCCTTCACACCACATTCCTCTGCCGCGGATTCCTCTACATTCTGCAATCAAAGTAGATCTTTAGTACTCCTATCAATAGTTATATTCAGTAGTACTAATTACCCTCTACAGATTTAGTACTCAATTAAACCATTTGTTGCAAAAGCAAATAACCATATCACATACCTTCGGCAGCAAAGACTCATTAGCAGGTTCATACTCACTATTTGAGTCCCTCAAACCACGTCTTACTCCCGAACTATTAGAAGCTTCTGAAGTCGCATCTTTTCTAGTCACTCTCTTAGTTTGCCCTCCCCTTATCTTAGGAGGCATATCTGCAAAATTCACAAGCAAACAGATCAAAACAAGTCACAAAATCTTTCCAAATCATACTATAAATCAAAATCAAATAAATCAAAACCGTAATTTCAGATTGAATAAAAAATCCCCAAAATCCAAAACCTTAATTTCAAACTAAATTAAAAATCCCCAAAAACAAACCCTAATTTCAAATTGAATAGAAAATCCCCAAAACCAAAACCCTAATTTCAAATTGAATCGAAAATCTCCAAAACCAAAATCCTAATTTAAAATTGAATCGAAAATCCCCAAAATCGGTGAATGAAAACCCTAATTTCAAAAAAACTTTCAACACATCTTTTGTGGAAATCAAAACCGGATTGAAATCTAAATCTTTTTGCAAAACTAAATGAAAATTTTGATTCAATTTTTTTGTGGAAATCTTCTGTGGAAATCAAAACCGCATTGAAATCAAGAGATTCGATGCTTACCTTAAAATCGATTGAAATAGACAGGGATGGAGACACAAGGAAGCGACGTCGACGACCGGTAACTGAGTCACGGCGACGGAGACACGGCAATAGAGGAGACACTGAGAAGTCGCCGTCAAAGAGAAAGAGAAGAAGAAATGGGTTTGTCTTTAGGGTTTGCGATTTCAGATTTTGGTTTGGTAATTGAAGTAATTTAGCAAATTCATTAAGGGTAAAATTGTCATTTTATCGTTTTCGTTTTAAAAATAAAGGAAATGAAAATTAGGCCAAATCAGAAAAAAAAATAGGAAAGTTGGGCCATATCAGATTAAAACCCAGAAAAAAAACTTACAAATTGAATATCTGAAATCTAATTTACTGCGACACGTGAAAATTTAAGAACTTGCCTAGGATTTTTGGTCAGCAATGAAAAAAAACATGAACATTGGTATGTCTCTTTCAGTATTTGAGTTTGAATAAAGAAACGGTCATATATCTTCGGGAACATCCAATTAAATAAAAAAAATTGTGGAATTTTCAATTTGAATGACAGCGAATTGATGAGCCTAGAAAACTAAAGAAACTAGTCAAAAATTACATTAGACGTTTTGACTATTTAACCTCATACAAAAAATGGCAGTAAATCTAGTGGTAGATAACAAATCTGTGTTAAGTAAATGTAATATTCCCACGGTCAAAAAAAAAGGAAATCGAAATAAAAATCTTTTGATCTGACTTGACTTTTTCTCTCAAAATCTCTCTTCTTCTTCTTCTTCTTCTTCTTCTTCGTCTCTTTCGTTAGCAATGGGGATCTCCTTCAGCAACCGTCGACGAGACAACCACCACCGTCTCCAACACAACCACCACCCTCCACCGCCGTACTATTACTCCGATCCTCCCACACAACTGCCGCCTCAACCACAGCACAACGAGTACAGCTACACTCACAACCACCACGTGTCGACTCCTCCTCCTCTTCCTCCTCCTCCACCACCGTCTCAGCCACCGCCTCCGCCTCTGCCGCAGATTCAATACGGACAGTACGGAGGTCATAACTATCATCAAAACCAGTATTACCCGCAACAATCTCTTCCGTATTTCTCCGGTTATCATCCTAATGTGTGGAATCCGAGATCGGTTCCCATACCGGTCCTACAATCGCCTCCGCAGTACGTTGAGCATCAGAACGCGAAGAAGGTGAAAAATGATGTTAATGTGCATAAAGATACGGTGAGGCTCGAAGTAGACGATCTTAACCCCGATCATCATCTTGTTTCCTTCGTCTTCGATGCTGTTTTCGATGGCAGGTAATACCTAAAATTTCACTCCTATAAACCCTTGTCCTTGTTTGCTTCCGGAAATTTTGGGGATTTTTTTTTCAATTTTAGGTTAATTGAGTGAATTTTCTAAGTGTTAGAACCGAAATCGGGAAGAGATTTGGCTATTTAGGGTACAAAATGTACATGAATGGTACTGGAATTTAGGGGTTCTTCATTTTGGATCATGTAAAAGAATTTGGGGAGATGAATCAGAAACTGGGACGAGATTGGCTAATTAGCGTAGGTGGGACTTTGTAAAAGGAAGGTCTTTACTTATGATTCAGTTCTAAATTTCATTGGAACCACAATTTTGGATTAAAATGATTAGAAATCTACATGATCATTACTTCATCTTGGTTAAGAAAAGCAAGCAAGTTTTTGCATTATGGACACTACTTCACTTAATGAACTTCTACAGGAGTGATGGAACACAGTCACTTCGCATATTAGATTGTACTTCTCAAAATACTTATCGAGATTTGCAGTTGCGATTGTCAAGAAATTGTTTGCATTGAACACGTAGTTAAACAATAAGCTTATAGCTACTCAGATACACTTATTACTCTTTGTGTGTTATATACCGAGCCTTCACCTTTCGTCTAAGAGTGATCAAACCCAAGCTTTCATCTATATGGAGACTGGGATTTATGTTACTTTGTTATGAGCATTATTGATATTATATATAAGGATTCTCATTATGTTCTTCTCTTCAGTTTCTCCATCATCTTTTTCGGAAAGGAAGAATCAAACTGCACAATGGTCCCGCATTTGCCAGAAGTTTACCCACCAACCAAATTCCCTTTCCAAAAAGGTACCGCGCAGAAGTTTCTACAACCTTCAGGGACAGGAACCGACCTGGGTTTCTTTGCGCTGGATGATCTATCGAAGCCTTCACCAGAAGAGGTGTACCCACTTGTTATATCAGCCGAGATAGTAATCTTACCAAGCTCGGTCTCAGAGGATCCATTAGTTCATAAGCAAGTCACACTAGCGGGTTTGGAGAAGACTAACGATGGATCTTTCAAAGTGAAAGTCATTAAACAGATCCTATGGATTGAAGGAGCTCGAATCGAAGTACGTGAGCTGTATGGAAACGAAAACTCGTCTACACAAGGTAATGCTGTGTCGGGCTTAGAAGATAGCGGTGGCAAAGAATGTGTCATTTGCTTGACAGAACCTAAGAACACAGCCGTCATGCCTTGTAGACATTTGGTAAAATCTTCTTCCAGTTCTCTTTGCTTTGCTCTAAACACTAGTTTTTCATTTAGTCCGTAAACTTGTAAATCATTAGCAGTATTTCAAATATAAACAGGCCATTTTTCATTTATTGTTTCTATAGCCAGTTTTTTTTCACAAGAACGTAGTGTTTTGGTTGAATTGTTCTGTTGACTAAATGATGTTTTGTTGTCTCTTGCAGTGTTTGTGCAGCGACTGCGCAAAAGAGCTGAGGTTTCAGTCAAACAAATGTCCCATTTGTCGGCAACCTATCGGTGAGCTTATAGAGATTAAAGTGGTAAGTACTAATGAACAACACTGAAAAACGGTTCTTCTCTTCACTTAAAGACCAAGTTTCGTTCTTTCTTCCTTTCTTTTAAACCCTCAAATCGAATTCTTTTACTCTCTTTCTTATACAAACCCGGTCTGTGTTTTCTTATTTCATACTCTGCACAGATTTGCTGGTCTTAGTTTCAGAAATGTGGAACATCAGTAATGTATATAGCTCAGCTTTCTTGTTTGAACACTCATCAATCTTTTTTATTTATTATTGAATACTTTTTTGTTTGCTTATTGTTTGCGACCATATGCTGTTTATCGGGTAAGAGATCGAGTTATAACCTTGTGGTAACCACAATACTTAATTCAGGTTAGACAGGAAACATCTGCAAGAGTTTTAGTATAGCATGTGTTCCTCATTTTGGTTTTCTTTTGGAATCTTTTATTTTTTCGTCTAGAAAGTAAATTTGTTTGTAGAAGGCAGATAATGAGAACCTTGAGAATTACAGAGATTGAAAATAACATAAAGAGAGGTATGGAACTGAAGTTGATGAGAAATTGAGAACATTCAAAAGAAGTAACCTCTGTTTTTTCTCTCCTTTTTTGCTTTTTGTCTATAAATAATGGCTAAAGAAAAGTAAAAGCTGGTTGGAGATGGAGAATGTTTCCTATTGAAGTTAAGCCTGGAAAAAAAACAGTTAATTAAACAAAAAAGTGAATCTCTGCGGTCATTCTTATCTTTTGACAGAATGTTCAAACTTTTGAAATGAGGAAGATACATAAAAAAAGTCTTCACTTGATTGTAGTGAAGTGACCCTCTTCACAAGCAAAACTATTTTTCATATCCATGTTAAATTCAGGTGGTAAAAATGTTCTAAATATATATAGTAGTTGTAAACATAAAATTTGAAGTTTGAACAATGAAACACCTAGGTGTCTATGTGTGATTGTGTCTGCGTCTTGTTTTGTGATGTATGTTGATTTTTATGTGATATATTTCCCTTTTTTCCTATGACAATGTTTACTAGTCATACCATGATGTTTAATCAAAATTCCTTACCAAACCTCATCACCTGTCCATGTATATCCTCTGTATCAACATTTTTCCAATTTCCAATATTCTGTTTCAAACCAACCTTCTTATGTAGCATTGTATAGCTTTTCTTAGATTTGACTTTAAGGTCCATGAATGAGTTATGAGTCTATGGGTCTAAAAGAAGCTTAAGTTTTTATCCAACTCCACTATCCTTTAGCCTTTAGGAAAATGAATATGAAATATCCTGCAATGGAGTTATCTAAAAGTTTTCGGATTAGAAAATAAACATTTCATTGATTGCGGATTCCTTGTATTTCGGTATAGAGATAATAAATCTGCTACATGGATTATTCAAATTTGTTTATTAAAAATGATACCAATCTATTACCACCGTCAAAGATATCATTATCATTTGTGTCAAGTTTACACTGTCAACTATAACACCCAAATATTAGAAAATTGTATTATCATTCACACGGTAAACATTCAACAAACATGGATTTAAATAGCCAACAAGTATATAACATTTTCAATGCTTAAATATAACAATGGTGATAAGCTTTGTCTAGGAAAAGAGAAAAGGAAAACGAATCTAAAGGAAAAAGATGGAAACAAGAGGAGAGAATAGAGACAAAAATACCAATAAATGTCATTTGTCAATAAGAAGAAGATGACCCCATGTGAACATTGGAGACTCATGTGACTCAATTTATCATTTTAGGCAAATATTCAGCAACAATTTCTATCTCAATAATTTTCCCATTCAACAAACAAATAAAATATTCAAATGTTGTAGCTTAACCGATGTAAAAAAACTGTTTTATATTTCCAGATTCGATGTTTTTTACCGACCAAATATGATTTAATATACGAAGTTAGATGACCAAAAAAAAAATTCTAGATTCAACGATTTTCGATAGGTAAAAATTGATTGAGCTATTTTTGGCGATATTATTAACAACGCCAAAAAAAAAAGCGAGTCACCACTATTTCATATTTGTATAAGTGTTTCAAAAATATTTTTTGGGAAATATCTGATGTAGTAAGAATGTAAGATCATATTAAAAACTCAAATCTTATCGTTTTTAATATGTTTTGAGTCTATGGAAAAAAATTTAAATTAGTTCGTCTTTAATCATTCAACATTAATCATTCAACATAATCTGCAAGTATATATATGTACCAATGAAAACTTCAAATAATTCAATGCATCGTCACGTTTCGATTAAATATTTCCCCCAACTATGTAAAAACTTTATCATAAATGTCAAAATTGTACTATGTCCTTTCGTTATAAAAGAGTTGGACAATATTATACAATAGATATACAAGTTAACGTTACTTTTTGTCCTATCCAATTATATGGTACAAAAGGCAAATATTTAGTTACGAGTAACGATTATTATTGTGACCATTTTCATTAGTTTCTTAGAATTAAAAGAAATGAAAAAATAGAAAAGAGAGGAGAGAGGTCGACAAAAGTTTCCTACAGTACAAGAAATTTCACACACATGTGTTTTGCTTTTATTGGTTTACCTCTATCAATTTAATTATATAATTTAGTTTTATTAAAAATATTAATATTAACTTGGTTAGAAACTTTTTTAAGAATTTTACCAATGGAGGTGTTCTTAACACCCCTAATATATAAGCTATCACGACCTATTCTAGAATTGTATCTTGTCCATTGTTTGTTAATTTCGGAAATTTTCTATATACAAACATTTACGTGTCTACGTACAAGAAAATCGTCGGATATAATTAGAACGCGTGAATAAACGTAACAAAATTAGGGTTTATGTTCACTGAATTTGTTAAAATGGTACGATCGTAGTAATTGCTAACAAACTCATTAGCCTCTTTAAGTATTCTCTCTTTTTTTTCCAGACATCTTCGTAATTGTGTCTTATCCTTAAAATTTAATTCAAGGCTCAGATTCGAGATTTTGTTACGTACATGCATGATGTGTATTTCTTTTTTGTCTTTTGACGTAACACTTTTACGGAAACATTAATACTATCAACGAGAAAAGAAATACACAAACCAACAAACCAAATATTAAGTTTATATAGTTCAGTTCGGAAATATTCTTGAAAATAATTCTTGTTCGAATATTCATTTTTTATGTGTTGTAGCATCGTCAATTATTGTTTACTTTTTTTTTTGTCGACAATTATTGTTTACTTCTAATGTCACAATTATCAACGGAGTATTGTTTTTCTTCAAAACACAATATAGTACGGAGTTGCAGAATATTACAATAATATTCCATCAAATAACAAGTTCAATAAATGATTAAAAGAAACGATAGAATCAAGCCTCGTGAGATTTGTAATTTTTCTATGCATATGTGTGCGTAATCTTTGTTTTCTCTCTTTACTAATATGACAGGTACTACAACAGTGAATTTTGTTTTATTTATTTATTCGTCAAACAATGAAATCTTTAAAGGAAGAAAAGAGTGTATTTATAGTACTGTGGAGAGACTAAAATAAGTGGAGAGAGTTTTTCATGCCATGTTTACATTATTATTTAGGCTTTTGAGACAAAGGACAATACTGATAAATGCGTAGAAGAAAAGTGTCTAAAGCTTAGAGCAAATAAAAGTTTAATAACTGAAAATTAGAATAAAATTAACAAAACCTGATGCGGGCGAAAACGTGATTATGTTACTCGTAAGAGTGAGACTTTCATCATTTAACCCAACCCCACTTTTTTCCCATAATTTTTTTTCCAGTTATTATTATTCTTAACAACATTCATTTAATATTTTAATTAAGCTTAATCTCTTTTTTCCATTGAGACAAACAAATATTCAAATCCATATTCTTATGCCAAAATTTCTCTTTAACACGTCTCTTTCTTTTAACAAATTTTGTCAAATTTTCATCCAATTGGTCCCACTGTTTCAGTTTTAAACTTTTACAAAAGAGAAATTTTGCTATATGACATTACTATACATCATAATTAAGAATATAGCAGTGAGAAAGCAAAAATTTAACTAAATAGCGGTGAGAAAGTATAGCTAATTACAATTTGACCCCTCTTAACATGAAGTATAGCATGTGATCTATCTCCTTTCTCCTCTCTCTCTCTCTCCTCTCTCTCTTTCTTTCTCTCTTCACCTCTCTCTTTCTCTCACATTTTTTCTGCATTTCTCTCTTTTGAATAAACTTCCTCCTAAATGATTTAAGATCAAAGAAAGAACAAAATACAGTGATAATCAAACGATTTTTTTTCTCATTGAATATGGAGCTAAAGTTAGGGAGCAAATATGAAGAAGACAAAAAATGATGTTGAGGTTTAGAGACAATACAAAGATGCGGAAGAAGTAGTTGTGGTGGTGGCCGCGAGCGTGGAGGTGAGAAAAATCTTTCATGGAAACAACGGTGGAGTTGACTCGGTGACTCAGTATTGAGTTAAAGTGGATAATGTTGTCTAAAAGTGCAAACATATATGATATAACATATAACAATTGCGATGCATGGCTAATTATGCAGTTAGAGCATAATATATAGAGCAATGTAGGTAATAATATGATTAACGCGATAATTGGAAACTTATATATCTAACTAAAATTTGGACATGTGGTGTGGATATAACAAAGAGGTATGTTAACCGGACAATATTCTTGTTTTCGTCTAATATAATTGTTATATATATCTAACTTATGTTGTGTGGAGAAGACATAATAGCTCACTACCAATTTTGATGTAATGCTAATTTTAAAGTTAGATGAACATCATACATTGTTAGAGTAAAATATAAAGAGTTAGATGGCTAATTATATGATTGGTGCGATAATCTCAAACTTATATATCTAATTTACATGTTGACATGTTGTGTAAAGAACAAAAATATATAGTTAACCGGACAATATTCATGTATCATCAAATAAAATTGTTATCTATATAAAGAGAGATGTTCACGTCTAATGAAGAACATGAGCTTTGCTAATAAGCTAACTCAGTGTCACTAAGTCAATTAGGAGTGAGCGAAAGAGTTTGGCTTCGATTTCTTTGACCTTCGATATTACTCGTCAGATTATTTTGCAAAACGCTATGAATCCTTTGACTCACTTAAAGTTTCTCTCTCTTTGTAAACGAATAAAGCTTTGCTTTAACTTCTTTGTTCTCTTTATTATTATTAATTCACAACTCTTACATGTATATCATTTTGTATGTAAAGATTGTAATTCAGAAAACATTTGTGCACATTTTCTTCTGACACCTACAATATAAGCTATCTACGTGAATATAGGGGCACAATTGGGATAAAAATCTTCTGAACAGTGTCATTGTCATCCACTTAAATATCCTAAAATGTATTGTTAGCCGATGCAAATTCTCTTACAAAACATATATATAGTTTCAATTTTAAGAAATTTTCGACAACAGGTGAAAAAGCATGGATCGTTGGATAATATTTTGAGACTTCAGAGCTTAATCTTTTTATGTTGATTGAGTTTACGATCATGCTGTAAGATGCAATTTCAGAGAAACACAAATATTGCACTGAATGATCTGATTCTATTCATCACGTCTCAATGCCTTTTAAAGGATTACAAGTGCAGAAACAAATAACTGAAACAAAGCTAAAACTTAGGACACTAACCCAACTAAGCTAAACAAACGCTTAACATAAATTGACCGAATCAAACTAAAGAGAGCACGTCTCTTTTATTCCTAATATTACGGAAGACACGACACAAAATAACCAACACATGCACTGATATATATAGATAAATAATAAATGAAATGTCTTGCATACAACCAATTTCTATGTTTATGTCGTTAGTTACTTAAAACGTTTTAGTTATTATTAATCTTTTAAACAAGAAACAGTCTAATATGTGGATTACTTTATGTGGAAACGTTATTTGTCGACCTAATAGACACAAAAGTGATTTTTTCTAAATATAATTCAAACCTACCATATGTTGTAATTAATAGTAATGTTGTATTTTGTATGTTATTAATTAGATCGTTATTTGTAGATTGCTTGTTTGTGAATTAATGGAATCGTTTTGTCGAAAAAAAAAAAAAATGGAATCGTTTTAAAATAGGGTTATTAGCAAAAATAACACAAACAATTATAATTTAAAAACTAAACCATTTTTTACCTTTTTCTCTCTCTATGTCTCCCTATCTCTCTCTATCCAAATGGCTAGTTCTTAGATTATAATTTTTTTTTGTTATCCCACATATTCACCCTTTAAAATATGGGAAATTGGTGTGTATTACCACAAAAAAAATTATAGCCAAAACTTTCGTATGTGTCAATATCATGACCAGTGCCGTGCTCATAGTTTTAGCTTTAGGAGCCTGAGGCGAGTTTGAAAATAAAATATTTTTTACGTATTTTCCTTACGATATCAATAATCTAAATTTAAATAAATGTTAAGATTGTTAATAAACAAAAAAAACTAAGTAAAAGAATAGAAACTTTTTTTAGTATGGAAGTGGTTCGAATTTGGTATGTAAGACTTCAAAAATAAAATCATTACCTTACTTTAACCACTAAACTACAAGTATGTTTTGGAAATTTGGGCCCTTAAAATACATATTGTTTTAGATTGGTAGAATCTTTATAATCTTACAACCACTTTTTAATTTGTACCGCTTTAGATTGTACTAATCACAAAATTTTACCAACACTATTACACTAATCTTTATTTATCTATATAGTACCAAACTTTGCACTATGCTATAAAGTTTACCGTTCCAGCTTTTAAAAAAGCTAGGTTATCAATCGGATCCATTATGATCCAGGGCCCTAGGCGGATGCCTATTTAAATGCATGGTAAGCACGGCTCTGGTCCTAACTACTAAATTTAGGGATTTTTGTTAGGTATTTGATTTTTTTTTTAATGATTAGACAACAAATTAACCCTTAAAATATTAGCTCATGTTAAACCAAAAAAAGAATCGGATAAGCATTAGAGTTCCCTCCCATTATGCATGTGAACTGGATAAGAGTAAATGCATTAGTCAGTTGTTATTACTGTTAAACCTCAATCCGTTGTGATTTTTTAACGAGAAATGGAATGTATACATTAATAGAGTAGTTGTAAATGATTGAAAAAACCAGCCATGCGTGGAATGATATAATTGTGACAAATTATTAAGAGTATATTTGAATCGATATGGTCAAGAGTTCTTTGAATCGTAAATTTAAATTAATCATGATTGGATATACAGTCACATAAATCAAACCAGAAAGGTAAAATTTAGGATTTTTTTATAAAAAACGTACTTCATTCATTTTATTTTCTCTGTCTTTTCCATATAACATACTCCATGTTTTGAGCCTGTCTCAAAAGACCATGTGATATTTTAATATCACCCTAGATAAATAAATTCAATGTTTGCAATTTCTGGACCATAAAACAATTAACACCAACGGTGTGAGTTTTATCTGATGAATGTTTGTTTGACAAAAAAAAAACAAAAAAACAATTAACACTAATTAACGGAACTCTAAACCGGATCGGAACCAAATAAAATGAACAAAATGTAAACAATGTCCATGACTCTTCCACGGTAAAGGTTATATTTCCTAAACGGCGACAAAATATCTTGTTTAGTTGATTAGTTCAGTTTTGATTCCTTTTTTTCGGGTAACTTGATTGTATAAATCATGTCAAAACTATATTGATAAAAATTATTTTGAGTCGGATTTTTTTTTTTTGGTCACATTTTGAGTCCGATTTTAAAAAGATACATTACTATACTAGACCAAAAATACATAGCTAAGGATTTGTCTCCCTAATCGTGGCTTTCTCTCTAATAGAGATCACCCTAGTCATCGAGGATAAGGTCATGAACTCATCGTTTATTGCATCTTTGGTGCCCAAACGGTTATCGTTGGTTTCGTTAAATTAGATCGGTTCAATCGCTTCGTCTATGATGTATAGACAAACGGAATGAGGAGTCCCGTCGTTCATCTTTTGGTGGTGATAAGGCGTGGAGGAGACACAATGACGAGAAAGATTGGTGGTTGGACAAAAGAAATCTCAATTGTTTAAGATCTAGTTTAAAGTTAAAAAAAAAAGATCTAGTTTAAACAATTGTTTAAGAAAGAATGAAAAGATCATTCCTAAATTTACGTGGCAAAATTCCTAGGACCGGTTTATACGGAAAGAATAAAGAGAGAACAACTTCACGTTTTTTATCACATTGTAACGTCGAATTAACCGGTTCGTTATCGTAACTCGTAATTAAGAAATCAAAGTAGTCTAAATATACTTTAACTAATTCCCATAAAACAATTGTTTGTTAGTCGAGTCTTAGCTGAACCACATAAGCCGAGCCGATACATAAGGAGCACATTCTTATAAATAACATATAGGGGATTTTATGAATATTCACATAATAGTTTTCTTATTAGTCCCCATTTCCAACGTTTCCTTCTTCCCTTTTTGTGTTACTTATAGACTTGACAGTAAATTATTTTAATATTCAGCTACTAATTAAAAGAGTGACTTTAGCTTAGTAGCCTGAGGTAAATTTACAAAAGGCAGATACTATAACACTCGAGATCGAGTCCTCCGCTTATTTAATATAGGTATTAGCTTAATGGGTTGGTCAGTTGTGCCCTAGTGTTAAAAAAAAATAATTAAAAAGAGTGTATTCAAATCTAGCATTGTAAAATTTTCTGAAACGAAAGATGCTATTTACGAAAATCAAATTATTTTTGTATGATAAAAGAATTTTTATTAGATATTCATATGGATTTTGGACATTAAAAACGGTGATATCATTAATACTCGTAATCTAGTTTTTTTCTTTTGACACATACTCCTAATCTAGTTTGACAATTACTTCTCATATCTTCACCATTTTAAAGGCAAAAAAAGGATTAAATAATATTTATATATATTAAAACAAAATAAGAGTACTGCACACTAATGACTCACTCCATTTCTCCTAATAAATTAAAGCTCTTGTTAAAAAAAAGATAACGTAGTAGCATCATCTCTCTCCTTCACTCTGCCTCTCATTCTGAAGTAGAGAAGTTAATGTTCACCAAACTTACTGTAAAGTCTGAAACTATCTTTCTTCTTCTTCTTTGCTTCATTCAAGTAAGTCTCTGATTTGCTTTCTCTGTTTCCTAAAATCTTCTCTCTGCATATTTGTCTTCCATTGAAAATACCCAATAAGAAAGAAGACTTGTTTCTCTCAGATAATGTATGTGCTTTCGCTTGCTTCCCTCTTCTAAATCAACATTTTCTGGGTTTTTTGGTTTTGAAGATTAAACTTTCAAGAACCAGAGGACTTGTCTCAGATCTAGTGAAATAGTTTTAAATTTCGTCACTAATTCAAGAAAAAATGAGTAAAGAAGAGTTTATGAAGATCCAGGTTTGTTCATCACTCTGTTTTTTTTCTTTTCCGGTTATATTGTTAACAGTAAAATGTGAATTTACTCTGTTTTTGTTGTTGTTGTGTGTAGACTTGTGTTCTCAAAGTGAACATTCATTGTGATGGTTGTAAGCAGAAAGTGAAGAAAATCTTGCATAAAATTGAAGGTAAAAGAAAAAAACGGAAATTCCAAAATCTTACCTTGTTTATTTTGACTTGATGAAAAAAAAAAAAGATTTCGACTAAGTGTATTTTGTCGTTGTTGTGAAACAGGTGTATTCACGACCAAGATAGACGCAGAGCAAGGGAAAGTGACTGTATCTGGAAACGTAGACCCTTCTGTTCTTATCAAGAAGCTCTTGAAATCTGGTAAACATGCCGAAATCTGGGGAGTTCCAAAGGCAAACAACTCCAATCCGAACCAACCCAACTTGGCCAATCAGTTCAAAGCCATGCAAATTGACCACGGCGGTAAAGGCGGTGGCGGTAACAATAACAAAGCTCCAAAGAACGGTGGTGGTGGCGGAGGAGGAGGAGGAGGCGGTGGTGGTGGGCCACCGAAGATGGTTCTTCCACAGTTAACTCCACAACAGATGCAGCAGCTGAATCCTCAGCAGTTACAGCAACTTCAACAGCTTCAACAGATGAAAGGGTTTCAAGATCTGAAGCTTGCTCCTCAATTGAAAGGTCCAGGAGGACCAGGGCCTGGCTCTGTTCCTATTATCAAGAATCCTAATCAGAAGGCGGTGAAGTTCGATGTTCCTGATGATGATGATGATGATTTCAGTGATGACGAATTCGATGATGAGTTTGATGAAGATGATGAGTTTGATGATGATTTGGAGGATGATGAGTTTGACGACCACCCTCCTCCGCCTAACAAGATGAAACCTCCTATGATGATGGGTGGTGGTAACATGATGATGCCTAACAACATGATGGGTGGTGGTGGTGGTAACATGATGATGCCCAACGCTCAACAGATGTTAAACGCTCACAAAAACGGTGGGGGCGGTGGTCCTGGACCTGCCGGTGCTAAGATTATGGGTAAAGGAGGTCCTGGCGGTGGCGTCCCTTTTCCTGTTCAAATGGCTGGTGGCGGTAACGGTAACGGTGGTCAGAAGGGAGGTCCCGGTGGAGGCGGTGGTGGTAATGTGGGGAATCCAAACCAAGGCGGAGGCAAGAACGGCGGTAAAAATAGTGGTGGACATCCGCTAGATGGAAAAAATGGCGGAGGTGGAGGCGGTCCTAACGGTAATAAAGGAGGTGGCGGAGGTCAGATGATGGGAGGTCCTAACGGAGGTAAAAAAGGTGGTGGTGGTGGTGGCGGCGGAGGAGGGGGAGGACCCATGAGTGGAGGACTCCCGCCCGGTTTTCGTCCAATGGGAGGCGGCAATGGAGGAGGTGGACCTCCGACCATGAGTATGCAAATGGGTGGGCAAATGGGTGGTGGTCCTGGTCCATTGGGTAATTTACCATCAATGGGTGGTGGTCCTGGTCCGACGGGTAATAATAATATGCCGGCCGTTCAGGGATTACCCGCAATAGGTCCAGGCGGCGGCGGTGGCGGCCCATCTGCTGGAGCACCATCGGGATATTTCCAAGGCCCTGGCAACGGCGGAGGCGGACAAGACTCAATGCCAGGGAAT
The DNA here is from genome assembly GCA_963576765.1 of Draba incana. Lineage (NCBI taxonomy): Eukaryota > Viridiplantae > Streptophyta > Magnoliopsida > Brassicales > Brassicaceae > Draba > Draba incana. The sequence goes on from OY755205.1 coordinate 14,301,533, forward strand.
CCCTACGTGCAGCAGCAACAACAACAACAACAACAATACTTAGCGGCTGTTATGAACCAGCAACGGGCCATGGGCAATGAGCGATTCCAGCCGATGATGTACGCTCGACCACCGCCAGCTGTCAACTACTTGCCACCTCAACCGCAACCGCACCAACAACAGCCGTACCCCTATCCATATCCATACCAGCACTATCCGCCTCACGGTGGTGACCAATATTCTGATTACTTCAATGATGAGAACACATCAAGCTGCAATATTATGTGAGCTACCCAAAGTCAAAACAACAACACAAACTTTCCAGTCCATAGTTTGTCTATCCTTCTGTGATTATACATGGAAATGGGGTTTTTTTTTCTTAATTATTTGGGGGTTCTTAGAATCCTTTTTTTCCCTTCAACGGATCAAATCCTAAGTTATATTAGGGTTTTTTTTTTAATTGTGATAGTTCTTAAGTAATTTTATAGAATCATAATATAAAATCAAACGAATATTTTATATGCAGTTACTGCTTTTTTCTCTGGGTTCTCTTAGTTTCTCAGTGAGATCCTAGTGTTCATATGTTGTTTATATGTTTAGAAAATAAAATAAAAAGAAAGCCATAATGGAATGATTTTTTCTCTTCATATCTGTGATTCATGATATATGTTTATTCTTACAAAAGAATATACGCAATTGCGATGAACAAGTTTGGTAGATACTAGATACCAAAACCCATGAGAAATAAAATCCGACTGCAATTAGTGATATTGACACTTTTGATTCAATAAACTCCTTTATGAAGAAAATTTAAACATAAAATTATTTGTTTTTGAAACTGAGCAAAAATAATGGACTAATGGTATGGAGTTGTGTCCCACCCAATATTACTTTAGATCATTTTGTCCATTTTGGTTTTGGCTTTGATGTGTTACTTTTATTATTAGGTTTGAATAAATTTCTAAAAGGAAAAGGATTACAAAGACAAAGTAAAACAGATTAGTTTTGTATTTTAAAAAATAAAGGAGACGATAAGAAACGCTGAATGTGAGAATGGCAACATTTGCTTTTTAAGATTAGTTGTTAAATGGAAAAGTTAATTATAATTAAGATAAATTAACAAAAAAGTAATACATTTGGCCCTCCTCACCAGTGATCTGTGATCAATATGTATCTTTTTTTTTTTGACGAGATCAATATATATCTTGATTCATCGATGTAGTTAATTGATCCTTTACCGGAAATGGGACCTGTTTAATTGTGGTCGTGAAACAGCGGTTGCAGATGCAGTCTCAGCGTTTGGAAACGCTAAGTGTTTGATTAGTCAAGTTAGACTAGCTAATGTGTGATTAGGCCGGTTTAATCTCTTAACAAGTGAAAAAGCATGTATAACTTGCGAGTGACAAAATAACTATGATCATCATCGTCATCATCAAAGATGAATGAACAATGATGCTGATGATGATGATGATGCAAGGGTGGGACCCATAAAATTAAATGAAAATGCTTGCGGCAGCTATTAGCGTTTCGCGTCACAGACTCAGTACACGTTTCTTCTCCTCCTTCTTATTCTTCTCATGCTTTGTTTTTTTACTTTCTTTTTGTTGCTTTTTATGTTTCTATTACACATAACATAACAACACACAAACTTGTTAAAAAAGCCCTTTGGATTCGTCCAGATTTTGCTTCTTTCATACGTATTCTAATAGTATTTATTTTATTTTTAGGGAGATTTTATTATTTAAAAAAAAAAATCTTGAATACGGCAACTGCATTTTTGAAATAGTTAATTTATTTTATTATCGTTTAATATATGGACAGGAAAAAGTGTTGAAGTGAGAAGACAAGGTAAAAGAGAGACCAGGCTGCTCGAGATCCGACAGTACTTGTTCATATGCTTCGTTTGTTTCAACTCCAACGCTATCCTCACGCCGAATTACTCTTGTGCTCTAACGCCATTTTTTTATTTAAAAAACGTTACTCCATCCACACTACACAATCAAAAAGCATACTATCGTTCATATACATTATCGCTTATCTGAATATTTGTCGATACAAACGTAATTTTTTTCTTATTTTTTTTTTTTACTTTATTTATTTAACTTCATACTGTTTTACGTAATCTAAGCTCCAAAATGGGATCTAATTAGCCTAAGATATAAAAGAAGTGACTATTGAATTAAAGATATCATAAGATCTCTTGAGAAATTTTGATAACTACCATGGAAATTGAAACCAAAAGGGTTTATATAGTACCTTCTGCTGCAAGTAGTCAGATAAGCTTCGGTTCAGAAACTACCCAATTAGACTAGACCACGTCATCATCATTGTATTATTTGAGCGTTTTAATATCCGCATCGGAGCCGTCCGATTGGAGAGAAAACTCTCAGATGGTGCCAGATGGGAAAAACTCGGCTGTCGAGGACACGCGTGGGTCCCACATTGCGTCTCCTTTTTCAATTCGCTCGCCGGTTACGAAACCGCGCGAACGACGGAGTGATGATGACGTGATGCTTTTTGTTAAGGGCAACGCCGTTAAATTGCTATAATTGTCATGTCACATTTATTTGTGGGATACTAAAAGCACCCACAATGGTAGTATTTCCATGGGATTTTCAATTTTGCGAAAAAAAAAAAATACTAATATACAAAAATATTTGGATGAGTTTTTCCACTTTTTTAGATACCCACATATTTTTAAATTTGTACTTTTTTTGTTTGCAAATTTGAAAATCCCATGAAAATACTATCATTGGATAGTTTACAGTAATTAAAAAAAAATATAAATGTAAAAAAGTATACTACTAGTACTAAAAGAAAAAGAAATGGGGCACGTTAAGTTGGTATGGTTCATAATTACAATCAAAGAAAAAAAAAAGGAGCTTTATGAATTAACGTAAATGTTCCCTATTCGTACCATGAAAACCTGCATACCAATCGAATTGCGGGCACTAGCCGATTCCACCTATTCGTTAATTTTGCCTATAGACCCTAGTTTTTCCTCCCATGTTCCATATTAGACATAACTTTAGTATTCTAACCAAATTCTTTTTTTCATCAAAATCATAAATAAGTATGAATCTACCCAAAAATTGCAAGAAATGCATTTGTCAAGGGTTGGTGATCGAGGAATTCTTGGTTGTGAACGCCGTGGACCTCTCAACTATGAATCTATAGTGAGTTTTTTTTTCTTCTATACCTCCCTCACCATTCTTTCTTTCGTATCTCAAAATGTATACCTCTAGCATTAGTATATGTACTTAATCTTATTGCTCTTAAACTTATTTTGTAACTGCATGACATTTAAAATCATAGCTTGTAATTTTTCTAATTGTATTTCAATATACCTTTTATAGATACAATATACTTTATGTGCAGATAAACTGGCGTAATCTCATTTTCATTTTAAAGTTAATACTATCCTTTATTTTTCGAGAAATATTCTAAGCATTCATTTATTATTATTTATTTTTTTGAATTAGTCTCAAATTTTTTTTTTTTAAACGTTTTTAGGACAAGTGCAATATTGTTCTAAGATAATATGATATAAGAATTTACTTTTATATATGAGTGAATAAAGCAAACTATGCTTCCATTTCACCTTTAAATCGACGATCATCTCGAATCGTTGACAATCCGAATTGAACTTATATGTCGATGAATTTGATAACGTGTTTAGCCGTGAGAGGGGGTTTTTCATGTCTTCTTTGGTTTTGTTCCCTCCAAATAACATGAGAGTAGTTTAGAACACGATATTGGATAATTTTTCCTTGTGACTCATCCACCAATTACTCCAAAAAATTATCCCAATTAGTCGCATACTTATGGGCCGGATAGAAGCGTTTGAGCCAAATTCCTCCATATTTCCTATGCCAAACAACACTAAAAATAAAGATGGTTATGGGTTTCGAGATTGCATAGACAGAGGATACGAGTACCATTAGCACCACTATTCCATTTAAGCACACAATCTCCCGTTGATAGTCAATCATTAATTCTATATATGTTGGGCATGCATATAAATCATTCTTTGTGATATGCACTAATTAATGCACACAAATATATGTATATATATGGATATTGAGACAATATAAAAAGACATGCAATAAGTTATTTTTGGTGCAGACATTACAATATATTAATGGATGTGACAGACACAGAAAGAGCGTGTGTGATATTGAGAGCCCCGAAAAGAGATTATTGGAGAAGGAAGTGAGCACATGGAGAGGCTTGTTTGTGTTTCCGATGATGAAAGAAGGAATATTACAAACCAACAAAAGTCAAATCTGTCTTATTTGGAACTCAAGGATCTCAATCGTTTTGACAACAAATCAATCGGGACACTCAGAGCATCTCTAATCCCCTCAAAATCCCATTCTAAAAGGAATTTTAGAGTAAATCTTTTTCAATTTCATATTAAATTCTATACTAGAGTAAACTCATTTCTCATTATATTCTAAAATTAAATTTTTTTATTTATAAAAAAGTTTTTTAACTTTTTACTCATTCTACGTTTACACAAAAAATATATTATTAAAAATATGTTTTTGTTATTTGTTTTTTAATTTTTTATTAAATGATTAATGGAGCCCTTTAATAAAATTACAAAATGATAATCAAAATTCATATTAAAATTTTTTTTAACCAACACAACTAAAATGCAACAAAAAAATTTCAAATACGATGAAATTTATTGATGAAAAATAATAAAATTAAGATAAATAACATGAAATAAATATTATAATTAATGATTTAATAATTTAAATCATCAAAATATTGTCTAGATAAAGAAGACAAAAGTGGAGCTTGTTGATGTTGTTGTTGTTCAACCCTTTTTTTAAAAATATGTGCTTTTTCAGTCTCAAGATACATATGAATATTCATATCATGTATGGAGCTCAAGTCTCGACGAAAAAACCTTTTTTCTTCTTTAAGTTCTTTCAAGGCGTAATTCTTGTTTTGAATCTCTAATGGTATTGTATTTGTACACTAGTCTTATTCAATTGCTCTAGTAGTTGATTGTTTCCTCATCCTAGAGTCTTGATAGCAAGCCGATGTTCCCTCATCGACTTTTTTTTCATTTTGGATTTTTTTTATTCCACTTGGTTGTTAAGAGGGAGATAATGCAATCTGGTCATCCTCATCGCGTTTTGCAATTGTCAAAGCCCCGATTTGTTTGTGGGAAAATAATGTGTTAGATGATATAATGACTATCATTTTGCATATTATGATAATCGAAGATGAGCGTGATCTCGATGCACCAATTAAAATCGATGGAAAATCTTCGCCTCCGGATGTTGAATTAGTGGGAGATGATAGTATACGGTTTCAAGAATTTATTGGGTAATTTAGAAGAAACAAAGATAAAAAAAAGCTCATTTTTCACTTCATAATGATTTAGTTGATCATTTGTGGAAAAAAATCAATACTACTAATGCTTAGATTATGTTATTTTGTCTTTTTCTATTGTGTAATGTAATTTTATTTCTATAATAAAATTTCAATTAAAATAATATTATAATTTTTAATGAATTATTGCTAATTACAAAATAGTTGGGTAAAATGTGTAATTTTGATAAATTAAGGCTTAAACAGAAAAAATATACTAAGAATATTATTTTTAACGCGAAAAATAGAGGAATGGGTTGGAGAAAACCTTTACTTTAAAATAGAGTGAAAAATAGAATAATGGGTTGAAGATGGTCTAAGAACTTTCATATATATCGATTTAACGTGAAAGAATGCTAGATACATCTTGAACAAGGAATATCCGAAACTTTTCAAGTTAGAGAACTTGATTAACATAAAAAAAAGGTTAAATTTTGGTTCGGTTTATCGCCTTATCTTAATTTTTGAAAAATTCAAGAAAGCTTTTTTTTTTGTCAATACTTAGTCACAACTGGCCAACCCATTAGCCTAATACCTACATTAAGTAGGCGGAGGAACTCGATCCCGGGTGTGATGGTGCATGCCTTTTGTGGACTTACCTTCGGCCACTAGGCTAACTCATACCTTTTAACTCATATCTAACTTGGCGGAAAAAAAAAACTCATATCTAACTTCTTCTCCTCCTTTTTCTCTCCCAACCTCATTTTCGCCCTAGCCGCCGCCATCCTCTGTCATATATGTTCTGACCGGCTTTGAGCAGCTCCCTTAGTGCTAGCGCCCCCCCCCCCCCCCCCTTTTTCTTTGTGTAGATGTTGTCTTTAGATTCCTTTGCCTTTCTATTTCTGCATTTGTAGCGAGATTGGATTTGGAGAAGTTGGTTCGGTGTGATCGAGAGATTGGATCTAGTCCAGTTCTTTACCTGCAAGTGCTGCTCGGCGAAGTCTCTTTGGGTCCTGGGGCTGGATCTGGTCTGGATCAATGTTTGAAGATGAAGCTTCAACTCTTTCGGTCGCGACCGGTTCTCTTGCTCGTTCGAGATGAGGTAGAGATCATTTCCATGTTCTTTATTGGTGTTTATCTCTGGATTTGGTCTCTAGTGAGGTGGTCTTGATCTTCTCGATCGCGTTTTATCGGTTATATTTCTCCTTTTTCATGCTCATGTCTCGTTTATCGGCTTCTTTTGAACATTGCTATCTCTGGGTTTGGTCTGTCTTTTTAGCTCATGTCCTTCAGGTTGGTTTGTGGATTTGCCTTTCTCCTCCTTGTTTATTAATTGGTGATGATGGGTTGAAGTTGTTATTGTATTTGGTTGACCTCTTAGTGGCGATGTTGAAGGTGTTCTAGGGGTTAAGTTTCCTCGTCCAACATCGAAGTGTCTTTTCTCCGTGTTACTGAATAACTCATCTTGCGGCGATGCGTATAACAACTTTCCCTCAACGATATTGGGTTTAGTATCAACAATGAAACTTCAGAGTTATTGGGATTTTGTTCGAGTTTAATTGTTGTTGGTCTTCCTTGTCGTGGTCATCTATGTTCTTTTAAGACCTAGTCAGTAATCACTCAGCATGGAAGTTGTGATTTAATGGCTCTTTTGGCTTCATCGTTCTTGTCTTCCTTGGGTTTGGCTTTCAAATTTAGTTTTTGGCAATCCGATTCTACCAGGTGCTTAATTGGAAGTATGCAGATGGGTCTTGGGGTTGATTGGATTTTCTGTCATTCGGGGTTTAGTTTTGTTCAAAGTGTTGTTTTCCTTGGTTGGATTTTTTAGTTGTAATTTGAATGGCTTCCCCTGTTGTGGGCTTTAGGCTCCGATGTCGTACTTGTTTGATATCGGCTTTCGTATCCCACCCTCGTATGTCACCAAGATTAATATAATATTTCAGATGCCAAAAAAAAAAAAAACTTCTTCTCCTTGACATTTACTCGCATTCGTCAATATTCTCTACCATCCCCAAAATGGTCAATGCATACTTATGTTTTCCTAAACGCATTATCACATATTTTCATATGCCACCTACACAAATTTTATCAATTATTCACTGAAATAGAAACTGGGTCCGATTGGTAAATTACCTTTTTTTAAATCTGGAGCGGGAAGCTGGAGCGGTAAGTTTTATAGCATAGTGCAAAGCTGTATATATAAAGATTTGAGATAAAGATTAGTGTAATAGTGTTGGTAAAACTTTTGATAAAGATTTAGTGATTGGTACAATCTAAAGCTGTATGAATTAAAAAGTGGCATAAATATTTAAAAAAGTCTACCAATAAAAGCCACTAAATCCAGTGGGCTCTCCACTTTCTACTTTTTGTTTTGTTTCTCATATTTGGACAACTTTTTACTAACTTACTTACACTCCCATTATGAAAGCTATTAATCTGTTGACTTTCTTTCGGAGGGAAGAAAAAAAAGAACGAAGAAAAATTAAATGGATCACATGAAACTGATATAAGAAGCAAAGTAAAGACCACTTTGACAAACAACTAAGCAAGTATGCTAAAAAGTCTTTGACTATCAATAATTGAACCACACGCTTTCTCACAGTTTTATATTAATCTAAATTAGTTTTTTTTGTTAGTAGTACTACTTTAGCAAAAAAAAAAACAGTAGTATTATTTAACGAATGATTCAATTACCAGTTTTAGTTTTCTATTTTTTTTTTTTTTGACAAATATTTTTATTCGCTGCTATATCCTCAAATAAAAAGTTGTTTCAAACCATCGTTTGATACTTTGATTATGCAAATCCACACTGACACTAAAAGCCGAGTAAATTTTGCATTTACGAGTTTTCGCTTAACATGTACCCACAATTCATATGGTGCAAATCGATAGCGGGAAAATAATTGAATTTTAACGGCGAAAGAAACCATACATAAATTAACGGCTAGTATATAATATTTTGTTTTTGTCAAAGTATTCAATTCTTTAAAAAGGGAAAATAATAAAAGTAATATTCTTAAACAAAAATCCATACATCCAGATAGAGAAAAAATATGCAATCGTGATGTAGATCATGTCACATGTCCGGTGTTAAACATGTTTCCGTGCCTAAGAAATATTTTCGTCAATTCTTTGAAAAGTGTCACAATTCTTTTTCATTTGAAGTAGGATATCATGAACTCTGGGATTATCCATGTCAAGTAATATTCCAAAAAAATGTCTAGCAGAAATAGCTGTTTGATGGCTATTGTTTTTGTTTAAACAATTTACGTACGAGTAAACTTTTAAAAACTTGGGGAATTTTAAAATCGTTTTCGGGTTTATAAATTCAAGATTCTTATTCCATTAATTTGTAGGTTTTATTCGTTCTTTCAACTAGGTTAGGTTTTCGAAATTTTAACTGAAATGATATAAAAACCACAAAAAAAAAACACAAAAACTGTGAACAAGTTAATTAGACAATATATACAAAAATGTATTTTAGTCTCTTCGGCTCGATCTTTGTCGGTCTCATCAATTTGCAAAAAATATTCGATATCTCAGTCGCCTTCCTAATCTACTACTCACTAAGCAATTTGTTCGCATTAAATTAATTATATTACTGTGAACATGGATAGATATATGTACTTCAATTTCTGCACGCATGTACTACATTATTACGCATTAACGTGCATTCGTGATCGTCGACTTTAAGTATGCATGTATGTGTGAAACATCAAACAAATAACGAGAACCGCAAGAATCAAAGCAATAGGACACGAACGGGTCACGGACTTACGGAAAATTCAAAATTACTAGAAAACAATTTACATTTACAAAAATGCATGAAACATAATAATGAAAGGCAGTGAGATATTTTTTCGGGTGGGTCAGTATGGAGATATTTTTTTGGGTCAGTATGGAGATATTTTTTTTTGGTCAGTATGGAGATATAGATAATGCTTTTTTTTTTTTGTCGTCATATAGATAATGCTTATGACAACCCAGAATGTTGCAAGAGTCTTTTTCCTCAAATTAAAAATAATTTGATCTTTATGTATTTTTTATTTTTCAACATGCATTATTATGTATATTTGTATGTAAATTATCATATGATCCAAAAAAGAAAAGCTCATCGGAAAAGACTCGTCCTTGTAATGCATATGATTGATACAACTTAGTGAATGGGCTTTAATGGGTCGATACCAATCCTTTCATTTCCTTTATTTGTTTCTTTCTCTTAATAACATATTAGTATGGACATATCATATTTTTCATATATTTTGTTACATGTATATGAATTGAAATTGTCATAATCGAGCCCCAGACATGTTTCTGGTAGCACCACGTGAAAGAGAGGATAACATTTATTCAACTAAACAAAACAGGTCAGAGCTCACTTCACCCAATTCCCATCAAATATCTTGTATTTTTAATTTATGATTATTTATTCACCCCCACTTCCTGCCTTTTTTAGCCATTCATTCTTAGATATATCATATAACTAATTTCTTAATGTGTAGTTCTGTACAAAGATAAATTAACAATAATTATGCCTACAGAAAATTAACAATTATTCTTTCAGTAAAATGGGGTGGGAGGTGGGAGAATATATTATTCTATTCTTTTTAATGTTCTATATAGAGATTTATTTGCTGTTATACTGATAAAAAATATGTTTTGAACTACATTTATACGAGTTGACAAAAAAAAAACAAAAAAATTAGGGATGTCAAAATGAGCTAACTCGCTTGGCTCAGCTCAGTTCATGATGAGCTAGAGTATTTCATATCTCAGTTCAGTTTAACGCATTTATTATACGAGCTTATAAACATAAACTCGAACTCAAATAATCTAGTTCACGAACTAATATAATATAAATATAAGAAAAAATAGCTAAAAAATTATCAAATGCAAAATTCACTTCAAACTTTAAATATTGAAAAAAAAATCCAAATAATATTGTTATAAAATGATAAATCAATTTTAATTTTTAGTAATAAAAATTAAAATAAAACTATGCAATGATCATCGCGTGATTGATGAATCTGTCCATTTAAGAGTTTTCAAATTTTCTCAAGAATTAATTATTCATCATGCTCACCATCGTCATTTGTAAATTACATGTTAGAAAACATAAATGATGAAACATACTAATCGTAATTGCAATAGTATTAGTAATCTAATGTATATTTTCATTAGTAAATATAAAATATATTTATAATATATCAATATATATTATAAATATTTGAAAAAATATTTAACTCGTTATGTGTATCAATATGTATATGTTCGTGAGGTAGCTCACAACTCATTAGAGCTGACTCGTATAACTCGTCAACTTAATTAAACTCGATCACTTAACTCGTTTATTAAATGAATCTTAAAAACATAGCTTGAACTCGTAAAAATTCAAGCATAACTATACAAGTTCATGAGCTAATGGCTTATTTTGACATCCTTACAAAAAAAACCTACTAATAGTAGAAGAGGTGTCAAACGGGCCACCCACTGCGGAATTTTTGTTCTTTGTGGACCAATGCGGGCCGGCCAGCTAGGACCGCGGTTTTAAATTATATGTCCAAGCCCGTCCCGCATTATTTGACGGGTTAGCGAATTGGCCCGCGGGCAACATATTTATGTGTTTAAATTTTATATTTTTTCATAACATATGTTTTTTAATTGTTTAGATTATATATTTTCCATTATTAGATACCAATCTCGCATTTTCAGCATTTACAAGTTTTTGAAATTTCAAGTCTAACGACCTTAGTTCCCAAGATATGTTAATTATGTCAACAAGAAATAAAAAATTATATTTTAGTTCATTTATTAATAAGTTTACACGCTCAATAAAACTACAAATTATTAGAAGAATAACGTGGTTGTGTTATATCCATGAAGAATCACTTTTGGTATTAACATTTTAAGAAAAAAAAATATTAAACAAGTAGATCTACAAAGAAAAAAACGTGAATTTAATAACTCGAATCAAGATTAATTAAAACAATTGACCATGACAAATTTCAAGATTTGGTTGAAATAGAAGTCGTGACTTTTCAATTTGTTTCTGGATTTGAATTTGATTATGAGTTTTAGTTCTCTAATTTTGAATTTGATCGTGATTTTTTAATTTATTTTTGCGAGTAGAAATTCTTGAGTTTTCATGTAGAAAAAACATAGAAATAAAGATATTATTTTATTTTTGAACTTTTATGATAATTTAAAATTTTTTACCTAAGCCAAAAGGTTCATAATTTTGTTTTAGTTTTGTGTCTACCCGGCTACCCGGCTACCCGCAAATTCGCAACGGATAAACCCGTTTAATACGCAAACCGTAGCGGATCAATCTGCGAGGCCCACTTTTAAATGAACTTAAAAAATGTTGTCTAAACCCGCACTGTGACCGACCTACTTAGGCCTGGCCCACGGATCATAGGCCCGTTTGACAGCTCTAAATAGTAGTATCAACTTTCATAGTAATTTCTAATAAGTGATCAGTGACGTATAGCAGTTTCTCTAATAACACCATAAACAAATAACCAAAATACATAAAGGTTGATTTGCTAGATAACAAAAAAATAATAATAATCAAGAAAGTAACAAAAGTAGGGGTACGTGGCAAAAAATCAAACATTAAATCTAGGTTAGTTTTTTAGTTATTGTTTTTTGTTTGGTTATTAAGCCCAATTTCCCAATACATAAAATGGTCGACTAAAGTTGCGGTCAAGTGTTTAAATTAAATATTCTCCTTTAGTCTTTTGTGTGGATTTACAAAGACCAAACTAAACATCAGATGTTGCTAATTTCAATTGCAAGAATATAGTAAAACGTAGGACAAATATTAAATAATATTGAAACTGTGTATTGATTGTTTTTCAAAACAAAAACAAAAACTGTGTATTGATATAATCAGATTAATGAATTTAAGTAATGTTTAGATTCTTTGGGCATGTGCAATGGTGACGTTTGAGTAAGTATCTTAACTTTTTTTTAATTAAATAATATTATTTTTTAGGATATTTAAGTGTCTTAAATCAGAAAATATATTATTTGGCCTTAAGTTGTAAGGAAAAGGATATAGAAATAGAAAGAAGAGGAAGAAGAAGAAGAAGAAATTAGTAAAGGTGTTTAATTTAATAAAATGAAAAAGTGAGTTAAAAACAAGAGTCAAAGTGAGGCGTTCGAAGTAGTAGAGATGGCTCAAGACCCAATACGGTCTAGTGTCAGTGATGTTCACATGGCAATGTCCATTCACCGGCTGCTTCCGGTTAACCTTCAACGGCTAACATTTTTCCTCTTCCCATCGAATGACCGGCAAAAGCTAAACAAAATTACGCAATTTAATGTCATGTGTTTGGACATAATTGTGATTGTCTATTTTCCGAGGTAGCTTGTGTTTTTTCATCGTCAGTTTTTATAGCTAGCCTAGAAGTAGACATCCAGTTCCCTCTATCTATTAAAAGAGAATTATAAAAAATTATTTTTTCTTATGTGTTACTTCCACAATTTTTTTTAGCATTTTTTCTTCTTATTTATTTAATTATTATGTACTCATTACCACACATTTATTTACAAATATAAATCCATTTACAAATACTAATCCAGTTACCAAACACATTTAAATATTTCTAAACTTTCCATAAATATATTTTGAAATTTTAGTATTGACCATGAAATCTAAATTTAATTCTTCTATATTTATTACTAGACACATTTATTTTCAAATATTTTCTATTTTGATTACTCTAAATTCAATTACAAACACATTTGAATATTCCTAAACTTACCAAAAATAATTCTTTCAAACGAATAATAATTTGGCAAAAGTAAAATTAACTCTTTTAAATTTTATTTTCAAAATTTATGAGCATGTAAAAGAAATTTTCAAAATATATTTTTTGATATTTCATATATAATTAAACGCATTTAATATAAAAACATTTTTCTAGAAAAAAGTGTGAGAAACTAAATATGATATAGAAATGATATATTTATTAACAAAATTATATCCTTCATTTTTCTTTTGTGAAAAGATAGTGACCATTTTTTAGTTTTATCATCCTAACTATATTTAAAGAAGACATATTGCAATCCCACTATAGTTGTTTAGTAGTTGTGATTATTTACTACTCCCTCCGTTCCAATACGTAAATAGTTTTGGCTAAAAGCACGGTGTTTAAGAAACTACTTTTTCTTATAAAAAATATCATTTAATATACATAATAAATATAATTTAATCAAACCTAAAAAAGACTACAGAATATTATTGGTCACACAGTATTCAATAAAGATGAAAAGTACCTAGGATTCTCAAAACAACTTATATTTTGAAACAAAAATAAACACCCAAAACAACTTATATTTTGGAACGGAAGGAGTATCTTTTAGTAAATTATCATATTCTTAATTAATAATATTATCCTATTATCCAAACATTGTCACAATTACACAATTTTAACTAATTACTATAATTTCTATAACCAAACATATGTAAAACAAAAATGTAGATTGTTGAACAAGTTCAATAATATATATATATATATATATATATATATATATATATATATATATATATTATCATCGATTTTAATGTCTTTCTAGCCTATCCATTGGATTAAAGGAGAGGTCCAACAAAATTCATTATATACACATTGCAGACTAGCTATAATATCGATACTTATCATACAATTATATACATACTTTCTTCAAGTTCTTATTTTACACATGCATAATATTGTTTATCTAAATTTCGATCAAATTGAATGATGTGTTTGCGTAAAGGAAACTGGAAGCTCATTTCTTACTCCAATTCTCAAGTCTTGATTGGATCCCTAAATTCAGATGATCAAAGGAAAAAAAATTTACGTAGCAGTGGTCCAAGATATCAGATCTTTTATTCCATACTTTACCTATGTTGTTTTCTGTTATATTCACAGAACAAAAAAAAACACAATGGCTGACTCTTTGGCAAAGAGTTCGTTGTTGAGTTCTAACAATTTAGCCATTTTCTCAAGGAATGAAAACTCCGATGTTGAAAAAAACAAATTACGCAAAAATCATATAGTCATGTTTGTATAAACAATTACATACGAGATATTAATTTATGATATTATTGGGACAATATATTTACATAGGGTTTCTATAACATTTATTATCTTATGGAACTATGTTATATTTTGCATTGGCCCGAGTTACAAAATTTATTAATCTACAAAGTTTATTAATTTATCGAATATTAATATATAGAGTTTCTACTGTATCTGTATAAACCATGCAAAATGTGATAATTTATTAACGATTTTGTTGTGAAATATAACATAAAAAGTCAAAACTGATGATTTAAATTGTAACTGTGAAATATGACGAAAATCAATACTTGTGTAACGCCCGCGAACCAAAATTGTGAATTTGGTGCGTGTGTCGATCTACACAGCTTAATGTGAACCGGCCCAGTTTGATTTAATTGATCGGTTTGAGCGTGATTATGGTGCATAATCCTAGGTTCGTGTTTAAAAGGATGAGCATCCGTATTTGCGAGTGGGAAAAAGTGATTTTTGAGAAGAAAAGAGAGAAAAAGAGAGTTTGTGAGGTTTGTGAATCCTTAGAAAAAAAAGTCTCGGATTTTCGTGTTCTTCCCTGTTTTCGTGTTTCATTCAATCCATTGTCGAGCTAAGTGCGCGACCGTGGCTTATCTAAGCCGTATAACGTGTTAGGATAGAGCAATTGGTGGTTGTGTGATTGAATTGGTGTTTGGAATTGTGTTTATGTGTTTCCTATATTGTATTTGTGTGTTTCGTCGTGTTGGTTTCTGCAGGGATCGCATGACATAGCCTGAATCGAGCCGTGAGAGGAGAGGCATGAACAAATGAATTAACACAATAATCATCTCTGTGTCGATTGACACTGCTTAATCGACATGTGTCGATCGACACACGTCGATCGACACACGGTCGCAGACAATCCCACGATCGAGCCACTCCTCTCACGGCTCGATACAGGGCTATGTCGCACGATCCCTGCATAAACCAACACAACAATATACACGAACCTAACACCAAAATACATAGAATCTCAATTCTCAACACCAAATCAACCACAATACCACCAAATCATCCATATTAACATGTATACGGCTTAGATAAGCCACGGTCGCGCACTCACCTTAGCCTATTAGGATCGGTTACAGATTGTTCACGAAATCAGACTTGAACCCCCACCAAACTTCCGATTTCTCTCCTAATTCACGAAGAACAACACCCCGAATCGATTCTTCAAACTTCTACGAACGATTAACAACACAATCACTCTTCTTTTCTTTCTTTTCCTGTCAAAACTAACAAAAATCTCTCCTTTTCTGCTCATAAACACGGCTGATCGTGTTATATACCCGAGCCCTGTAATGTTCAAAACATTTATATACACCCGAGTTAATAACATTTACATGTATTTTGACTAAAATATGAATAAATAATCAATATTTAAATTTATTTTAAGTTTATTGAGTTAGTTCGCACAAACCAAATCAAGATTTTCATCTTTAAACTTATAATTACAAAATTGTAGTAGTACCAAAAAACAAAACAAATAAAAAGTTGCAGATCATTATCTATTTCTCTTTGATCGACAAATCATGTTTTTTTTCTTCTAATGCCTTTAGAATTAATAGGAAAGTTTGAGATTTTGTGTAATTAATTACCATAATATTTGTTACCTTCTATAGACCATTAGTGGATTTCGTAGGATGTGTATATTAAAAGTCATTATGATTTTTAGAAAGTGATATAAATGTTGTTTTTCGGAATGTTAAGGAAAGTGAATGCAAAATTTTAGGACTGCATTTTTTATTTGTTGCCATGTTTATAAGTTTAAAATGTTTTTTAAAATTTTTTTTAATAGAATGATAATTGTCCCATAATTCTTTCTTTGGATGACACTTAGGATTTTTAAGTTTTAATATCTCTTAAAGGTCTCTTTGAGTGATATCTAGAATTTTAAATTTTTAGTGTCTTCTCCATTAATATATATAGGATTGTAAATCCTAAACCCAATAACACTAGATTTTGAAAATTGCAAATATTTGAATCAATAACACTATTATGACCATCTTCAAGGCTGGATTTTACGTTACTAAAAATTTGGTGAATTCTTTTTTTTTTTTTTGGTAAAAAAATTGGTGAATTCTTAGATCATATCTCTATCTTTTAACAACAAAAAAAAAATTTGAATATAGTAAAAACTCATATTTTAATAATATCAAACTATAATATTTTATTAACTTATTGATTAAATAAAATATATTTTTTAAAAAATGTAAATTAAGAAACACCATAAAAAAAATCAACACTAGAAATTTGTTTAGAATATTTCATTAGAAAAAAAAAACAGAAGATGAATCCATTTATACACAAATATTTATGAACTCGTCAATAGTTTATTTGATTTCATGGTGAAAATGATATATGTTAAAAATTCAAAGTTTAGAAAAGGTATGTCTAATCTTTAATATTGATGGAACATGATACATATATGAAATATAAAGAAATTATCGCATCTAATTTTGGTACGGAAATTGAAAAACTAACACAATTGTTTTTTGATGCAATAGAAAAGTTGTAGAAAAACTCCAAAGATATTTTAGTTATAAAGAAAAACAATATTGTAATTATTTTTAGTAGCTTGTTGTAGTTATGTTGTAAAAGTATTTTTATACTAACTCTTAATATATAATATTAATGTAACTAAATATTTACATAAAGATTTATTGAAATTTATTATTTTTTCATTTTGTCGATATGTGATAAAATTTGATCTGATTCAGCTTATAGAAATTATTAATTTATCGTATTTATTAATATATAGAATTTATGATTAATAATTTATCGAAAATTTGTAGTTATAATTTTGTTCTAAAAAGTACCCGATCAATAAATCAACAGATTCTTGATTTGCTTGTTACGTCTGTCAAAAAGAGCGAATAAAAAAACCTTCCTATCGGCCAATGAGCGGTCAAAAAGGGAAGTTAAAGGCTACAAATAAGAAGGAAATAAACCTATAGGGTCCAAAGTACAAATTTACTTTCTTGTTTTTTATTTTTTCCCCGGAAAATCCGAACGCTCAGTGAGCCGAGCCATGTGGAGCCGATGAGTAGTGATTCGGTGCAATGCAGATACAAAAAATACTCGATATGAACGGAAAATAATCAACGGTGAGGATTGTCGGTTACGAGAAAGGTCATGGGACCCACATATCTAATAAGGGAATCTTTCTGATGTACGGTGGATTTTCAAGTTAGTGGGCCCCACGTTTTTCCATACTTCGCAACACCCCACGGCTCATTATTACTCCTCTCTCTCTATTAATTAATTCGTAATGTAGTTATATAAACAAATACATAAAAAATTGATTTTTTTTATTAATTTTCAGATACAGATAATAGATTTGTTTAACGGATAATGAAATTTGTTCGTGAAAAAAAATCAGAGAAAAAGAAGACGTTAAAATTAGTGGGTAGAAATGTTTGAGCATGTGAAGCAGTTGTGTAGTGTTGAAAATAGGAGTTAGAAAAAAGCG